>NW_019167827.1:3157459-3506587 GCF_002303985.1 Durio zibethinus | reverse complement strand
AAAGAAACAGAAGCTATACATTCGGTGCTTTCAGGGAATGGCTCTGCGTTTGCTCCCTCCTATGGTCCGAGTGCATTGCCTGAAACTGCGTCTTCACCCTCCTACCCCACAGTCTTTGGCACAATCCCTCAACCGCCTTCTTCTTCCACCTCGCTAGGATTCCCACTCTTCATTACAGCTGTTATTGCATCATCCACGTGGGCAATAATCAATGGCATGATGTGAAGAGCGTGGCTAATCTAGTGTCAAATATTCAAACCCATGTGGAAAATATTATTTTATCTCTTTCTTTTTTGTATTTAGCATTTATTTCTTTCTCATTAAAATGTTGGTTTTAAAGTCTGATTTATTGGTTCATATCATAATTTCTAGGATGTGTGATTCTTTTCAATGATCGCTCTTCAAAGAGAATGAAATAGGTGGGGGAGTAACAGAGTACTTGTCTTACTTTTACGTGTTTTCATGCATTAGATTTACAGACAAGACAGAATCTATGAGCTTGAAAGAAGGGATTGGACATCTTCTTTTGCTCTTTTCTAAGAAAAAAGAACGAAGGACAAACACACTTCTGTGGTTAAAATACTTCGTCTTCAACTGTATAGGTCCAAGAAAACACCGCCTGAAATTACGGTTGTGACATCGAGAGCGCCATGTGACAGCTGGTTATGATTCTTGACAATTCCACACCGACGGCTCATTGTCTCTTTTATGCAGTGGATCATGGTCACAATTTTAAACTTTAGCATCAATTCAGATAGATTGAAATATACAAGAAGAGATGCGAGATTAGTTCCAACAAGTTGAATACTAATTTTATCAGTACAGCCCAAGTAATGAAGATGCGTAGTGATGAGAGGAATCATTACTAGGGGCTTAAAAAAGGGACTAATTATTTGATGCATGATATAAAATTATTACAAGTGAACCCGTGGCAAAAATTAGCCAGAGGGATAACAGTCCCTCTCAGGCACTATTGAATAATGGTACAACCCTTGCAGAATCTCAGTATCAATCATGTGAGACACGATTTAACAGTGTTTCAGCTGCCCATATTAGCATCTATAGCCATTGCCCTCTCTTCAGGAGCATGGCCAGAGTCTGGAGCAGCAGGATCTGCGAACTGTGCTCTTGACTCTGTCGCAAAGGGAATCCTAGCAGGTGTAGTGTCTATTTCCATAGCAAAAGCTCTGGGAGGAGAAGCCGGCTGCACATCTACCAGTGGGTAAGCAGCCTTGTACCTTGCTCGTAGGCCTTCATCAACCAGTCGAACTCCATTAAACTGATTACCAAGTGATATCCATCTGGTAAACGATAAGAGTGGAAAGGAACCGCTTATCAGTGGAAAATTGTGGATACTCAAAAATCTTAAAAAAAAAAAAAAAAAGAAAAGAAAGAAAGGGGGCTCACCCAGGCATTTGGCTAGTTATCACTGACCACTATCCTTTTGGATACCGAAAAACATGAGCAGGCTAATTATCGGGGAGAATTACACATTAGGTACTGAAAATAACAAAACGTCACATATATTTAATTCTTGAGACCTGTAGGCCCTTCATCTGTTTATTCTCAAAGCATGCCCTCTTGCCTCTTGGCACCCTATGATAGATGATATAATATATTTTAATAATTTTAAAACAAGAAAAATGAGTCAAGACACCCCACCCTGCATGAGTATTATGCATGCCAGCAAATAATTCCAGCTTCCTTGTCCTTGGACTTATTCTCTCCAGCATAGGGTACATCTGCAGGTTTATGTTTCCATTAAGGTAAGTTCTTGTACTACACAACAGGGACATTGCAAGCACATAAAGCATTACAACAGTAATAAAGTTCAGGCCGTTTTGTAACGAAATGTTATTGCTTCTAAGCATTTCAAAATCAGTATGCATGGCCATCATCATCCTTAAGCCAACATTCTGACACCAAGAAGTGGTAAATAAATAATGTTATAATGGATGGTCAAACAATCTATGGTATGGAATAAGTTCTACAAACCTCATCTGGCTTACGGCTAGTCTCTCGAACCTTGGCAACAATGACATCAGTATCAATATTCTTGTTTATTTCTGGATTTCCCTTAATTCCTACAAGGCAATGTTCCTTACTATGATTTAACCAATGACCTGTTCTCCCTGTTCTAATTATTCGCTGAAGTTGATTTGTTTTCACCCAAATAATATCCTCACACCGCTTGTACCCCCAAAGTTCCAAACTGCAAGAAGCATGATTGCTTTTACAATTATGAATAAAAATTTTAAGGCTTTTCTCATCAAAAAGATAAACTAAACATTAGATATTTAAATTAACTAACAACCAAAGTAAAGCAAAAACCATTCACGTCCTAGCTCCATTGCACATCCAGTGACCCAAAGGAAGATCAGACCATCAGTCTGCAACGCAGGAACATTAAGATCGCGCATTTCATCATCAGCCATTGTTCCATAAGGCAACTCCATATGAATACCCCATGGTGGATCTGCCATGATGACACCAAGCTGCCCCAAAATGTCCATTCTAAAATTCCGGATATCACCATTAATCCATTGTGGTTCACCTATTCCAGTTCTGAACAATATTCAGCACGCTGAGGCTTTAAAGGTTTCTCAGGACCAAGATCATCTTGTGTTTGGTCAAGCTCGTAATGGACATGTTTGCATGTCTATCAAACAAGGTTAGATTGCATTACTCTCAAGTTGTAGTCGTAATAAGAAGACATTAGAATGAAAGCTAGTAAAAATTGTTTTAAGAAGCACAAAAAATTACCTTCATATGTCCGCAAGTATCTAGAAATGAACAATCCCTAAACTGATGTCAGTATGAGGAGCAATTATGAGCTTAAAATGAACCTGAAAAGAGTTACAAATATAGTAAACAAGATTGCAAATAGGCAAATCAGGAGTCCTAAAAAACTATCTCATCCTTCTAAAATGCTAGGCAAATGACTTGAGGAAGTTCAAACTAATGATAGCACCACATAAGACACAACTATATGCTATGACAACCATTTCTATGAATCCAATAATAACACTATAGGTTAAGCCTCAATGATGCAACTCTTCAGGCTACTGGATATATCAAAAGTTAGAACGAATGCACTAAATTATCAAATTTTCATCCCTACTAACAAGAGGTAAAGGAAATAGGCTTTTGATAATTGTTATTTAATTAATTAGATACTCTTCATTTTCTTTTGAAAAGAGAAACAGTTTACTCTAAAATATGAACATGTTCTCATATTTTGCAGGACATCACTAAATCGTCAAAGGGACCTGAAGTGTATGTTGCAGCTTATCCCTGAAATGCAAATTGGCAACCATATGCAAGCTCTTTCATTCCAACAAAAGAAATTGTTACCATACCTTCTTACATGCAAGAAACTACCAGACTGCTTTCGACAGTCCTCCTTCGTTAAAGCAGAAAAATACTCCCTCACTTGAGAACCACCTTTGCTTTTAAACTGTACCAAATAATTGAACAGAATCACCAACCAAATAAAGAACAACTAAATAAAAAAAAAAAGAAATACTTAATAAACTTCAATATACCTAAACTTCCTAATTTTGGCAAAAACCAAAATATGTATTTTATGTTTCAAGTGTTACACAAATTATGACACTATAATTTTCGTATTTTATAAGATAGATATAATAGACAGACAAGGATACAGGAATTGCCGCTTCTAAATATACCTTAGAAGCCACAGCAGTTTCCTTAGCAGTTGGGCGGTTAATGTTCCAAATCTCCTCATCCGTCTTCGACTTCTGCACTTCCTTAAACGACTTCTTATTCAAGAAAGCCTCCAAATCCTTCATATCGTCTTCCTTAGTCCGCTGTCTCTGCAAAAGACCATTGTTTGGACCCATCGGCAGCCTTCCAATCATCCCAATTCCCCGACCCCGCAGTCCAGCCATTGGCCCACCCGGCGGATGCATCATGCCAGGGTCTCCTCCCATCCAAATTTCACTCATGGGCCTCGGGGCCATCCACTCATTATCACTGTTATTATTAATTTTCAAGCTCTCACTTTCGTTAACGTTGTTTATCCGTTCTCTTTTTTGATGATTTTGAGGTTCTTCAGGTAATTCTCGGACTAACCGGGTTCGGTCGATGCTAAGTACCATGACTCTGCTTTTGCCGCCAACCACAAACTCTTCGACCTCGAGGCCGCCGTTATCATCCGCCATTGATCTCAAAGTCATCTCCACCGCGAGAATGGACCCCGAATCGCCAATTGACACATAGCAGCCTTCTCGCCGCAGTCACATTCTCGTCGTTCTCTAGCTTCCTCAAAACCGTCGAGGAATCGATGGCTTTGAACGGTACCCTCTGAAGCAAACACGCCGCCACCATAGCTCTCACCAACGACAACGGGTTGCCGCTCTCTTTGACTGGTTTGTCACCTTGTTCAGGTTTAACGAGGGCGAGTTGTTTTGGGTCAGGTACGGGGTGGGTCGGTGGGTGGTAGATATTTTTGGGCGTTGGGAGGGGAGGATTGGGAGAGAAAGCGCGGTGGTTGAAGGCGGAGACGATGCGGAGGGAGTTGTGACGATGTTAGGGTCCAGGTTTTGGAGGGAGGCGAGGAGGTCCAGGTGGGTTGCATGTTGGGTTTGGATTTGGGTTTCGAGTTGGGTCCGAATGGATTTGTTAGTTGCTACTGTGTCTCCACCGCCTGGGTGGATCTCCGTGGCTGCGTTTATTCGAGTTTAGTGGGTGTTTACGTGCAACCTAGTGGGGGATTTTAAGATGTCGGACATTAATTCACCGTTTTACCTTTTAACCTTTTCAATATTAAATAGTATCAGACTATTTATACCGTGGAGCCCAATAGCACATATTCATAGCCCATAAAGGCCTGAGCCCAATAACTTTTTTTGTCAGGACAGCCCATTAACTTTGCCAGTTAGTACTTAGTGGACATGGAAATTGAAAAGAAAATGGAAATGGCAGATCGGTAATTTGCGACATACCCATGTGAACCGAAACCTCCAATGCAATTTGTCGTCTTCTAATCAGAAAACCCCACCAAACTCCGACACCACTTCACAGTTCGGAAACAAAACAAATAGAGAAAGAAAACCCTAAAACACACACTCTCTCTGTCTCTGTCTCTCTCACACACACACACGCACGCACAGAAGTGAGAACTATCAACATAAAAAGCATGGAACTCTGTCCAGGTTCGAGCCGAACACTTGATAAAAAACATAAAAAAATGAAAAAGTAAACTCTTTAAAAAAAACCAACACGTGCCTTTCGTTTCTCTTCATCCCTTTTCTTGTTCTGTCATTGATCTCCTCAATTGATCATTGCATTACATCATTCATTGTCTTAAAATAATGGGATTTTCCTTAGCTTTATTCTGGTAACTGGTTTTCATAATTCTGGTTCGTATTGATCATGGACTTCTTTTCTTTAGCTCTTTTCAATTATTGGGTTTTACATTTTTACTTATTTTCTGAACATGATCTCTTGTTCTTGAAAACCTGGGCTTTTCTTTGCTGAGCTTGACTTGTTTTGATCATTGTTTTTTTTTTTTCCTCTTTTATAATTCCTGTGTATTATCCTTCTTTCTTTTGTATCAAAAGCTACTTTTTACTTACTGGATTTTTACCTTTAGCCTTAGTTCTTCAACCTGATCTTTAGTTATTGTTCAATCGGGTACCTTCTTTTATCCCTTATTAACAGTGAATTAATGGCAACGGTGCTGTCTTTATCGGTCTCTTTTTCAATCGTTTTCCTTGTCTATTATATCTTATCTTTAGATCATTATTTAGCATCTAAATCCTCACTGACTTAGGTTTTTGTACATTTCTTCATTCACATTTCAATTACTCTGTTTTGGATGTGGATGCAGTTATTTTGTCAAACAAAGGTTGATTGGCAGCATATATTGTATAGTTTGTTGGTGTATACAAGGTAAGCTTTTGATTAATCTTACTGTCTTTGTTGTGATATTTATTGATTTTGGTTTGAATGTCGATGACTCTGTTCTGTTTTTTTTATTGTTATGATTTGGTGAAAATGATATTCTTTTTTGTTGTAGTAACGAGTTGCGTGTTTGCCCTGAATGGAGGACATGGTTGGACCAAGGTTGTACAGTTGCTGCAATTGCAGAAACCAAGTTGCCCTTCACGATGATGTTATATCCAAGTCTTTTCAGGTAGCGAACTCGATACTAATTTTGCTGCAATCATACCCCTCTGCTGGATTTATTGTTGCTGGTTCCATTAATGGATTAAAAGATGATTTCTTTCAGAGTCTAGGAGGAAATGAAAGGGGAAACTAGAAATTTGCTTATGAAAACATTTACCATTTAAATATTTGCTCAAATGTATTTTCGGTCATTTCAAAGTTGGGACTATATGTTGCATTTGGTTCAACCATGTCAAACTTCATTTCTGTTACTATTTTTCTTATGGAGAAAATCTGTTTTGCTGAGAGAATTCCATAGATATGTGTTCCAAAGGTTCATTTACATTTTACAATGTGAATTTCAGGGGAGAAATGGTCGAGCCTTTTTGTTCTCCCATGCAATGAACATAATGGTGGGTCCTAAGGAGGATAGACAACTGATGACTGGTCTTCACACGGTGTTTGATGTCTACTGCTGTGATTGCCGTGAGGTTTTAGGTTGGAAATATGAGCGGGCTTATGAGGAAACTCAGAAGTACAAGGAAGGGAAATTCATTCTTGAGAAGTCAAAAATTGTTAAAGAGAACTGGTAGTATCCATGTAAATATTCTGGATGGTTCTCCTGACCTGGCAAGTGTATGAATGCCTTTGTGTGTTTTTCCTCTTCCCGATTGAATATATTCATGTATTGTTCTTCCTTGTGCATTCTTGCTGTGTTCCTTGTGTGGATATTGTACTGGATATTATTCATTTTGTTAATAAAATTGTGAATGATTCTCTCAATAGTGCCTGTATTTCAGTATGCACTGAATCTGCATTTAGTAAAATTTACACATTTGTAATTTATTGTTGTCAGGGATTAAGCATATCAATAGTATGACTTATGTTTCCGGAATGTGGCTGAATATGATAAACTAAGGGATGTCATTGGCAATCAGTGATCATTTCTGTTCTTGTAGTCTGCATCCACATTTATATTAACAATTATGAATTAGATTAGTATGTTATTCTTAGATCCCTGTAAGATGTATGTGCCTGTGGCTTTTCATTGATGTGAATAGATCCGAGAAACAGGATGTCTTATATCTTTAGTGGGATTTTGTACTCTGATGACTAGGATATATTTCTTGGGCTGAGTCTAGACCTGATGTGGGATGTGATGATGCATGTGGAATAATTGAGGAAGCTGTCTTGTTGTCTTGTTGATAGAAGCAAATGGCCTAAGTGATGTGATACAGTTGATTATTGTTACTGGCAAGATATATATGTGGTAGAAAGAAAGTCTTTCATGTTTGATGCTGGTTTTAGATATTTAGCCAATTTTAAGTGTTTGTTACTAAGATTGACTTGCTCAAATACTAATGCCTATTTGGTTTTGTACCACAGGATTTATAAGGTATTTTAGATGTTTTAATGTGTAAATATAGGTTACTGGAAGTATCTGAGTTTTCAAGCTTTTCGACATAGAATCAGTGTTACAGCACCATCTGTTGTTCAGACATCAAATTATTTCCCGTTGGAGGGGCAAATGGGAATAAGACTAGTAGAAGTGAATAATTAACTGGGAAATAACTTTGGATGGAAAGAAATGGTACAGGCAGAACCTTCATATTAGAATTTGCTGACACTAATTCCCTCAGAAGATACTTCAGAACTTGCCTTTTTGATATATACAATTATGGCATCAAATACCCAAGTGGGCTTCACTAAAACTGGTTTTCTAGTGGCTGGGCAATTCTGGTTATGAGGTTTGACGATTTAAACCGGTTCTAGCTTCTATTTGATCATATAGGAGGTCCGCCCAAAAGTATCATCAATCTGACTGATGCCGCGTTTGGGGGGCCGCCGGTTGTCCCTAGTCTCAATTGGTTTTGCCTTGAAAAGAATCTGCAGAAAAGATTTGAAAGATTGAGAAGAAAAACCATTATTTTTATACAGAAGAATCTCATAAATGAAACTCAAATATTTGAGAAGAAAATACTATTGTTATCCAACAGCTCAATTTAGAATCAAGATCTCAATGATCAAGAGGAACCAATATGATAAATCAAATAATCAATAAAATAAAATCATATCTGTCAAAACATGATTTTCTTCCGATGCAACAGCACAGCCAAAAAAAAAACTATAACAAGCTAACGGAAGCAGAGGATACTTTGATCGCAGGCAAGGAAAATCTTGTACATCATATCACAGATACTTTCTTCTTTGTTACCCTTCTTCTTTTGGTGTTCTCCACTGCTTCTTCTCTCATCTTCATGAGCTCTTGGAAACAGCGGTGATACTGTGAACCAATCGCATCAAGCTCCAGCTTCAGCTCTTGCAACTTATCCTTCTCTGCTAGGGATAGAGAGCAGATGCTTGACAAGCTCATATCTTGTGACGCAAAAGAACAAGAATCCGTTAAGGATGTATCAGAGTTCTTTGTGGAGTCGTTTATCAGGACAGATTCCCTAAGGTTTTCCTCATCACTGGTCTCTTTACACCCGAGATGGTTATAAACCCCAATAGCTAAACCAAAATCATATGTGCTTGAACTTTTATGGCACTCACCATAACTGTAACCAGAAGACCCCATTGGTTTGTTATTACTCCCATCTGACACCACCATTCCATCAGATTCAGCTGATATATCTGAACTGACAGACTCTTGGGTGTCTTGACATTTCACAACAGCCAACTCTGAGAAAACTTTTTGCTCACCAACCGTCTTAATAGTGGCCCGGCTTGGGCAGCATAAGCCGTCTTGTAGGCATGAAATGCTTCCAAACGAAGGTTTCCAGTAGGGTACAAGCTTCATGATCATGCCATCAATCAACTCTGCAATGACAGTTACATCTTCATTTGACAAATCAAGTTGTTCAACCATCTCCTCAGCAATTGAAATAGCAGTATCAGAATCTCGGTAAAAGGAAAAATGGATATTCCTTGCTCTACCTGTTAAAAAAAAGCGCTGTAGTGCATAATTCTTTTTTCTTTTTTGAACATAAAGAAGAGAGTAAGACTTTTTGTATGGCAGATTCACTTACCATATTGATCAGCAATGCGCAAAGTCAATAAAATTGTATTATCATCATTTTTCTCCCCTTTTAACCTAAATTCATTATTCTTAGTGAAACATTGTAGCTCAAGAGTTGAGAACTGAGGAGTTTCTTTGATGTTTTTTGTAGAAGGATTGGCCAGAAGCCTTTTGCAGTTAGGATCTACATCCATCAGATGAGGTTCACACTGGATTGAGTTTACTATTTTCGGCATAAGATTTGGTAACTGCAGTGGACCACAGGCAACTTCCTTGGGAGTTTCAACCAAAAGGAATGGATCTTTCAAGAGCTCCACAGCTGGCAATCTCATAGATGCTGGAAGAAGGCATTTCTCAATAAACTGCTTAACTTGGGGATCATTCACTTTAGCAAGGGAAGCAGGTTTAATATCCTGCAGGGTAAGAAGTTAAGAGAGTTTAAACAACCACTTAAAAGAGAATTGTGGAAGAAGTATTGGAGATAGTTGTCAACTGACAGAGGTAACTTTCTTATATATTTGTGCTGGATTTTTGCATTCATTATACGGATATTCACAGGTAACCATCTCCAACATGCACAGACCAAAAGAATATAAGTCAACAAGCTCGTTATATTCCTCATCATAAAGCTCTGGAGCCATGAATTCAGGAGTGCCTGCACAAACAACAAAGCATTACAAATTTCAACCAAAATGGTTTAGCTGAAGTCACAACATTACTTATTTTTGAGAAAATGAAGTACCAATTACACTTCGGGCAGTGGGCTGCTGCATGACAGTTGCCAATCCAAGATCTCCGATCTTGACTTCTCCATTATTTCCATTTACAAATATATTATCACATTTTAAATCTCTATGAATGATCGGAGGGTTGTGACTATGCAGATAATGTAAACCCCCAAGGATCTGCCTCGTCCAGTTCTTGATGGCCTTCATGTCAACATTCTTATGCTTCTTACGGTATCTAAAGGCCAAAGCAAATCTCAGCATATCACAAATGAAGACAAAGCCAAGCAGAAAAGAATGGGAAAAGAAAAGAAGATGAAACTCACTGCCTCAAACTCCCCGAAGTAAACAACTCTGTTATCATGTTGATGGTCTTGTTCTTATCATCCACCCAGGAGCTGTAGAACTTGATGATATTTTCATGTTTCAATGACTTCAAAAGATGAGCCTCAGAATATAATCTTTCCAGTTGTTCAGGTGTCTGCAATAAATCTTCGATACTGACTTGGTTCCATGCAACCTCTATTCCATCAGCTTCATCAAATCCCTTGTAACTACAAATAACAATGTAGCAGCCAAAACAGAAGAATCAATCAAACACACTTTCCTATCAAAGTTGACCAAATTTAAAGGAGATAGGTCTTGAAACCATACACAGTCTTGAATGCTCCCTTGCCCAGGATCTCATCATACTGAAGGAATTTAAAAAAAAAAAAAAAACAAAAATTGTATCACTCAAACCAAAACAGCAAACTATTTAAGGAATATATAATAAGCATATCTTGGACAACATTGGCATTTTGGTTGGCCATGCATGTGTTCAAGTTTAATTTTGTTAAAGGAATTATTTATAATCAAAGTTTGTCATGTTCATTAGAATGGAAGTACAAAAAGCAATTAATTCCTCTTTTCGACAAAAAGCAAGAAAAAAATTATTTACACCAAGAGCTGTAAAAAGAACAAAAGATGAGATTTCCAAGATTATTAATTTAATAGAAGCTAAGGATAATCAAATGTGGTTAAATTCAGGTCAATTGATTGCGTTACTCAAACTTAATGATATTTGGTTGCTAAGAAAATTGATCATGGACTGCAATTTAACAAATTTTTACTAAATTAAGCCTAAACACTTAGGAATATTTGATTATTATATAAAGTTCCACAATTTCCTTGAGAAATCGATAATTACAAGTCATATTACTTTTCTCCATGTTTCTCGGCAATCAAACAGATACTAAATGACCCTAACAAAGCCAAACGGAATAAAAAAATATATAAAAGAACAGGATTCGGAGCCAAAAATCATACCCGAACGTACCGACCCGACGGATCTTTCTCAGCGAAATCACAATCATCGGCCGCGTCCATTTTTTTTATGTACAAAGAACTAATCGCCGCCACAACCAACAAAACCGGATCGAAATTTCCAACAACAACAGCCAAAAGAAAATCCACAAGACAAAAGAAAAGAAAATCCAATTTAAGGGAAAAAAGGCAGAAACCGCTATTAGAGGTCAATTTTGACCCCGATTGGAATCGAGCACGAGGAGGAGAGAATCTGTTGTTGTTTTTCGGAGAATGCCTCACAAGCTACGGAGTAGGAATCGAATGCCGACCGGAATCGAAATCGGCTTCCTAATGCTACGGTCAAACGTATATCTTCCACCGGTTCCCGATATTCCAATTCCATACGGTTATTTCCTCCTCGATTCGATTTTATCTTTATTTTTATACCAATCCCAAATTCTCCCCCCATAGTGCTATCCGCATGTTAATTTCTCCTACTTTTCTATGATTCACAGAATTTGTGAAATTCTGAGGTAGCAGCAATTCTAATCACTGGAAATTTCGGAGAGCAAAGCTTAAAAAATTTATGGAGGACTAGGGCAGCTTAACTAATCCAAATTTCCTTTTTATTTTTATTTTTTTTAAGAAGCTTAGACAGAGCTATCATTGTCGCCAACGGCATATGGGATTTGAGGGAATCACACGCGCATATTCTAGAGCGTGCGTTGAGGTAGGATTTTTTTTAAAAGGGATTCTAATTTCACGGAATAGGAACGTTGGTGTTAATTGTTATATTGTAGTCGCTGGAGGAACGTAGAAGTCTTTGTCATTGGGGGATTCTTTTTCTCTTCTAATTTGTTTATTAGTTATGGAATTCTTTTTTTTTTAAATATATAATTAGAAGCTAATAAAAGGGGTGCACAACGATCAGTCATGAATCACTTGGCATCAATGAGTTTGGATCGATTTCAGGGTGGTCGTAGATTTTAACGGGTTATCGATGGTCCAAATATTTTAGGGCGGATAATGTTAGGGTGATTCCCAATCCTAAACACTTATTTATCCGCTCCGGATTGAGGATCGAAACTTTGGACTGAATATAAATAATTAAATATATAATATTTAAATATATAAAAATGAAACTAATCTCAAAATATATATAATATTTTTTGTGCATTTATTAATACTATTAATTTATTTATTCTTAGATAGGTCAATAAAAATGTGTATTACAAGTACAATGTTTGAATTTGAAAAAATTTCTTTTATAAATTTGTGGCTGTGTGCAGTTTGAATTTTGTAATATTTAATTGTAATAACTAATATGCATTATAACGTGAATTCATGAATTTGGATTATGTGATTGTAATTTTTTAATTATGTTAAAAAGCTATTATCTAAATATATTTTAAAAAATAAAAATAAAAATCAATTTTAGATTGTACTGGATTGAGTCTGTTTGAGTGATCTACAATTTAAGATTTGTGGATTAGTCCATGATACAAAATTTTTAAGATTACCTATGGTCCAAATTTCAGAATCATCTGTCCGAACCATGCACACTCTTTATGGTAATTGGCAAAAGGTTACACCATAATTTGGAATATTCATAAATGACCAGCGGTGCTGCCAAATTAAATAAAGTCTAAATCTTTGGGAAAAAAGTCAAATTTCCTAAAAAAACCCAAAGTCAAATTTTGAAGATTAGTCAAATTTCCTAGAAATACCATAGTTTTTGCACTTTCCATTTATCAGTTTAATTGTATGCTTAAGCCTTTCATAGCTACTATGACAATAACAATAATAAAACGTCTAAAATTTGTTTCGAGAGATGCTCAGGTTCCAATTTGCATAGAAAGTCGAAACCCACTACTTGAAGGAACAAATACTGGGTTTTGGTAGCATCAATTAAACTGATCAATGGTTTTGAGTAGCATCAAGCATGTATCATATGCTCGTCAGATGGTAAATTTTTTCATACAACAATCACACGTCAGAACATTTGACATGCCATCGCTTGAACTGGCAGAATAAAGAAAATCATGACCATGAAAAATTCTTAATAGAATCCTAAAAGCCCATGTTTGAACAGATACTCAGCCATTAGTTGATTGAATCTGAATTAAGAAAAGTGAAATATCCAGAGACACGGAGCTATCTTCGCCTCAATTTATCATTGCTAATTGGTTGAAATGTGAAAGAAACATACGAAAATATGTACTCTCCACATGCAGGAATCTTTGAAACTACCATTCATCATACAACTTGACAATATCAGCTTCATCAGACTAGTTTAGCTCCACAAAAAGGCTGGCCTGAGGATGTAATCCTGCCTCTTTCAAGGTCAAGGAGCGCTTCTCTGGACCATAAGCAACTCGAGGAAAGTTGGAGACGAGGCTATAATCCTCAACTTCTAAGCAACCCAAAGAATCAACATAGTCATAAAGAGATTGGATTGTTGCAGTACTGTGAAACCTCCTTTCTTTGCGTTCACCAGTAGGAAAGCGTACCAAAACCTGATTTGCCAACAGAACATGCAAACATTTAATACGGAGATATTAAGTGTGCCAATAGAGAAAAGTGGAAAATGCAGGATGGCGGAGAAAGAGGGGGGAGGGAGAAGAAAAATGTTACTGTCCTAGATCGCAAGTTTGCAACAGAATGACAGATAATTGGAACTGAGATAGTAAGGTTCTTAAACCAGCTTAAGTAGAACTAAAAAATTTAAGTCAAACCCAAAGAGAAATTACTTGTGAAACATTTGGTCCTTTCTCAGGTTCACCACCAAGGGACAAGGCTTTTTCTTGCCGCATTCTAGCTCGGGCAGCCTCCTTTTCAGCAGCTTCACGTTCTGCTCTTTCACGAGCCTCTTCTTCTTCCTTACGTTTCCTCTCAGCTTCTGCAGCTTCCCTTTCCAGACGTTCTTGCTCCTCTCTCCTCTGCCGTTCCCTAGCCTAATGTCATAAAAGAAATGGCAAGGTTACGACAGTGTCATCTCATCCATCAAACGGTACTTTTTAAAGCACAAATATCTTCAGTGAGCAAAAGAGGGTTCTTGTTTTTCTTTTTTAGTCCTCTTGGAATATGATGGTAGCAATGAAAAAAACTATTGTATGCCATCTGCTAAAAACTGATTAAACATTATTAAAGCCACTAATTTAAGATTAAAATGCAGCCTACTTGATCAGCTTCAAGCGCTGCTCTGTAAGCAGCGTCTTGCTCCTCCCTTAAACGCATGTTGTTTCTTCGCTCCTCTGCATCCAGTCTTGCTGCAACAAGAACAGGAGCACTTTCTTCAAGAACTCTCTGTAGTATTGTGAGAATTTCTTCTGGAGATCTTGGTCCCTCAACCTGAGGAGAAAGAGAATAGTTCATCATAATACTCAAAGACAGGATTACCATTCAGAATATTGGCATTCCTGTGGTTCAATACATTCTGAAGTAAGGGGCAAAGAGAGTGAAGTTTAATAAAGAGATAACTTCAAACAGAATGTAGCATAAAGCTGGAGTGAGTCAATGTTGGAATATAAAAGTCAGTGGGGATGAGCGAAATCTGCTTGCTTTTAACTGCAAATTAATATTATGCCTTTTCTTTTTTAAGTTCCTTCTCTAACAGTTTCGGATATGAAGGTTAAATTCCTTATAAGACAGATGCGAGTGGAATGAGCAAAAAGATATTTTCATCATAGTCTATAGTTATGCTGCCATTGGTCATCTCTAAACAAGCATCACCTATATAATCAACTATAAATTAACATAATTGGCAGCTCAATGTCAAGCCTCTTGAATTCAACACTTATGTGGAATTCAGAAAGTGAAAATGCTATTGAAAGTGTATAAACCTGATTTCAGAAAGTGATCCAGTCTGCACACAGACAGAGCTACACCCATTCAATTAACCATTTATAAAGACAAGTCAAGAGGAAGCAACCTAAAGTTTAAAATAATGAGAAACTTAAGTGCTATTAAAGTTCCTGATCAATTTACTAGAACATACACAGAGAAACAAAGTTAACACGTAGTTTGGCGATGACTTTACTAGAACATATACAGGCAGACAAAGTTCACGTGTAGTTTGGAATGAAGGAAGCATAAAGTTAAGCTGCATCTCAATGTAAAGAGACTGAAAAAGTAATGTTCGATGGTAGCACAATATTAATCTCAAAATGCCTTGTGACAAGATACGAGGAACTGCTATCTGGCATAATGAAATCAGATAAGCTTTAGTTTAATTAATCATCAAAAGATGATTTATTCAGCATTTTGTTTCTTCAACAAAGAATCCATATGCCTTGTTATTGGCCATGTAAAACTTAAGTTCCTATCTATAAAATCCATATTCCAAGTTATTTACAAACAGATAGAACAAAAGTAAGCAGAAATTACATCTAAACTTCGTGCTCAGAAGAACCACACTGACAAAACGACAATTAGAATGAAAACCCTGATTTTCACCCACTTATCCACAACACAGTATTGCACTCATAAATTTACTCAAATTTGTCTGAGAGCATGAACAATAGGTCAATTTCAGTTTCTGACTTCTGCAAAAGGATAACTAATCACTGTGATCTTTTGCACTCGAAAACAGTATCAAGATAACAACTTATCCAAAACAAAAGAGAGAATCACGATGTTGATACCTGTTGAAGAAGTGCGATCCTCTGGTTCGTAGCGGGCATTACCATGGCACAAAACGGGAACCTGGAGGCTTTCAAGCTATTACTCATTTTAAAACCTTCACTAGCCCTAATGCTGCCGCCCCAAGCCACGAAATTCTCATTCAAAAAGGCCACCACCACCTCTGAACACAAAGTCCGTTCACAGAATACAGGTGAATCGGGGTGGTCCGGCGAGTGCAAGTACACAAACAACAGCTTAAAGGCGTTCCTTGACCTCTGCAGCGCGTCCATGAAACCCTCGCCGACAAAATTCGGCCTCCTAGTACCGTATTCTCTCTCAAATGTTGCCACGAAATCTATGGCTTCAGAAGCCGTAGCTGAGACCGAGACTAATCGTGCCGATGATTCCCCGCCCCGGCCAGAGCCCACCCCGATCATCCCAAGGGAATACGAAAGAACTCCGCCCGCCGCCCATAGACCGAGCCCAACAGCTCTGGAGATCAACCCTAGACTACCAGATATCACAGAGATCGGTAATGTAACGAGTTTCCACGCCAAACCGGGGGAGGGAGCGGCAACGAGACCGGAACCCGAAGCGGATTCGGTCCGGTTAAGTGAATCGCGAGTCCCTGAGTCAGGAGTAGTAGTCGAAGCGGAAGTTTGATTCGAAGAGGTGAAGGAAGAGATGGCGAGTTCCAGGTCCCAACCATGGGCCTGGAGGATTTCCGTACACAAATCGGGATCTTCGAGGCCCGTGATCGCTTGAAAATATGCCAATTTATCGGCTACATCAACCATTTCTCGATAATTTACAAAAATAATAGATTAGGGCTTTTCCGTTCTTTCTTGAAGAGAAATGAAAGAGCAAGAACACGAAGACGACCAGGGAACTTTCTTCGTTCTTTTTTTCTTTGGTTGGTTTGTTAACGTGAAAATGGACTGGAATGTTCTAAACACTGTTTGGGGTTCCTTCAAAAAAATAAAAAACAGTGTTTGGGGTTTATGGATTGACGAAGATCAGGTTCAGATTGTTTGGAATTGCCTACCAGAATTGGGCGCCAGAATGTTGTGAAATTACAGAACTACCATTGTCTTTCCTTGTCTTTGAAAGTTGTAAGTGAAACTCTTTTTAACTTGTTCAGATCTTTGGTTCCAGCTTCTATAGCGACTCGTTGTGAGACTAACAGATATGCTAGTCGACGTCGTTTAGTACTTGGCTTTGTTGCCAAGAAATGGAAACCCCCTCGGGTTCCTTTTCACACCTGTCAACATGTTCATGTAATACAACATTCCCAAATTGAAAATTGTTAAGGGACAGTTGTAAGCAAGATAATTTTAAACATAATACAATACAAAAATATATAAAAAATAAAAGTAATACGAATTAAAATTTTAATAAAAATCCAATAAATATTTGAAAAAATAGATAACCATAAATACATGAATCACACTCTAGATATAATCTACATGTCCTCTATCAAAACTTTGCCCTTGTTTTCTGCATCATTCTCCATTTTCAAAAAACTCTTATTGCCTACATAATTCATGAATGAGCTCTTTTTCGCTCTCACTATGGCTGCTAAAGAAGACCATACTTCCCTTGGTTGCTCATGAACCCAGCACATGATGAAATAAACCTTCCCTTCACCAATCTTCAGCTTGCTTCTGATTTCCGACTTTCTCAGCTTTCTTTGTTTCTCGGATTTTAACTCCCTTCCCCCAGCCAGAATCATCCTTTGCAGATCACAAAGCATGCAGATTAAAGCAGGACCCCCGAGAGAAAGTAGGCTTGCTACATCATCAACAAGAGCCAACCCAAATTGCAAGCCACCAATATGCCTGTAACCTGGGGAGCAAGTTTGCTCCAAGCAATAAGACAGTTTCCCGCACAGTTTCTGGCTTTCCAGATTGACCCAATACACAGGATATACTCAATTCCACCATCGCAGATCCTATAGCATCGGATTGCCAATCTCCATTGTAGATGCGAAGTGTGAAGCAGTAGCTATATACAATATCAACCAAATGAACAGCTAGAAGTGGAGATGGTTCAGTAGATATGAGCTTGCCAAGTGAAGGGAGCGGAGTTTCAGGGCCAAGAGGAATTCCACTTGATTCGTTAGTTTCTAGATCCTCTTCTGCTGACACTGATGCTTCCTGATCGGCCATAGGTTGTACAAGTCGAGTTCCATCCTTGCTCAGACAGATGGTTGAAGCAGCAGGTTTTAACCACCAAGGATCCCATGGCTCAATCATCTTGCTCAATTCTCCAGATGCAACAGCTCTTTGGAACCATTTCCTCTCTTCAGGAAACAAATCATCCAAATTAACTTCACCTCCTATACAAAAGAAACAACAAATCAACTCGAATTCGAGTTCAAGCAAAAAGAACATAATCCATAAGACAAATAACATGGGATGAACCCAAAAACATAAGGCCAATACCTGACAAAATCTTCTGAATAGTCTCATCTGAAAGAGGTGAATCTGCCAACAAATAAAAAGTACTCGATTAAATTTTCATTGACTAATTCAATCAAGGCTTATTCCAGGAAAGCTAAACAAATCAAAGCAAAAAATTTAAAAATAAAAAGTTGGAATTAAATAAATAAAATACAATCACAATCTTCATCTAAAGAATCGGTTTCTTCCTCTGAATGAAACCGTTTCAGAATTTCAAGCATTCTCCGTTTAGTTTCATCGTCAGGCTGCAGTTGTCGCAGCTCTTCAACTACATTTTCTCGCATAAATGATTCAGTACAGCGAAGACTATGAGACTGCAACAAACAAAATCACCCCCCAAAAAAACTTTTTATTTCGATTCAAAATAAATTTTAAAAATTCAATTCCAATTGGATAAAACGTTAAATCGAGGCTACCTTGTAGCAATGAAGAGAGCAGTAGCGGGAATTACATCGAGGGCAAGTGTATTGCGAGAATTGCTTCTGACACCTGTTTCAAATCAGTGGAAAATTGAGTAAAGATTAAATATTAGACAAATAATTCAACATAAAAAGAGTTTGGAAGAACAAAAAAAAAAAAGAAAACTAAAGAAGAAAAGGAAGCACATACACATGGCAGATTATTGGGGAGGGAGGATTCAACGGGGACGAACTGGAAGGTTTTTCTGATGTGAGGATTGTTTCCGACATCTTTCAAAACTTGGTTCAATTCAAAAGGTTTTGATTTGGTTTTCAGTTCAAGTAAAAAAGAGGCTCGAAAAGCCTAGAAAGGTCCAGGAAGTTTTGGGCTCTTTAACCCTGCAATTGCTTTTGGGCGTCGACCCCAAACGACAGAATTTGGGACTTTGGATTAATCAATAAATCATTTTAAGCACGGCAGCAGTGTCAACCAAACTTGGCACATACGATTAGAGCAATTTCTTACAATGATCCTGCTAACTGTTACGTTCTTGTGTTGAATTAGTCTTTTACACGAATGGTTTAGTTTTGTTCTTCTTTCTTACGATCTATGAATTCATTTTCTGACAAATTACATAGGAACTCAGACCTTTTGAAGTGCCCTCATGGTTCCCTCAGTTTTCTCTTCAATCGTTACAATTTCATCTTTCATTTGGCTTTGCTTGGACCCGGCATCACGGGTTGCGAATTCAGCTAACTTGCCCAGTTCTTCCACAGCATCAACAAGAGCTTCGATCCGGACAACAATTTCAATTAGTATAGAAGCCAAAGTCACCACTGGTATGATTTCCATGAGAGGGACTGTGGGTGTTGTAGCTTCCATGCAGGCTGTCTCCAAATTTTTGTTTTCTGGACCTGATGAAGGATTTAACAAATAAGAAAGGGATTTTAAGTCATTCTGTAGTTCTTGCACTGCACTATTCATTTCTCCAACCAACAAATCTATAGTGGATGACTTCTTCATTGTCTTCACTGTTTCTGCTAGCTCCCTTATGGCACTGGAAGAGCTAGAGCTCACTTTCAAGCAACTAGAGCTGAGATGCTTCTTTATTAATTCAGCTGCCTGTTTAAAATATATAAAACAACCGACGGCAGCCCTGAATTAGTACTCTATCATATTATTATTGAACAAATTATCAGATCAATCTAAGTTTTTTGAACTTGGGTTACCTTATTTTCTGAATTGATGCAACTGTTAAGAGCCTCTATGCAGTAAGCACAACTGCGCATTGATGCCCCAATTTTCAGGTATTGTTTCCATGGGTGCCGGAAGTTGAACCGGCCATGGGAAGGCTCCCACCTAGCAAGATGTGCCTGTAGGAAACGATGCCAGTTTACTAATCAGGTCAAAAGTTATAAGAGGGGCATTAACAGAATTATCCTCTTTATTTGTCCTGTCACTTACCATAGATTCTTCTGTTGCCTCGGAGCTTAGCACGCACTTGTAGCCTTGCAACTTTTTATCAGCCTCTTCGTTGCTGTTGGTGCACTCCCCGATCTGATTAAAATACTGTGTTACACAACCTGAAACCATAGTGGGAAAGATAGGTTATTAGCACGTTGAGTTGAAAAACAAACTACTTATATTATGAACCAGAACTATATAGAAAAAGAACTAACCATTCAGGGAATCGGCGAGTTTGTCCATGTTACCGACAATCAGGCTATGCAGCTTCTGACCAGACCAAATGGGGCAAACAAGCATGATTACAAGAATGCACAATGAAGTTCCAATGATAATGGTGGATATTCTTTGATGGGCCAGGTCAAACAATTTATCCTCCCTATAGCCTGATACCGCAACGAAGCTGAAGGTGAGTACGAACATCTGGGCACCATACTCAAACAAGGATTTTGCTGATGGAATGAATTTAGAGAAGGTTGCTGCCGAAGCTGAAGAAAGAATTAAAGACAACAGCAAGGATTAGAAATGTCTACATAAAGACAAAGAAAGAAAATTACATGATTACTATCAAGAAAACTCTACAAACCTAATATGAAAACTGAGGCTCCCACAACTAGGGGCTCAAATCTCTCTCCTGATCGACTGGCAACCCAATGTACCCCAACAGCAAGAAATCCGGCTAGAAAAGTTCCACAAACTCTGTTCAAACATTTGTATAGGGTCCCTCCTGTGATGAGGTAAAGTTGAGATGTTCAGCTTAAATAACCTCCTTCTCAGGGAAAGAAAACTATAAAGTTTTGAAGAAGTTGGAATACTTACCAACGGTTGGCTCAAATACTACTACAACTGTCATAACAGCCCACATAGCATTTCCTCCGAAACCATCATTCAAAGGCCTCATAAAGTAGAAGAGTGATACAATTGTGAGTGCCAATCCTGCCTTAATGCAATGGATCACTTTTCTAGGATCATTAGCCCCTAATGTCCATGCTTTCTTCAAAAACATCCATACTTTCAAAGCCAAGCCTGAAATTAGGCCTTTCGTTCCTAGCCAGGCCTTTCTTGCAAGCCCTGTAGCGGGTACCAAAACCTCTGATGAGCCATCTGCCACCCTTATCCTCCATTCCACTTGCTCAAATGCTTCCTTCCCAGGAGCCATCTTTTGTGCTGGTCGAGACAACCAATATTGAAATTATACAGAAATGATTGGTGCTAATGTTAGGCTGAGGCTTTGTTGATGAAAAGCAGTGTGTGACTATTGTCTTATTTAAAGGGGACAATTTGAATCTGGTGCTGCTGATCTTTTCAAGAAAATGGAAATTAAAACAAATTCTAATTGCATGGGGATTCTAGAGGCAATTTCTTACCTTTTTGGTAGGTAATAAGGTCGTGACGTGGACATAAATGTGACCAAATTTAATACTCTCCTTTCAACTTTTAACTCTGGGAATCACACATCCTTTATACCATTATGTTTTGCTTTCTCTTTTATAAAGCAAGAATGATTTAATAAACGACAATGCAGTCGTCACCAAGCAACATTTATGCAAGAAAATTCTCTTTACAAAATGAATGTCAATGAGGCATATGTATCATCACTTGGAACAAACTTAATAAATTTACTTGACATTCTGCTGAAGGCTCTTGCCTAGCACTCTGATCATGTTTAGTTAAAACTTTTTAAGTATCTGCTATATTTTGAGGTTTAGATATCAAGGTTCAATCTCTCATTTTCCTTCTAGGTAAAGTCTCCCGGGATATTGGCACTCTCAGGTGATATTAATTTAGATGGAAACAAAATCTTTTGATGACCTAAAACCAAATTTATATTGGGGAGCAGCTGACATAATGTGTCCTAAATTTTAAAGCTAAACGCCAGCAGACCATGATTTAGGTCATAAAAATAGTAGTATTAATTTTGGCTTTTTGTTCAACTGTCCTACATAGTGGATCTCTGAATGGAATCCTCTCTGATCTGTCTCATGCAGATAAGAAAATTAGGAAACAGTACCAATCTTTAGATAATGCATGTTAATATCTTGATTCCTTATGTCTTGTAATGTCAGTTATCTTGAATTAGCCATAACTTGATCCCGATATCTTCCGTACGTACGTATGCAATGGTCTTGATTGCTTGAATGTAATTAACAGTGCTAATGTGCTATTGCAATTCCACCTCCTAACCTATTTTTGGCTTATAGAATGCTATCAGAGTTAATGCAAAGGCTTTGAGATCATAATTGCATTTCATGCAGCATTCCACAACTTACTATGACTGTATAATCATCATCAAAATCAGCAAAGTAGATTTTGGACAGAGAAAAGGTCGAAAACTATAGCAATGATTTAGTTTCCTACCAAGAAACAAACTGCAATGCCCTGAAGATTATTTGCATATAATTATGGAGTGAGTAATCATCAGAAAAGCTATAAATGTCATGCCAAAATGAATCAGTTATCCTTCTGCTACGCTAAATTGAGCATTGCAACTGCAACAAAACCTCCCCTCCAGTGATCTTCAACTAAAGTGGAAAGGCCTACATGAATCTATGAATTTTAATTTATATCATTTGTTAATGACAAGCAGGACAAGGAAGTTGTAAAAAATATAGCACGGGCCCAATGTTTAAAATTCCTTCGTTGAGGCAAATTAGGTCATGAATAGGACCATCAAGGCTCCCACCTTTAAATTAAGTGGTGCACTAGGATGTTAAACACGGTTTTAATTGGGCTATGCTGATTTCACTTGAATGGAGAGAGCACTTATCTCCTGATATTGGAGTCTTTCCACAGCTGCAGTGCACTGATTTGAAAGGCTAATGCAGCTATCAGAATTTACCTTTCCATTCATACAGGGTCTGCTTTTTCCTCAAAATTTGACTATCATTTGCTTAATATGGTAGTTGAACTAGCTTTACACTTTGCTAAAAGCTGATGCTGACCTCCAAACTCCTTCTTAATTGAAGGTTTAAAATTTTAAATAAATCCTCCTATACCCAAGAATTCAAAGGTTTAGAGATTTTTTTCCCTTTGTTTTTGCTTCCACAATTTACAATAAGTTTTCCAGAACTATGTTGTTAAGCAAAAGTAACGACAAATCTATATAGAGAATCCATTTTTTATTAGCTTAATGGTGGAGGAAGCACCAGCCTCACCAGCTCAAGTCGCGTATAATAATGCCGAGGTTATTATATGATAACCTCTCACATCAGATACCTTACCTACTGAAAAGAAATCGTATTCTAGTTCTAGTGTCACGGACCTAAAGAAGAGTCTTGAATCTCACATCGAACATAATAGGAAGGTCACTGGGGTATAAAAGGGTTCACACCATCTCCGTCTTGTGAGGCACCTTTTGGTAAGACAAAAACTGTGAGGTCATGAGGGGCCAGAGCGGACAATTCTTAATAGTTAAGTTTGACTTGTAACAGAAAAATTCTAAAAGGAAATGGATTCTTAATAGGTAAGTTTGACTTACAAGAGAAAAATTCTAAGAGGAAAGGGATTCTTAATGGGCACGTTTGTATGGTTATAAATAGGTAAAGTCTCTACAGGGTTAAGCATGAGAAAAAGATGTAAGAGAGTTATACGATTTTATAGGATAGACATCCCATAGGAGTATTAAGGCTCTAGGTGTGTATGTTTGTGAGTAGACTAGAGGAAACTGAGAGGGTCTATATAGATATGATGTATGGGAGCATATAGGTATGTGTTTGGCTATGTTGAAATGGTGTACAAGGGTTTGGGTTTGTGTTTATTTGGGTTGAGAATATTTCATAAGACTAAAGGAGATTGAGAGTGTCTTATGAGTATTGATTGTTGAGTGAGGTTGATAATTTGATGTATGTTTGTAATTCTCTACAACTAATGGATCTTGTTTATCATCCGTGAAGTCGTATTCTAGGTTAGCATAAAATTATACTGCAGTTCGGGTGTATACTCAATTTTTTTCATGTACTTACATCAATGGGATTATGAGTTTGAGAGAGCGTAGTATTTATTGGGAATATTAACTCAAATTTCATAAGAGATTTATTTGAGATTTGTCAGATATTGTTTGATGGACAAGAAATCTTGCAAAAGAAGAATTCTAAGAGAAAGAAGATTCTTAATAGTTAAGTTTGACTTGCAACAGAAAAATTTTAAAAGGAAATGGATTCTTAATAGGCAAGTTTGACTTATAGGAGAAGAATTTTAAGAGGAAAAGGATTCTTAATGGGCAAGTTTGTATGATTATAAATAGGTGAAGTCTCTACAGGGTTAAGCATGAGAAAAAGATGTAAGAGAGTTATAAGATTTTGTGGGATAGATACCCCATAAGAGTATTGGGGCTCTAGGTGTATATGTTTGTTTGTGAGTAGACTAGAGGAAACTTAGAGGGTCCATATAGGTATGATGTATGGGAGCATATGGGTATGTATTTGGCTTTGTTGAAATGGTGCACAAGGGTTTGGATTTGTGTTTATTTGGGTTGAGAATACTCCATAAGACTAAAAGAGATTGAGAGTGTCTTATGAGTATTGATTGTTAGTGAGGTTGATAATTTGACGTATGTTTGTAATTCTCTACAACTAATGGATCTTGTTTATCATCCGTGAACGTAGGTTGATTGAACTGAACCACGTTAAATTGTTATCTTTTGTGTGTTTGATTTATTATTTGATTTTACTTCTGCTGATGTGATTGAATTGAAAGTTTTTAGCCTAACAAATGATATCAGAGCTGTGGTGTTCCCCAACAAGTGGTATCAGAGCTAAATGTTAGAAATGTGAGAAGAGTTGAAGATTCAAGACATGGAATTCGAGACATAGAAGAGCTTGGTTTGAGACATGGAAAGAAGCAAGTCCAGAAGAGCTCAATTCAAGAGAAGAGTTCGAGTTTAAGTTTTGAAGATTGAGAATTGATTTGTATGAAGCGTGAAAATACAAGAGAAGAGAAGATGATTGTGAGACTTTCATTGCAGGTGGAGCCAAACATGTCTAGCATGAAAATAGATGATTGATGAAATTTGAGTCAAGGTGAAGATTGCTTGAGAATATTGACTCAAATCCATAGGAGATTTGTTTAAGAATTTATTCAATTGCTTGATAGACAAGAAAACTCTGCAAAAGAAGAAATTTAAGAGACAAGAAGATTCTTAATCAAGTAAGTTTGAGTTGCAACTAGGAAGAGATTCTAAAGGAATGGATTTTAATGGCAAGTTGAACTTCAGGAGAAGAATTTTAGAGGACATAGATTCCTCTTATATGGGCAAATTTGTATGGTATAAATAGGTGAAGTCTCTATGATTAAGCATGAGAATAAAGATGTAAGAAGTTGTAGGATTTTGTGAATAGACACCCATATAGGAAGTATGGGGCTCTAGGTGTGTATATTTATTTATGAGTGGACCTAGGTATGTATATTTATTTATGAGTGGACTATAGGAGACTGAGAGGGTCTACATAGGTATGATGTGTAGGAGCATATGGGTATGTATTTGGTTATGTTGAAATGGTGCACAAAGATTTGAGTTTGTGTTTGTTTGGATTGAGAATACTCCATAGGACTAGAGGAGATTGAGAATGTCTTATGTGTATTGATTGTTAAGTAAGATTGATAATTTGATGTATGTTTGTAATTTTTTACAACTAGTGGATCTTGTTTATCATCCGTGAATGTAAGTTGATTGGACCGAACCACATTAAATTATTGTCTCTTGTGTGTTTGATTTATTGTTTGATTTTACTTCCGTTGATGTGATTGAATTAGAAGTTTTAGCCCACAACAATAGATATCAGTTATGCTGTGTGTTGTTTCTCTCTCCAACACAGTGTATTAAGCCCAAATTACTATATAATATATGACAATGCGTCTTTTTGATTATAGTAAGCATGTTAATCTGAAGAAAATTTTCAACACTGTAATGGAAAATCACTGGGATCAGAAGCAGGTATATATTTTGGACGCAAAATTTGAAAAGACAAAGCAAGCTAGATCTATTGATTATTGTACTAATTAAACAACAATAGAAGGACCAAGAAAAAAAAAAAGAATTAGCGGTTAGCCTACAACTGTCATCTGCTGTGGATTATAAACAAATTATGGCAGGAGCAGCAAGCAAGAAGCTAAAAGCTAGGAACTATATAGTTCAATATCCATCAGTTAGGCCCCTCGCATGCAAAACAGATTGGTCCCCGGCCAATGATGAGACAAGTTTTTATCAGGGCTTTGCGCCTTGTGCTGGCGGGCTCCACATCCCATAGTCTCTCCTCCCTTTTCAGAAACTATAGAGGGAGCAAACGGATCAGTTGCTACACCTTTGAGAATATTTCCTAGTCTACCAATGATATACATTGTGCCTAAGGCAGTTGAAAATGGAATGAAGAACCTCCTCTGTCTTCAGTTTTGGCTCTTCAATTTCCAGAGCACCAATCACAGCAGGCCCTTTAGATGTGAATGCTCAAGGTACTTCTGGAACCCTTAAATGTGTGTTCTAGTTATTGAAATGTCTCAGCCATGCTGACAGGAGGCAGCAACAAAGGTTGCTGGTAATATTTGAATAAGGAAATCCCACCATCGATGTCCCTGCTTGGCTGACTTGCAGAATCAATCCTACCGATGCCAGTTTGCTGCAGAAGCGGTAGAAGAGACCAAATTATATATGCCCTTTGCACTTGCTCGTTTGCCTGTCATATTCACTTTACGGTCAGTTCCTTGTAATCATATTTAAGTTATCTCAGTACATTGCTTTGAATTCTTAACTTCCGTATTACCTCAACAATGAATCGTGCCCATATCTTATCTTCTTGGAGCTCCATCACTCCCTTCAAGATATTCAAACCCAAGGCCCTAATGGCATCTGCTATCTCAAGAAAGAATCCTCGAACTTCACAGAGCATCTGCAATAGAGAAATGATAGAGGCTTGGTAAAACCATCAAGATTGTTTAATTAGCTAATTATTTTTATATAAGTTTAATTAGCCAACTCTGAGTAGACTTTCTTTGGTTTTTACATCTAAAAACAAAATTCATGTGCCTTTTCATACCTCTATAAGCATTTGGCCAGGTGGATTTAGGTCCTTAACTAGAATAGGGATACTCTCAGCCCCAACTTCAAATGCCCATGCAGCACCACCACTCATCTTGTTGTGTTTGGGAAGCATTCCATTCTCCTGGCCAATAAGCTAAAGTTCAAGCAAGTTCGTTAATGCATTAGTGAACTGCAATCACCAAATCTGAGATTCTTCAGTATCATATTTCACTGAAATAAACAAACTGGTTACCTTAGGCTCATCAGCTTGTTTAATCTTGTCTGCATATTTGGTCATGCCTTGCAAGAAAAGCAGGTGTTTGATGGTCCGCTCCAATAGATGATCAATGCTCAACTGCTGCATCATGGAAATAATGTAAGCCACTTTATCAATGAAACAAATGCTTCATTGTGCTACAAAAGCATTGATCCCAGAAACAACTTTAGATGATAATGCTTAAAAACTAGAAAACTAATAGCAATCTTTAAAGTAAACAAAACGTTTGATGATCCTTACAGAATTTTCCAGATAATAGCAAGCATAATTTTTCCTACTATATACTCAATTAAGGCAAAGACTTGTCATTACTACCTTTCCACTATGAGGGATAATCCCTCTCAACTCTTTGATACGATCTTGGATCAGCTGACGATCTTTGGGCCTTGGTCTAGTACTTTCGCCAGGTTTAGCCCTTTTCCTGGAGGGCTTCTTTGATGTTGCAACAACAGCATGTCCAGCGTTTACACTGTAGCTATCATCCATCCATAAGCCTTCTTGTGATTTATGGTGAAACTCTTTGTTGAATATAGTGTTATTACTCTTGTCCCAATTATGTGAATGCTGCACCAGATTCATGCTCCCACCAGAGCAAGAATGACCTACAACACCATCTAGAAGATCCTCAAGGCCTAGTTCAGAGAATAATCCTTTTCGCATGCCAGTCATGGAATGAACATCCAATTCAGAAATGGATTCTGACATTCCTGAAGTAACAGCTGAGTTATCACCATGCAACAATGGCATGATAATATCTTCCAAGAACACCCCAGTTTTTCCAAATCCAAAATCCAGTCCCACAGCGTTAAACAGATCATTTCCATTATCATGAACAATTGTAGATTTCTCTAAATTAGATGTGAATGTATCAGAGATGGAGCTTTGCAATAAATTAGCGGCTGGTCTGAGTGGAATGTCAATTACGGTATCACCTCCTATCAGAGTGGATGACACAGAGGTAACTCCTACTGAACATGAAGGATCCTTAATCATTGTAGCTCCTGCTCCATTGATGTTATGCTGGAGTGAAGTAGAAAACCACTGAGAGAGATCATCCAGTTTAAAGGAGCTGGAGAGATCTGTTGTAAAGTCAACTGGGTTAAACTCCTCAGTAATTCTTTGTAGGTTAATTACACAATCCAGAAGTCCACCGTTAGTTCCAAAAGAATGTTGATTTTCTGCTGTTTTCACAAAGCTGTCTAGAGTAGGTAATTCTGCATCAACCAGTTCTCCTGTGCAATAAAATGAAGTAAACGTTGAATCACCCTGTAAATTTTGTTCCGCATTTCCACCAAGTATAAGATCATTTGCCCTTTTAGGAAGCGGATTTGGAGAATCCCGAATGCTCGTTTCAGATGGCAATGGTGTCTTAAATGAAGTCGAAATTGAACCGTCACTAGTCCACGTACTAGCGCTAGGGGTATCAGCAGCCAAGCAGTTAACAGCGGAGATCTTACCGGATGATATAATTTGAGCTTCTGTGCTACTTGTTCGCAATTGACTTCTGATCTGAGATAAATTATGTTGCACAGAGTTCATATTATGATCTTGAATATCACGCATAAAACTGGAGGATTTAGTTAGTTTCTTTAAGGAACGTGGCCAGCCGTTCGGCTCTCTAGAGCAGCTAACTTGTTCAGTTGTCAGATTCTCCTTGTAAAAATTTCCACATGACGGTAGTGAAGATAAAAATCCATCTAGACAGCATGTTTCAATTTCCAAAGGGGTAAGCCCATGACAACTTCCCATGTCATAAAACAACTTCTTTGCTTCATCCAAAAATTCCAATCTCTCTAATATCTGCAACCGCAGCAAACAACAATTAGTATTTTTCAACGACTCCAGTGCTAGTGCACATGATATGGATGTTTGCTTCAACATTAATTTTATCTATCCTTTTGTTTTAATTATGCATTTTTTAAGTATAAATCTAAATATAAAAAGACTAACCATATATACTACTTTCAATAATCAAGTACTTTAAAGATTAAACAGGATCCCTGGATGATATATTGTACTGTATGTGAGATAAAAAAACACCCATGCTTGAACAGTGAACAACAAATTACATTTCTTCTGAGAACTCCACTTTAGGATCTTCAAATCTTAAAGTTTCTTATGTATAAGGCAACATGCCAGTACTCAAATCCTAGCATTTCCATCTATAAGAAATTAAAACTGTTTGGATTTGCCGTCACACATTTTTACAAGGGTGAAAATTATATCATGCATTTTCAAAAGTACTAACCTTATCCGTGGATCCAAACTGAACCACTCCCCTTCTTTCTATGGATATTATTGCAATTGTCTGCAGATCATATTTGATTATAAATAAATGTAGATTATACAGAGACAAAGGGAAAAGATACTGAAATAATCTGGTTAAACATTTTGACAAATTGAAAGGCACCTTTATCCCACATGAAAATTGGTTTTGGAAGTTAGATTCATCCTGTAAAATGAAGAAAAACATTTGTCAATCTATAGACTAAAACAATGTAATGCCTCTTTGAATAGCCTATTCCCCGGTTGCAAGAGTGTTTCATTAACATCTAACAGTTATAAAGCAGTCCATAACTGAAATAAAATAAAATAAAATAAAAAAAGATAAGGAAAAAAAAAAAATTGGTGGAAACAGAGACAGGAAAAAGGTACCTGAAATATATTTTGATTTCCAGTGGAATCCGAACCTTTACCATGGGAGTCTGAGAAAATCCATTGATGCATTCCCGTGAGAGCGGCTTGGCCAATAATTCTAAGTTGACAAAAACAACAAGATTTGCCCTGTTAGAGATGTTGTAGTACTCCGAATTTTCTCTTCTTGTTTTTAAACTAAATGATCCACAGAGAAAAATTTTGGCAAATTTGAATGTATTTTCGCCACAGCCACTGGATTTACAACAGGAAAGCACCAAATACTGAAACAGACTACTTGATAATTGAGCATACCCTTGACCTAGGATGTGGAATTTTAGAAGCATACTGTCAACCAATGGCCCCATTTGCTCTTCGAAGTAGGCATCTTCCATTGTTAACAACCTGTTAATATTCCCAGAGTGCAATCCATGATAAGCAAAAACTTAGCACTGAAAATCCAGTAGTAAACAAAGAAAATGATGTTTATCACAGTAAACAAATAAATTGCTAAGAAAAATTAGTAAGAAAATCACCATTTTTGGACACCTTTCATTTAAAAATTTTCTAGGGAAAGAAAATTTGTTTTCTGAATTGAAACATGCATGCATATTTCACGATTCGCATGAGGAAAAGACAAAAACGGAATGAAAATAGAAATAACATTAAAAAAAGGATTAATGAATATGAAACTAAAAAAAAGGTAGTAATAAAAATTTTAGCAAAGAAAGGAGATCTTGAAACAAACAAAAAGCCAAAGATAACAGAAATTTGGAAGAAGCAAACGACATAGAAAACAAAACAACGATCAAGTAAATATTACCAAAAAAGAGACAAAAACAAAACTTTACATTGAATTTCTCTTATCAAAGCGCCAAAAAACACCGTAAGACCACCCATTACAGCAACAAAGATACTTCAGTGTCTGCTCTAACACTGAACCCATCTCTGCTTCACCCATTTTCACAAAAAAACTGAACACAACTTCACGATCCAAAACTCACTTCCTTGAACCCCATTGAATGACTTCAGGCCCCTTCAAAGTACTAAGCTGAAACTCCAGTTAAACTAAAGTACTACAAATTGCCTCTCTTCTTCTTTTTCTTGCAACAAAAACGCTCAAAACCAAACAAAAAAACCCAGAAAACCACTGAGAAAACAAAAGCAAAAGGGCACAACAGAATGAGCTTTTTGTTTATGTCGTCTTTGTTTCTCTGCTGCAAGAGAAATAAAAACAGAAAGTGGTCGATGAGAGAGAGAGAGATAAAAAGCGGGGCTCAATGTATTATAGATATAATAAAAAGAGAAACAAAGGCAAGAACCAAAATTTATGATTTATAAAGCAAAAGACAGAAGGGGGGTGGTGTTTTTTAGTTTTTCTCGCTTTGATCTCTTCCTTTCTTTGTTTCTTTTCTCTTCCTGTAATTTTTTCTTCTTCCCTTTCCATTTGTATAGAAGGGTTTATAGTTGTAGAGGTAATAATAATTTATAGACTGTTCCTTACATACTAAACGAAATCCGATACATTCCAAGATTGCTGAAGGGAATAAAGTGAGATCCTTGGGCATTTAGTCATTTAAACAGCGTACATCGGATATCTTTGTCTTTGTATTTTCCAGGTTTGGTCGTTTTCTCATTTATCATGTGAAAGAGGAAATTCTCTGCTACGTTTTTTTTTATATTGGTTGTATGAAAAGATATAAATAATGATTTTTTAAAAAAAATTTTATGCAATGAAGGTTTTTTTTTTTTTTTTTTTCCTCTAAATGACGAGGAATGGATAGTTTAGGGAAGGAAATTGAGAAAATTTAGATACTACGTTTTTTATTGTGAGATTCTGAGGAGATTTACTTCTGGTAATTTAATTCAATTTTTACATATATGCCATATATATTATTATCTCTTTAATTTTGTTGAGCATTTACATTTGTTTACACGTGAAAATTTAATTTTATATAGAGATTAAGTATCAATACCATCTTAATTTGTTTAGTGATTTGTAATTTTTTTTTTTTTGGGTAAACATCCCCATAACTCACCATATTTGTCCAAGCTAAATTAAATTCAAAATTCTTTTTATAGAAATAGTATAGTCCACCCCATGTATGTAAGATACATTACATTCATAAATTGAAAATATATACTAATTGAATTTGCGTGCATAAATATCATTATTATTATCCTTTTTCTCCACTCAATATCTAAATTTAAGATTAATATTTTTTTGTCAACAAGATCACAATTTATCCAAATTATTTTTTATTAAATTGTATATTCAATTTAAAATAATTAAATTTTGAATTATTAAATTTAAATGAAAATATATTATTCATCCTTAAATAAAGTAATAAAAACTTTCATTATTTTCTTTATGCAGTCGAAAGAATTTTGTCTAGAAAATTAACTATCCAATTTATCGAAATGGCACACAAAATCTCACGTCCCTATCTGATCCCGCAAACAAATTCCCAAACCCAACCCAACCAAGATTTATAGTGGGAAAATGATCAAAGTCCAATAAAATTCCTTCTCTAATTATGACTCCAACTTGTGTATTCATCACCCATAAATACATGTAAATTTCTAGCCCTTTTAAAGTTGCAGCAGGGACCGCCAGGGACAGCAGACAGAGCCCATGGGGTTGCGGTGGCAGCCCCACCTGTGTAGACAGCAGAGAGAGAGGCAGCCACCTAGACCATTTGTAGCTGTGCTGTGCAGAAGATAGCATCGCTAAACTTAAAATGAAAGACAAAGATGGTGGGGACTGGTCCCCGGACCAGATTGGCTAGACAACCTCCTAACTTTTCATTTGAAGCGCGTGCTCATCACCTTAAATCTTTATACGTTTTTTTGCTTGAATTATTGAACAATATATGTACAAGATAATTTAATTCGTATTCAGATAAATTTTAATTTAATTTAATTTTTTATTTGAATATAAAATCAGATCAAATTGAATAATAATGAAAAAAAATCAAAATTGAATTGAGATCAAATTTTAAGTAAATATAACTTAATTTGTTATCATCTCTACGTACATAATGGATTAAGATATTTTAATCTATTTATTGCATTTTAGTTATAGAATATTAAATACTTAGTATTACTCATTATTTTGTATTTTGATTTGGAACTATATTTATATCTATATTTTTTTATGAAACCTAAATTGGTCCATAAAATTAAATAAATTAATAAAACAAAAAAATTTTATTGACATTACCGTAATATTTATTTTATCAAATTCCCAAATTCTTAAATTAAGAATCTAACTTTTTGATGAATTAATCAAATTAATTGAAATTTATTTAAGTATGATATAAGTAATGAGAAAATATCCTTTTCACTATTTAAAAAATAGTGAAAGATTTTACTATTTTATTTAAAAAGTCAATAATGCATATTTACCTAAATTCATAGTTAAAATTTAAAGAAGTTAATTTGAATATAAAAATAAATAAAAATTAATTAAAAATATAAATGATTTGAACAAATATTAATCCTAAATTTAGTTGAAGGTGCATTATTAACCCTTAGATAAAGTAGTAGCTTTTTAAATGATAGAGCTAATTTTTTTTGTGTGTAAGTAATAGAAACCAAAATTAGAAACTCAATTCTCCAAAATTTTTGTGTTAGATTTAGGAAAAATCATAATAAAAAAAAATCATCTCCACTATTTAAAAATAAATGAAATTTGAACTACTTAATCCAAATGTGAATAATGCACTTTTAATTAATTTTATAATTGAAATTTAATGATTTTAACTTAATTATAAAATTAATTAAAAATAAAAATAATTTTAATAAATATTAACCATATACTTATCATCTTTATATAAAATAGTAAATACTTTCATTACTTTTTAAATAAAAAATAGGATCTTTTTCCTTGTATGATAACTGAAAGATCCTCTTCGTTACTTAAAAAGTAATGAAAGTTCCATTACTTAATTTAAAAGTGTTATCAACTAAATTTATTATTAAAATTAATTCAAATCATTTTTAATTAATTTTTCATTTTTATATTCAAATTAAAATCATTAAATTTAAATTATTGATTTAATTAAAAATGCATTAACACTCTTAAATTTAGTGAAAACTTCTATTTTTCAAGTAATATAGAGAATATTTTTTCCATAAATTAGAGTATCATCAAAATCAAATTTTAATTTAATTAATTTATATAACTATTTTTAAAAATAATATTTAATAATTTTGATATTAAAATTTTATCATGGCCTTGTTTCTTACCTTCGTACTATTTTTTTACCAAAAAACTATAGCATTGCATCAAATCATAAGAAGTAAAATGATGGGATTGTTATCTCTGCAGTTGGTTGGGGCGGAGGAAATTCCATTGACGTTATTGTTTATTTAAATAAACCTCAGATATTTGTATACATGGACGCATTGTCCCTAGCTATAACTCCTATTTAACGTAGAGTTAGCAGCTATGGTTTTGTTTTACTCTTATATATATATAGCACATTAATTGTGTCACTGACCAGATCAACAAGAAATTTGATTTCTTCTTGCACATATCCAACGAAGCAAAGCTAGGTATCTTTAATTCTCTCTTTCAGAAAATGTAGGGTATCCAAAGTCCAAACTCTAAAAGCTAAGGCGACATGCATTATTCTTCATGATAGAATGGAAGGAATGTTGGGGCACTAGTGCTAGGGGTAGATGCATGGGGGTCCCCAATAACATTTCTCAATCTTTTCTCTCAGGCTGAGAATCTTGACTTGGATATTTCTCTAATTGTAAAATTATCAATACTCAAAATTTTTTTTATTTTTTAAATATATAAATGATATAATTTTTTATAAAAAAATTTTAAAAATAAATTAATTGTTCGATTTTTTAAAATTAAAATAAAATATATCATATTTAATAATTTAAAATAAATAATTATAAGTTATATATTCAAAATTATCTCAATAAATCATAATCGTTAAAACTTAAATCTAAGATCTTTTCATAAAAAAATGATTTTAATTGATTGAATCAATCATTTATTAATAAATAATATTTTGAAATTTTGTTTGAACCTAAATATTTTTATCTTGAATTATTTTAAAATATAATATCACATCAATTAATTGCATTTAAAGATTTTATATTTAAAATAAACTTTACAAATATAATTCACAAAAATTTTTTTTTTTCTTTTTAAGAATACTAACTCTTTTAAGTTTATAATAGGATGTAATTGCTTATTTAATAAACTGCAATTACGTTCTAATCATCTACTTTTAAATTTAAATGTAAATTTCAATTAAACTCATTCAGAATAATTTTTTTATTAACATTTTTTCAATCACAATACTAATTTTTTTAATTATGGTTAGAATAATTATTATTTTTTAATTTTATTAGAATCAATTTTATCATTCATTTAAAATAAATCTTAAATCTTCATTTCTTTCCGTTTCATTAATTTCTCTCTTTGAACTCTTTGATCAGTTTTTTTTTTTTTTTAACACACTTTCATCTTGAATCCAATCCCAAAATCCCACCATCTGAGAACCTGATCCTACAAACGTGGTCAAAATAGCTATTTAAGTTCCCCTCCTTGTCTTGTTTTGACTACCATTAACCATTCTTATGTCTGATGAAAAACCAAAAAAAAAAAAAAAATGATTGAAAAGCTAGCAATCTAAATTCTAAACCAAGCATTTTTTCATCAAACATATTCATTTTGCTGTTATTTGGTTGGTTAACACTGGCAATAATAAAGTTTTGTTTTAAACGTCATGGCAGCGCACTTCCCTTTAGTGGGTGGGTAATGCTGCTGATTAGAAAGAGAGAGAAACGACCCACCAGTGATTGCAGACGCAAAGTTTGCAGCATTATTCTTCATTATCCATCACAATTCTCACAAACCCTTCATTTCTTAGATAGAAAAGTTAATGATTCTGTCTCCTAGAATCAACAAAAGCTTCATCATAGCTGTTGAGAATTAAGTCAACTGCATATCAAAAAGCCTTGTTTTCACCTAGTAATTTCTTCTGCCAGGAAAGTAGAATTAAATCTGAGAGCAAGATTTAGCTTTCATTAATGTCTTGAAACTGATCTTTTTATCTTTTATCTTACCCTTTTTGTTGTTTTTAAAGAACAAAAGTAGTCAATAACTTGTTGGCACTATTATTTTTAATTTGAATCTTTAACAACTTTAAATACCTTGAATGTAAATAAGTGACCGTTTGAATTAAGCTATGAGCGGTGGTAGATCTCGATGTTTAACTTTAAAGGGGTTAAAGTAATATTTTATAATAAAATTTTAAAATTATATTAAAATAATTAATAATAAAAAATAAATACAAATATATAATTAATGATAGATCTTGATGTTTAATTTTGAAAGGATCAAAGTAATATTTTATAATAATGTTTTAAAAATATATCAAATTTATTAATAATAAAAAATAGATGTAAAATATATAATAATAAAACTTACAATTATACGTATTCTAATATATAAATATATATAATAAAATAGATATATTAAACAATTGATCTCATAATTTTTAATTATAAATTGTTAACAATATTCTTTATAAAAATAAAATATTTTTTACAATAATAATGCATTATTTTATCGTATTTAATATTTAAAGCATTAAGTGAAAAAAAAAAAATATTTTTAAATAAAAAATGAAAATTTGAAACAATAAAATAAAGACTTTAATACCATAAATTGAAACCTACTAATTTTTTACATAGTCTTTTTATATTATAAAAAATGAAAAGTTATTTAAATTAATCATATTAATTATTTTGACATGAAATAATTTTCAAATAAAATAAGCATGCATATAGTAAAAAAAATTAGTTGAAAAAAAATCACAACTGAATATTTGCCAAGTCGATTTTAGTTATTTTAATACTTACATATATATTAAGCTTTGACTTAGTGAAAATACAATGTTAGACTAATTTATTCATTATAAATTGAAAATCATTTGTAATAAGTAAACACAAATTAAAGAATTATAATATTTAGCTACATATAAGTTTTGTAATTATATATTCAATATAAATACATAAAGTGAAGAATAATATATATCATACAATAAATTTAAATTTGAGGGGCCAAATTAATTTTTTTAAAAAATCAAAATTATTATAAAAATCACATATGTATAAAAAAAATTCAAAATTTTTGAGGATCCACCATTGGCTATGAGATGATGATTGAAATGATAACAGTGATTTTGCTAAAATTATTGTGCCCTCCTAAAATTTAGCTGATCAAGACCTTTTATTATTCTCCTTGGAAAACATGCTTTGCCCTCTAAAAAAGGGCAAGAGGACCAATTTAAGGGCTATCAGACAAAAACTACGAGGATTATTGTGTTATGTCTGTTTCTATCCACTGACTTATGTAATTGATTTTCTTTACTTTGAATGAGTTTTGACTTACAGTAATGTGAAAATTTATTATTATTATTATTTTTTGCAATACTAATAGTAATAATAATTAATGATAATTATCCAAATAGCCAATATAATTACCACAATCTTTTTGGCAATTTGATTTCGAGAAATCACTAGGAACGAATGACAGATAATTTTTTATTTCTTGAACAAAGTGCTTTGTCTTTTCTTGTGAAGAAAATTCAGTAAAGTTATATCTTCTTGATCAATCTTTTATACATATAGAGTTATTATGTATATATCAAGCAATGATCCATTCAAAAACTGTTGTTTGCTTTTATTTTATTTTTTTTCGTTTTTTGCTCATTCGTATGCCTAATTCTATATAAAGTTAAGGATGAACTATTGAGTGGAGGGTTAAAAACTAACAAGTCAAGCAGGTTGAAGAAAGAGTCACTACGAGAAAAGTGAGTTGAAAAATACTAGCTAGAAGTGGTTGAGAGTTTTTATTAAAGTGACCTCTTTCAAAGAGAGACTTTGCATCACTGCATTGGCAGAGAAATGTTCAGAAGGGCTTTTGATTCTTGCACTCCCTTTTGCTTGTACGTTTAGCAACCACTATTACAACTTTCCAAGACTATTAATGGCTTCTGTCACCATATGCTATTAATTCCTTCTGGATTTCTCACCTCCCAAACAACACAAAAGCTTACAAGGAATCTTACTTCTTTTTTGGATGCCATAGCTGACGATTGCCCAGTAAAAGTGCTAGTGAAATGCTAGACCCTCCAGGTTACCATCTCAGAGAACAGATTAACACGTAAAATATTAAAAAAAAATAAATCTGTTACTTTACTTTTTACCCTCCAAATGTTGGTAAAGCTCAATGCGAATTCACCACTGTGATTCTTACATTTTATTTACAATATTTACTCTTCTCCTGGATCTTGAGTTTGGTTATTAATATGCACAATTTTGAAGCTCTATCGACCATGAGGTAGGTGGGAAAAGATAGAGCGTGTGAAAGATCAAAAGCAAGCAGCTGTTTGTCATGTGACCAGAAATTGCAAATTCGTATGCTGTTCGGGTGTGAAGTGTGCAAACGATATCATTAAAACAAAATGGATTGTGACTTGGCTCAACTGTCCACTACCAACTGGAAAAATATTAAGTGAGAGTTAAACTGTTGTCTCTTACGGTATAATTGAATTAAGTTGAATTTAAATGTCAATTTTAATAAAAATTATTTAATATAAAATTTTTATGAAATTTTTTTTATTCATAACTTATAATAATTTTTTTAATCATAATAATAATAATTATTATTATTATTTTTAACTTCATCAACATTAATTTTACTATCTATCTAAATGGATTATAAACCAATTACCTCCATGTGAAAAAAAGCCAGCAAATTATTGTGATTTTGTTAGGAGATAAATGGGTTTCAAATTTGTCCTTGTTTTACCCTAATGTTAAAAAGAAGAGAGCAAGATCGATATTTCGCATTTACAATAAAGAGAAAGAATATCAAAAATAAAAGTGTACATATTCATTTGTTTACTAAGGAAACAATAATTTAAAAATAGCGAAAAAATTATAAATATTTAAATTTAAATCTAAAATTGATTAATCTTAATGAAATTGCATAAATGAATGTTAATAAGCATTTTTAATATTTTTAAATAAGTCGAAATTAATAACAACTTCTAACATGAAAATGGAAATATGATTCATTAAAATCTTCACAATAAAGCCTTTCATGATAACTAGATTGAAAGACTATTGCTTTTAACTCCTCCTGAGTCCCATATGTCACGCCCTACCCTGATAAAAAAATTATAATAATAAAGGAAAAATGATAAAGAAGTTCACTAAGAGCACTCCGATCATCAGCTGCATGGTTTGTGCCAGAAAAACCCGCCACCCTCCGTTCCATTGCAGAAGAAGCATTCATTAGCAAAAGCGAGAGGGTTTAAAGCAGCAATCAACCATTAATGAACCAATCATGAAACTCTGTCTTGCAGCAGGGCAGGCCCCACCTTAAGGCTTTTTAGGTCCCCCAAACAATGCTTAGCGGGCCCCACCCCTTGGAAACAAAAAAAACAACTAATCAAAGATCCAGTTACACGACGCACCATCACTCCCAACGCAATCCTAGATAAAAGAGAAACTGTCAACAGAGAATGTCTACCATTCTTTAGTACAAACATCTGTCGTTTCACAGTTTCCCCCACTTTCTCCTTCCTTGGAACCCTAAACAATTACCCTTTTCATGGGGAATATATATTAGAATAAAAAAATTAAAGGCCGAAAATATTAGAATAAAATTTTGTTTGAGACAATTATTCTCGATCTGATAATCTTCAAAAAATTTGGTGAATATGTGCATCATTTATATTAATATCCAATTCGCATGATATTATTTTTTTATTTGAAAAAAAAATCATATATAAATTAAGAAATAGTTTGATACACAATAATTTATTAATTTAAACATATTAACTTTATTTATATTAAAAAAATCACCTTATTCAAATCAAAATTTCCTAATCATTCAGAGATATACACATCTACTAATCGAAATGAGAAATGCAATTATACTGGAAATTGGGACAACAATATGTAAGCAAAGGCTAACTGACACGTGGAGGTTCAAATTTTTATATTGCTTGTCGTGTCAATTAAATGGCGGTTTTTTTGAGGCGGTTCGTACTGCCGGCGATAGAGGAGGCATGTTGCCGGACGCCTCAGATGCTTTTGCACCTGTCAGTTATTTTTTCGCTGCTGCCGGAACAAATATAGCCCCACGTGATTCCCTTTTTTGTTCTTTTGCCACGTCATCCACAATGTTTTTGGGTGGAATGATTCTGTGTCAGTTCGGTTATGATATGATTTCATACGTTATAATAAATATCCCTGAGAGAGGGTTTCTCAAAATTTTTTTCTTCCTCTTTGGGTTTTGCCCAATTGACCAAAGCCGGTTTTTCCCAAGCCTAAGCCCAAGGAAATAGGGAATTGGGCTTTTTGTTGATTTGTCCATGGTTGTCCATGTTCCGAATGAAGCCCAAATTTCCATATCCCATTTGGATCACATTTATTAAATTGAATAAAGCCCAAGTTCAGTTGTAATCAATTCACATAAAACATAAAATAAAGTTGAAGATATGACAATGAGAATTAGTTACTTACAAATAGTGACAAATTTGGGCTACATAAATCTGGCTGAGATCAGTACCACGAAGCTTTGTGAATGAATGGGAAAAGAGCAAGAAAACAAGCACTAGGGCAGCAACCAGATGCTTTGATGAGGCCATCATTTTTGTTGATTGTGAGAAAAGAGTTGTCACGGGGTTTTATAGGGGAGACAACTTATATAAAATTTCAAAAGTAAAGAGCGTAAAAATTTTTTATTAAAAAAAAATAAAAAATTTAAATCGATAAATTACTAAAATTTAATATGAAAATCAATAATATGTAAAAATATTTATTTAATAAATATATTTAAATTTGTTTTTTAAAATGTTTTTTATACATTTGATTTATATGATGATATTTTTTAATTTATCGATTTTTTTCAAATATTTTAAATTTAAGCTGGACTAAAGCCTTCTGTCAAAAAAAGAGAGAGAAAAAAAAAAAAAAGGGCTGGACTGAAGCCAACAGCACTAGCTTTCCTGACCATTTGAAAAGAGGGGTGATGCCAGAATCAAAGACGAGAAAAATCCAAGTGAAATGCTTAAATGGTGTACACTATCAAAGACGCATTAACTTTGTTTACTTTTCCCTATGCTTTTCTTGGTCTTGTTTTAATCGCTGTCACACTCTGCAATTAGAGTAGCTTTCTAGATTCCCATTGGTTAATCATAAATTAATGCAATTTGTGCAAGTGGGGTTTTGGCAATCTTTAATTCATACTTTATTATAATAATTTCATCTCTTCATCAATGAGCTATCAGAGGGGATTGGAAAAGAAGAAAAGAAAAAGTTGTAAAAATTCTTGTTCTTTGATCCTCCTATCCTCATAAACAGTCAGATATGAGAATCAACTTCTGTATTTACACTTCAATATCTACCTTTTTTTTCTTCCACAATTTCTTTTCCTTTTTCATCTTTGAGAAAAAAAAAAAAGCAACTTTATCAAAGCTTACGAGCACTGAATTGAAATATCATCATCATAAAACTGAAAAGTTAGGAAAGTGAAGTAATGGGTTCAATATTTATGTTGAATTCTTGATGTTCATTTTCATATATTCTATAACACAAATATAACATCTCCACCAATCATGTTAACCATCATAGGTTAATGTCCCGCGATTTTACATGTTTGACCTTCAATGTCAGTTTGACAGTTTAACTGCTATGCCATTGGCAGAGTAACCCACTTGTTAAGTTTAACATGCATGAGGCCAGTTGTGTCATTTCAAATGCTTGCCTTAAAAGCCGCTTTGGGTTTGTCCATGTGTCATTTCATTGCCTGATTCTGAATCCAAACCCAAGGGAGACAGGTCTAGTTCTGTGTTCTTAAGCAGATTTGTTCTGTTAAACGTGAGGGAAATTTATGTCTGCTTTTAATGCAATCTGGGTCATTGAAAAGGTCAGACTTTTTCCCTAATTCAGATTTCTCATTTATGAAATTTTCTCTTTTTCTTTTTCATTAATGTAATCAATAATATGTTTAATTGCTTATTGATTTTTCCATTTTGTTAATCTTGGGCATGTTTGAATTAATAGTATAGCATTTATGGTACAGCTAACTCACTTTTGGATGTTAGAAACTTGGAAAGTTTCTGTCTTTGGATCTTGCTTTATGAACCTCTGTTTGGTTGCCAAGAAAACACAGGGAAAATATGAAATAAAGTTTTGAAGGTCATGCTCTATGTTTTATTGGCTTGGATTCAAAAGAATATCAATGAAGATATAGCTACTAATGAAAAATCTAACTTTGAAACTTAAATTTCTTCTGTTATTCATGAAATACGATGCTTAATTTTCTAGCTTTGAATATTCTCAGTGATATCTAAAATCCACCTAATTTCTTTTTTGGATTTGATAAGGAATAAAACTCATTATGTTTTCTCAAAAAAAAAAAAAAAATGATGAAGAAGTTATTACCCTTGAACTGAATTTTCTTGCAGGGGCCTTCCTTGGCTATGGAATTACTTCTTTCCTAATTGAAAATATATGGCTTTCCCAGCCATTCAATAGATGTCTCAAGTCCTGGGTTTATGCTTTCTCAGATGCACTTCTGTAAAAAGAATGTAAACTAGAGGGGGATGATATCATTTTAAAGTAGGATTAGATGCTTCATTCTTAAGTGTCTGATAGAACACAAATGCAGATTTTTCCTTTTTAAAAAAAAAAAATTGTAACAGATGGATGAGTACTGGGAACCATCTATATGGGGGTATTGTTTAGCTATTGAGATTCACATGCGTTAGAAATACTGTATATTAATCTTTTGTCTCCAGCTCTGTGGATGTGGAAATGGTTTTATACTTCTACTGACTTTACTAAGATACATGTTTGGAGCATACAGATAACGAAACTGAGAAATTTTTGCATGACAATTATCTTTTTATGTTGGGTGTGAAGAAGAAGATTTTGACAGAGGAGGATTGCTTTATTATCATACTTTCTGACTTCATGTTGGTTGCTAATCATTTTCTTTTCTGCTAAACTTCAGTCTGAACATTTCTTTCAGCTGTGTGAAGCATGAATTTCATATTCCTTCTCTCTGCACATGGACCTAACTGCAGTAGCCAAGCGTTGCGATCTTGGGGACAAGAGTACAAGTGATGTCATTTTACGTTTGAGAAATGGTGAAGGAAGACCTGAATGGTTCTACTCACACTCCTCCATTCTCATAAGTAAAAGCAGGTTCTTTGCGGATCAGCTCTCTAATCCAGACACTGGCCGCTGCATTGAAATTCACTGCTCAGACTATACTTATGATCATCATGTTAACCTTTTGAGATTACTATATCTCCCTACTGATTTACTTTTGGACTCCCTGGACTCGGTTAAATCTGCTATTGGTATTCTTCAGTTAGCAGTTGCCTTCCACTGTGAAGGCATCACAAACTGCTGCATCCGGTACTTGGAGGCTATTCCTTGGGAGGATAAGGAAGAGGAACAAATTATAAAAGCAGTCTTGAAACTGGGGCCAATAGCCATGCCCATATTGGCGAGGATCCAACCAGTAGATTTGAGTGCTACCAAAAATGTATTTGTTTCAGCAGTTCGCTTTGCCACATCAATTGGTGGATCCTGTCCACCCTTTGGAGATGAGCTTAAAGCATCTACGCAAGAACAAGTGGAATTCATGCTTGGAGGGGATGAAGACACCCCATTAGTTACAGCTGATGATGAAGTAAAATCAGTGGTAAAAATGGGTCTGTCCCAAGTTTGTTCATCATTTGAAAAGGAATTGTCTTCCTTGCTTGTTGTTTCAGACATCACTACTGAGACTGCAGAGACTAGAATTTTGCAGAGCCTATCCGATGTTGAGTGGATGTGTAACATACTCCCCAAGATGGATTTAATGAAGGACTTTGTTTCTAGTTGGGCTGAAATGTCTGCTAAGGTTTTGGGGGTAGTCGAAGACAAGAAACTTGATAATGTCATGTGGGGTCTGAAGGTGAAGCTTATAGAAGTAACTGGGAAAGTGCTAGAGGCAGTTGGATATGGAAATGTGATTCTCTCTGCAACATCTCGGGTGCAATTGCTAAAGACATGGCTACCGTATATAAGGAAGATAAAACCTCTCCTAGATGAAAAGGGGAACAAGGAGACAGATTTTCCTTACAAGATGGATGAAGACTTGTGCCAGAGTATTGAGGGGGCACTTGTATCATTAGTGTTAGCATTACCGTCAAATGATCAAGCTGATATTCTGTCAGACTGGATGAAAACAGAACAGGTTAAGTATCCTGACTTGAGCGAGGCATTCGAGGTATGGTGTTACAGAACCAAGTCAGCAAAGAGAAGATTGATGGAGGGCTTGGATAGAGTTGGCAATACCGCCATTAGCCTTTGATTTGTTCTCTAATGTTAAGTTCCATGATTAAATGAATCTATGGTGGCAATCCCCATTCATGTAATTTTGACTCGATTAACGCTCTACATGATCCTTTCACCTCTTTTTTCCTTCATTTCCATGAAGTTTCCAGGCACTCGCTCAGGTGATACTCCCCATGCACATACTTTAATGCTAATTGGATTTCCGGTTTCATCCTTGTAGTTGTTGTCCAAGAATGAACTGTTGTTAAACATACTTTTGAATCTGAAGTTTTTTGAATTGGATTGTAATCCTGGAGTGTAATAAACCCTACAGACAAACAGTATATGAAGTCAACTGTAATTCTATGTTTAGATTTAGAAATCAAGATTGGGGTCAGCTGCTTTGTAGTAGTAATTGACATATGACATATCTTTTATGCCGGAAGAACAAGCTGCTAGAAGTTCAAACAGTAACAACCAATTGTCCACCTGAATCATCCAACTCACCTTGTTCCCCCGCCGGTGGTCAGACATTGAATGGTTGGTAACGACTTTTTTTTTTTTTTTTTTCGCAACAAACACTGAAGCCCATATCTCTTTTTATAAAATCAAGGAAAAGGGCGGAAATTTCCTCATCTCATTTTCTTCAATTTGTTTTTCGATGGAAATATCAAATATATCAATAGCTGAAATGTGATGCTTTGTTTTTAAATTGACGAAGAGTTTCACCAAATTAAGTTCATAAACCTACGTATTTTCATTATCTTTAATAATTTTAAACATGATAGTTTAAAAAATAAAAATAATATAATTTAAAAGTTTAATAAAAATTATATATATATAAATTTAACAAAAAAATAAAAATTATGTTTTATATTTAACAAATTAATATAAATTATGATACAATAATTTTTTTATTTAATAAAAAAAAATACAAATATAAAAATTGTAATATCTAATTTTCATCGGTGAAAAGGCGGACTCGATATTTATTAAAAAAGATCCCTGCGTCATCCCAGAAGTCAGAACCTGTACCATAGCAACAGTTCCACAACCACAACCGCAAACCAGGCTCAGCTATAAAACATAAGGAGAGCGTAGAGAATAGCGAACTTTGAATAGGTAAAACCCAAAGCCGCCACCAACGAAGACTGCATCACCCTATGTCTGTCACTATTATCAATACTTGAATTAACATCCGTCTGTTTAAGATTAAATATAAAAATAAAAAAAAAAACCCAATAAGGGGAAAGAAGAAGAGAAAAACAAAAGTAAAAGATGTATGTGAGAGCTGTGCCACCGACAGATCTGAACAAGAACACAGAGTGGTTCACGTACCCAGGAGTTTGGGCCGCTTATATCTTGATCGTTTTCTTCTCATGGCTCATCGTTTTATCTTTCTTTGGTTCCTCTCCTGGAATCGCTTGGACCATTGTTCATCTCTCTCATTTCTTTGTAAGCTCTTTTTTTTTTTCTTTTTAATTTCGATCCATAAAAGTTGGGTTTTTTTCCATGTCTTCTGTTGCGTTTTCTATCTGGGTTTCAATTTGATCTGCTTTTTTTTTTTTTATTGATGTTTATTTTCTTAGTGAGAATATTTTTTGATGGGGTTTTGGAATGAATTAAGAGTTTGATGATTTCTTGAGACTTTAGTAAGCAAACATGAAGATAATTTCCCTGCGTTTGTTAAAATCTTGGATTACTGTGAATCACCTCTGAAATATTCCCTGAATTGATCCGATTGGAGAAAATAGTAGAAAGGTTGAATTTCAAGTCTGTGCTTGCTTATGCTTGGTGGAAAGTCTATGACTATGTCTATGATTACAACTCTCAAATAATATGTTGATGGTATTAATTCATTCTGTTTCTTGTGTTTGTGAATTAATTATTTAATTATGCATTTTTGCCATCAGTTTCTTGGTCTTTGTGATGCCTATATCTCCGATTCTGTTCGAGGTTCAATTAGATAAGGAGGGGAAAAGTTTCAATACCAACGGCACTAGTACTTGGATATGTGTTGAACTGAAGTTTTTTATCTCTAGATGCCAATAGACAAATCCTCTTAAAAATTATGTAATGAGATGACCCAGTAGTTTTCTTGGTGTTATTTAGGTTAGGCATGCTGCAACATGTTATTTATGAATAAGTGAATACGCTGGAACTCTTAAGCTTTATTTTTTTTTTCTCATTTTTGAACAAAAAGTAATTAATAAACTGAACTTTTTATTGGAAATTCAGTGCATCGACTATTTCAAATTGGCTTGAAATGGAATATTCATACTTAATTGCATGCCTAAAAAGACTTGCACAGTTATGTGAGAAAGTTGAGAATAATACCCTTCTTTGTCAAATCGGTATGCTTTGGTATCTTGAATTTCTAAATCCTTGGTTTGTCAACCTCTTGGGATGGTTGTAAAGGGCTTTGATCTTTACATTTTTAGAGTCACGGTGTACTTTTCCCCTCTGAGATTTGATTAGATAATTAGATTACATATTTGCTCTCACAAACTGTTTTCATTTTCCATGATTCTGGTGTAATACTTTCTAGTTTTCTTGATGGCTTGATATCTGTGGATGAATGGAAATCTGAATTTTTAAGTCATAAGGGTACGCTCAGGAGAAAAGTGAAGGAGCCACAACTAGGACACCTATGACTGCCAACATTTGTCAATGTTTTGGCATGTCCTCTGAATAGCTCTCTTTCCTGTCTCTTTTGGGAGTGAAGAAAGGCACTGATTTCATCTGTATTGCTGAAAAACGTTTAATGCTCATGAACCGCAAACTCTTCCCTTTCCCATCATGCTGGAAATTCATCTAAATAACTGTTATGCCCCTAGATGTCTTAATCTTTGTTGGTCAGACCTAATTTCTTTGAATTTCTGCTCTTAGATGTCTAAATAACTGACTGTTTATAAATTTGAAGCAATTTGTTAAACCTTTTTGGGAAATAATAAACTATAATATCTAGCTAGAGAATTGCTTGTCATTATTATGCCTTAAGATGGAGTCAAGAAATTATTCTGTCTTCATCTCTTCACTATAACAAGTATAAATGCTATAATATCCAACTTTGCGTCTATGTTTCTTATGTGTTGCACATTGATTCACATCTTACCTTAGGTCACATATCACTTCTTTCACTGGAAAAAGGGAACACCATTCGCTGATGACCAAGGTATCTACAATGGTTTGACTTGGTGGGAGCAAATAGACAATGGCAAGCAGCTCACTCGCAATAGGAAGTTTTTGACTGTTGTACCTGTTGTGCTGTAAGTATTGACTTTTCAAGTATAAGCCTTTATCTAAATTTGGAACCCAAAAAAATGCAATATTTCTTCATGGAATGGTTAGTTTCACTAAAAAGTAGAAACTGTAATGAGGGTTTCGCTTTTTAAGTTGATTAAGATATGGCACACTTTCTGTTAGATGTCTACTGATTTATGGTCAACCATCACCTCACCCATGAATGTCTAGTGTTATATATATATATATGGCCTAGTTTACATATATAATCGATGTACAATTGTTCAAAAGATTAGTTGACAAAAATCAGTCTAAGGGACATGCAATGGATTTAGACCTCCTCTCTAGCCATCCACTAGTGTGATTGTGGATACCTTGGTCATCCACATCCTCAAGATCAATGACAACCCTTTGGGAAGATGAATCTCCAGGGATATTAAATTTCTACCAAGTTGCATCAAGTTGATTGCAGCCTGCACTGGTTTATATGGAAGAAAAGCAGTTACTATTTTGTATTTGTTATATAACATTTCACTGAAAAGTTTCAAACAGTATGAAACTTGGCTTAGGTGAGTTGAATTTGAAACTTTTGAAGGATGACATTTAACAGTTGATTGAAAATTCTCATACATCACTCACTAGACACTAACTTTGCTCTTTCATGATGAGTTCATCACGTTTCTGCATATTGAACAAGCTGTTTACTGCTGCCATATTTGTTTTATGGCTCTTAAATGGAAATTTTATAGGACTTTGTTACCTTAGATAAGAGTACCATGTATGATGTGATGCAAGACATAATACAAGAACTTTGATATTGTCTTTTATCATGTTTAATGCCACCCTTTTCTTACCCTAAATTTTATTTGCCAGGTATCTTATCGCCTCACACACAACAGGTTATCAACACCCGATGCTTTTCTTCAATACACTGGCCGTTTTTGTGCTGGTTGTTGCAAAGTTCCCTAACATGCACAAAGTCCGAATATTTGGAATCAATGCTGATCATTGAACCGCGAAGGGATCCTTGTCTGATCTCTAGTACTAGGTTTCATTATTTTGTTATTCCAGTATAATTTTGTAATATCCCTGTACAGATAATGAAACTGAAAAGGGCATTCTTACTTCTCTTTAATGAAGTGAATACATATACCTTCCTTTATGCCAGGGAAAAATATATTCATATATGGGGCTTTCTCTCTTTGCAAGTGATTGATCTTGTCTTATTGTTGTCAGCTTAAAGCCAGAAATCTCTTCTAGTTCCCTTGACCTTGTTCTCCCTAAAATCTAGAGACCAGTGGAAGCCAGTCTCTTAGTCCAGTTCTAGTGCAGATTCTGTTCCCTAAGGATTGAGCAACTTACCGGACCCGATTTCTAGATTGAAATTGCCCTGCCTTTTTTACCCTCTTTTTTTTCCTAGTGTTGTCATATATCATCTTTTGGTATTCTTCGTACTGGTTTGCCAGTCCATGGTTGCGGAAACCTGTCATTTAAATTAAGAAGCTGAGAAGTAATGGGCATTATTGTTCGTTAGTGTTCAACTCTCTCTCTCTCTTTCTAATTTTCCCAGCCTCAAATAAACCCAAGTGCTGCTACTATTATCAAAGATGACAAGGTGATAATCTGCTCTTCCAACATGATTTCTGACTTAAAGTTCTCAAATTAAATTGTAGTCTTTACTCACTGTTTTAAAACCATATAAGTTTTGACATTTATTACTTTTTTTCAATGGAAAGGAAATTTAAGATTCGATTTTTTTAATATTAAAAAAAAAATCGGCAAGGTCTTCATGAATAGGGCATCCAACCTTACACTTGAAGGACATCATGCAAATGTCGGCAGTGGGTCACACTTGCTAATGAAGCCTTGAGTGAAATACAGTGACTTGAATCGTAAGCTAAATCAGTACACGCAACTCCTGCTCGTGAATCATTTGTCAAAACGAACGCTGTACGTAGTTATCGACGACACTTTTCCATGTTGAGCATCGGGCAATGTTCTTCTAATATTTCTCCCAATTTTGGCTTCCTTCCTAAGAAGTGTCAAGTTAATAGCTCAGACAAGATGAATAAAGCTACTCTTTTTATAAAAAAAAAAATTAAATATTTTAGTTCAGACATCATGGATAAATGAAGTTAAGTTGCATCTGATAATTAATTTCCACACGACACATGAATGGAATAAGATTATACTAGTTCTCTTTTTTATTATTATTATTATTATTATTTTGTTATGGGAGCCTAGAAGAAGATTAGAATATTCACGCAACATTTGAATATTTCAAGCACTTACTTATACTATATTTAATGCATGAAAAATGATCGTTTGGTGTTAATTGCAAAACCTTCTCCAAATCTTAAATCGGATCACCAATCCGACAGCGAAAGTACAAGAGCCCCTTCCATAATTAAACTTTTCCTTTTTCCCTATGATGTTTCCAAAAAATAGGTTCCTTGGGTAATTAAAACATTTGAATCTGAGCTCCCATTCTTCTTGTTTAAGGAAAAATGTTTTTGTCAGGCATTCTTGTTGCTTAGGCTAAAATGTACCATATGGGATTGGCTGGATATTCTGGTTTTTCCATAGCAGTCTATGGAAAAATTAAAGTAGGATCAACAGGTCATTAACTTAAAAATAAACAGGGCTGGTTTAATGTTGGCAGTGGAAAGAGACTTCCATGATAGATACGAGGGGCGATACACCTTCAACACATTTGCCGGATATTATGTTCACTTAAGTGGCTTACAGCGAAGAACAAAATTGAAAATATAATAAAATGGGGTTTGGTTTTGTAGATCTGGATTGATCAACCATAGTGGGGTGTATTATTCTTCGGCACACTTGTCGAGGGGAATGTTTGTGGGGTCCCTTCAAGACCAAACGAAAGGAAGCTTTGTCAGATCTTTTCTCAATCTTTCAATTAGAAAAGGGTAGAGAGGGTGTCCATGGAAGGCAATGATCACTCTCAGGGAAATGGGGCTAATGTGAGGGAGTCTTCAAAACTGTTTGGATATAGAAAATCAGTAGGTGAGATTTTGTATTGAGGCAGGCTTCAGTTCCAGTACTTACTTTTTCATTCAGGATTTCTTTGTTACTAATTTTTATGGCATACGTGGGAAGGATCAGATTTCGTACCTAGCAGAGTTCATCACATCTAAGCTCCCTCGGCCATCTACTTGCTTTCTTGGACAAAGCTGCCGCAATAGGTTTATTTTCTGGAATGTGTCTGATCTTTGGTGAAGGTGCCAAAATCTGAAATCCTGTTTTTTTTTTTTTTTTTTTTAGTACATATATAATCTGAAAGCCTGTCTACAATCTAAAAGAAGAGATGGAGAAAGAGAATTTAAAACTCCCAATGCAGCAACCAAGTAGAGATTCAAGATTATTAACAACAATTTGTTTGCTAAATCGAAATTAGAAACTTTATGAACAAAGTCTTTTTCCAACCAGGAATTCCTTAACAAAGTTGAACATTATAAATTATTTTTTGTACTTGTGCCAAGCCAACCAATAATGCATAGGGTTGTCCTTCTGCTCTCATGAAAGGAGATATCAACCTGTAATAAAGGCCGTAGGGGCATGCCTCTCGTCGCTACATTTTTACCCTAATAAGTATCTAGGCTTAGCTTGATCTCTTCTTCTACCATAACACATATCCCACGTCACCCTTAGTGAAGCCAACCTAAAAAATAGCTTCAAATTCCCACCATAATTGAATAGTAAAGAAGATAATTAAGGAGAAAAAAAAAAGAAGGCTCATGTATAGAGAAAAGAAGCCCATGTATTCCTATCTGTTAGTGATGAAGAAATCCATACAAGTCACCCACCTTAACAAATTAATAAAAAGTTAAAAAGAAAATCCAGGACAAAAAAAAAGAAAAAAGACCCATATTACTCTTCATCTTCTTTACCATGATCCTCCACCTAACATTCCAGTCCAATATCCAGCTGAATCTCCTTTTTCTTTATTTTGCTCAATATCAGTTGTGCTTGAGACGTGCTTCAGATCTTCAAATGGAAACAAAAGCCTCCCAGTTGACTCTTGAACCCCCTGGAGACTCCTATAACCACTCCCAAGCCCATCCAGAGAGAAATTTAGTGTTGGTTTAAACTCCTGCATAGGAAACCCAGACGTATAAACAGTATTTGGATCAGGAACTGGCATGGGAATGAAAGAACTCAACCCCCTAGAAGAGATTCCAGTAATCAACTCCAAAGCTGAAAGTTGCGATGTAGGGGATGAAGAAGAAGGGATTTGGTTCTTATTGTTTTCTACGATATTGGGAACTTGAACCAATTCAGAAATACTTCTGTAACCTTGAGTAGCTGGGAAAGCTAGTTTGAGATCTTGCCCATCATGGATCTTAGGGTTTTGAGTAGAAGACTGTAACAAGCTTGGTGGTGTAACCAGATCAGGAAGCCTTTTGGATGATGATGATGAAGAAGAAGAAGAAGCTGATCTCTTGTTCTTTCTTGAACCACCTCCAACAGGAATATTTCTGAGGGAACCGCCTTCAGTCCAGTACCTTCTACAAGTCTTGCAAAAGTACCTGGGCTGTGTGAGACTGTAGTTGTTGTAGTAGCAGAACTTGGTGTTTATTGAATTGCACCTGGGACAGTTCAAAGCTTGTTCCTTTTGAGGCCTTACTTTCCTCTGCAAAGCCGCAGGCTTTGAACATGAATTTGTGACTATCTCTTCTATCGGTTTCACCACAATCTCCTAGAAAGATTTAAAAAAAAAAGGCAAATGAAGATAAATGAAAACACACATAAAAAGCGAAAGCAACAATAACTTCAAGATTAAACAAAGATGATCAGCACTGAAAAAAAAAAAAACTGAAGATTAAAAAGAAGATAGCAGACAAACGAAGACACCAAACGATCGAGTTCATTGCTTTACACTTTCCAAGATTATACCAGGCCGAATATAAAAGAGAAAAATAAAAAAGAAAGGTGAACAAAAAAGGAGTTCCTTTCCTTTATCTCATAAGCAAAAGAGAAGGATAAAGTGCAAAATGTTGAAGAACTGATAAAAACTAAATCCAATTGGGTGGGGACTTCAACTATAGCCATGAACACCATCTTCCCCTTTTTTTAGCTTTTGTGCAATATGAACACCATCATCTTTTTCAAAGAAAAGTACCCAATAAACATACAATTGACTCTAAATTATTCTTTTGAAAAGCCAAGGTTTCATAGAGAGAGCAAGAGCTACTCAGGTGATGGATCTCTCTACCTTTGGCCATTGAGCAGTATCCATGGATGAAACTGAAGAGAAAAGGAAAAAAAAAACAATATATCTTCAATATATATATGAAAAAAAAAGTAAATAGTTTTTTTTTCTCTTGAAACTGGTTTCAAAAGCAGAGGAAAATCAATGAAATGTTTGCTGGTTTTGTGAGCGTTCTATGTATGTATCACCTTGCTTTATCGGTTGTGTGGTATGTTTGAGAGAGAGAGAAAGAGACTGGAATGTTTTGTCTAACGATATACGAAATATATATTACATGTTTATTTTTATTCTATAAATAATTCCTAGGTGGGAATATTTGCTTCTACAAATATAATAATTCTATAGTTTTTGAATAAAAAATGAGTGGTTTTTGTGTGTATATTTACATACCCTTGTTGGCACGTGTGTTGAATTGCCATTATTCTCTGCTCCCAAAATTAATTTATTAAATTATGCTAACATTTATATATCTCAAATATTTTTATTTAATATGAAATTGAAGCATTCTAGTTATTTCTCTAATTGGTATGACAGATGGCTTTCCCTTTCTGACTAAAATCATCTAATTTTTCTAAAAAAAAAAAAAATCTGTCGAAAACCCACTGATCCTTTCTCTCTCTTTCACATATTTAATGAATAAATATTTTGAGTGAAGAAAGAGGCAAAAATCATCAAAACAATTTTGGGTCCCAATTCTTTTAAATCAATGCATATGGTGAATTGGTCCATGGAACATGACTCGTGAATCTGTTGTAATGGAATGACAGCACTTAAGGTTGAGAGAGGGAGAGAGTACCAAACGCTAATAATTCTATTTTATCAGCACGGGCCCTTTTTCAGGCTATGGAACTAGCTAGCTATCTAGATAGCATGCACGTAAAGTGGCTCAGGATCCACATTCATTAATTTTGTGCCAATCTCGGTAAATATTAATGTAAGGCAATGACTTGTAGAAATAATCAGCCATTTGCTCTCAACTTGGGTCACCAATTCGCTGCATCTGACACTGCACATATTCCACCAAGAACAGGCCTTTCATCAAAACAAAACCACGTAATGTTGCTGATTAAGTTACCTAGATCCTCATAAGCTGATGAGAACAGGGGTGTTGAAAAGGGACAAAAGAAAATGGCGTGTGACAATGCAGCAAATTGATTATAGTTTGCTATATATATAATAATAATAATTTGATGGCATTTTAACATGAGCAGCAGCTTTGTGGTTTTTTTGCATATATATATATATATACTTTTAATTATTTCTAATAAGCTTTTTCTTATCTTTTCACCAACTTAATAATTATTTAACTTCAAATCCATTACTTTGAAATTGTTCCCTCACCCACGTTTGGTTACGTTAAAGACGAAGGTTGTTGCTGTGTTTGTCCAAGCTTTGGTGAAAAGTGAAAAAGAAGATGATATTTGATCATACAGCATCACTTTTTTGTTTCTGCTTTCTCGTACGGCAACACCTTGCTTCCCAAGTTTGTTTGACCTTATCAAACTGTCTGATCTTAAACCGCAGAAGGCGCCAAAATAATTAGCAAAAAAAAAAAAAAAATCAAGCATAAATATACTGTTCCAAGTATGTATATATATATATATATATATATGTAGATATATTCCAAACGTCCCCTTAACCGTTCACATGCAGATCAGTTTATTTCACTTGTGACTTAAAGCTCAAGTCACCACCTAAAAAAAGAAGTGTCACGTCTTTAGACTTTAAGCTACATGACTGAACGGTCATGGTTGGGTCGATTCCTTTTGGTCATGATGATTTTGATTGATTAAATGGGGACCTCCATCCATCAACGCCACGTTGTTATCTCTTTGACGAAAACTCCTCCGATATTATTATATCATTACCGTACCTAATAATACCCCCTGATGGGGTCCATTTAATACTACATACATCAGTTAATTTTTACACGCCCACGTGGTTAACATCCACGGTAACTTATGTTTGCATGCCTAAATTATAGTAAACTTATTTTGTTCCCCTGTACAAAAACAATGTTACTCTAGTAGACCAGCAACTATTTCGTTGTGCTGTGTACTCCACACCAGAGTAGTGGTGAATGGCTGCGAATTGAAGCCGTCCGATGTGGGACATCATCTCCATTGTAATGGGCCCACCGAAAATAGCACCGCACCCAACCGAAAATCTATTCACCGACGCGACGCCTCCCATTAATTTGAAACTTGAAAGTCTTCCCTCAAAAAAAAAAAAAGTTAGAATGGAGTAAAAAACAATGGGGGTGGGGTGGGGCCGTTGGGGCAGTTGCCAGGGGCTGCGTTTGCGATGGGAACAAGTGGGCGGTTGTGCTGTTTTTCCAGTGGACCCCATTTCTTTGCGCATGCTCCACACCATTCCTACCCAACCAAGCAAGGAATCCACCCACAGGCCACAGCCGTCTGATTAAAACCCCCAAAAAGAAATTCCCCTTCATGATATCACGTGACTGACCCCATCTTTGACGTCGACAGCATGTGAACTAGCTAGTGCATTCCACGTCACCCATAAAACATTTTATATAAATTCTATAAATTTTTTATAATACGATTGAAATATTTGTAAGTTTTGTTTCAACTTAATTTTTAACAATTATAAAGATGTGCAATCATGTTCAAATTTTTATTTTCGAAATATTTCTCTAAAAATAAAACTTTAATTAGAAAAAAAAAGGAGCTCCTACCCTTACTAACTAGGGTTAACCATTCTGAATAATTACTACACAAATTTTAATACTAATACGATATTGAACTTGATGACTTTTATTATCATACCATGGCACTATTATATGCCCCATGTACATATTTGTCTAGTCAAAAGGCTCAAAGCAAAGTTTAAAATCAAATGTGAAGCTGATTACATTATTTGGGTAGTTTGGTTAATTTTGATAATTTAAAATATGATAGAAAAATAATATAATTAAAGATACAAAAATAACCTAAGTTGAAATTTTAACAAAATTAAATATAAATTTAGAAAAAAAAATAAAAAAAATTATATTTTTATTTTTTATGTTAAAAAAATTATGATATATTATTTTTAGATAAAATAATATATATATAAATTATCAATATTTATATAATATAAATATATAAATTATTACATATTATTTTTATTATGGGAATGTGTTCTTTTGAAACAGTGGTTGGCTAGAGGACCCACTATATCAGTGATAGTTTTTATTTTGGCCAAGAAATGTCTGGTGAGTTTGATCTCCACCCAACGTTCTTCTCAGTGGCATATGTGTTGAATTTTTCAGTAGGGAGAGAGTGAGTTTTGTCATTTGTGGGCCAAAGAGAGATGTTGATAGTTGACCCAATTTATCAAAGGAATTTCAACTGCGGGCGAGCATGGGGAAGGGTGGGCTTGGGGTGCACATTGTTGACAAACCTCAATAATTGTGGAGTGGGGAGCCAAACGCGGCTTTGGCAAAGCACTATGGGCCATGGCGGACACAGGGAGACTGGGAAGCCGTAAGGTACTATGATTTGCAATTGCCATTCGCAGTGGCCGGCGCCACCCCCCTTTCCTTAGTCTAAGCCAAGGGACCACTTCAACTAGTTACAAACTTTTTTCCCTCAACAAGGGAATGTTTCTAAGATTCCATTTGGATTTACTTGGGGCAATGTAATGAGAAATTTTATCTTTTTATGCAATTGCATTATATTATTGTGTTTGGATATCCGACAGTTCAGTGTGATTGAACTTCTCAATTGCACCGAAGTAATAATTTTCAACTGATAAAAAATAGTTCAGCGAACCACTGAATTGGATTATTTATTGTAATATTATATATTATTATGTTATTTGTATTTACTATTTATATTTACATTAGTTTAAATTTTATATTTTACTTGTTTACATTATTTTATTAAGTTTTAATTTATGTAAATATATTATTATCAAAATTTTAAAAAACTATATTATTTGACATAAAAATAATTTTTAATCATTTACTAACTTCATAAATATCAAATAATTTAAAATTTTTATTATAGATAAATTTTAATATAATACTTTTAATGATTATTTTTTCTAATTACAATTCATCTCATTACCATCGTTATATTTGTATTCAAACACATATTTTTTTATAAATTTTAATATTATCTTTATAATAATTAATTTTTTATTTTTTTTTTCAATTTCACCAAAATTAGACTGTAACCATTCAAATGGACTCAAATAGAAAGTCACACAAATCCTATATAGGAAGTCAGCTTTTTAGGATATAAACAAAAATTTTGAAAGTTATTAAGAGGATACAAGTTTGAAAGTCTGAGAACAATTTTTTATGCACAGGAGAATTTCAAACACAGACTTTTAAATTATTCAAAAAAAAAAGGGGGAATGGATGCTTAATTTATTTGACATGGATAAATTCATTGAAACTTGTAGTTATATGTATAATGTCACAAGGTTTAAATATCTGATAATAAAAAAATTATATGTACTAAAATTTAAATTACAAACTTACTAATTATTAGTGACATATAAAAAAATAAGTAGTAGCTATTCCTATATTTTTCTCTTCAAACATTTCTATTAAAGACCAAATCTAGGGCACAATTCGCTCAAAAAAGTTAACCCACATGGTTAGTTGCCATGGGCGGGCCTCCTTTCCACAATAGCTTGTAAATTCAGGGAGCAGGAAGCCAGCAATTGTCCCAAACAAGGGATGGAGTTGACCCCTTTTTGGACCACCAGGCTTTTTTAATCAGCCTTCTCTCCTCCTCCTTTGTAAGGGGACTGCAAAGCGAAAAGGGGGGAAAAGAGAAAAGAAGATGAACTTGTAGTATGATCGTATAAATCCTAGTTTCAATTTAATTTCTTCCTTTTGAAGCAAAGATTTAGATTGAAATTAATACTGATTTTTTTGGGTCTTAAGAGGCAGAGCCACCATGCATAAAGTTATGGACTACATTTCAACTTTAAATCCCATATGGGCCACCAATTCAGCCCCTATCTTGTCAATGTGGACGTCAATTTTCACCTATTTATAATATAATAATAGCTTAAATCCATTAAATGTTACGGTTTATCCTATATAAATGATTATTTAAACAGTTAAAAATATAATTAAATTCTAGTACATAATTATGTGTGGGATTCAAATTTCTATTTTAGATCATGAAATTAATGCATGTAGAGCAGTAGAAGATTCCTAAGATATTAGGACATTACTATGTTCAAGAATCAAGATCCCAGATAAGCCTTTTATGGTAATGTAAATAAGAATCTTGGCTTGTCGATCCAAGAATGAAAAAAAAATCCCTTTCAAATTTTTTATTTTCGCCTTTTGTTCTTTATATGTGGATCAAACTAATGTGAGAACGGTCCAAAAATTTTAATGAAGATCCCTTAAAGAATATAAATAAACTGATGATAAAATGACAATAGTCCCATTTGAATATTAATAAACAGCCGGTCCAACAGCTCTAAGCTACTTGTTCGAGTAAAAAAATCCAAGCTTGACCTAGTTTGTCCTGAAAATTAGCATATTTTAATGTTTATACAGTTCGTAGTCCTGCCATGTCCATAAAAAATAAAGCTGGTCGGTTGCCAACATTAATATGGTACCAAGATTTAAAGGAATGTAATGCTTGATGATGATGACGTAGATGATGCAACCCAAATAAAACCAAAAAAAAAAAAGAAAGTCTATTAGTCTATCTAACGAACCCTAAAACCTATCATAATCTCTCAATTGAACTTTTGGATAAATTATCTAAAATGAAAGATTTGAATCATCCAATTGATCTACTATATTAATATTAAGAAAGATGACAGATGTGAAACAAATCACATTCAGAATCTTCCTCATCTCTTCAATCACTCAATGCACTGGATGAAAAATTTCATAACTTAAACAATATTATGGAAGGATAAAAATATGCATATTCTAATTCAGGATAAGTCAAAACAAACAACCGACATAAAAAAATAAACTCTATTCGACACCAACGACTAACAGACAGAAAACACTGTAGCAGTCAACTTTATTTAAAATTATAAATAAATTTAATAAAATAAAAAATATATTTTATATTAATAAAAAATATAATATTTATATAAAATATTATATAAATATACGAATTATTAATATTTTATATAATAAAAATACATAAATTATCATATATAGACCAGCCTCCTTATCTGTTGTCCATAATGATCGAAGTGGATGGAAATACTTAGGGGTTGGGGGGAGATTTTTTTGTCTTTGTATTTTTCCTTGGCGGGAGACAAGGGAAAGTGTGGTTGTTAGTAGTAACACTGACGAGTTTTTGTCTTCAAAAAGCTGCAATCGAACTTCATCAGGAAATGGCAGAATTAGAACCAGTAAACCATTTAAGCTGATCGATAGGCATTTCTATAGCATGTGTTAAGGAACTAGCTAGCTAGTTAATTTTCTTTATTTTTATTACTAGAAATTAAGTTGGGCAATTTTAATAGTTAAGCAAGATTATATTGTTCACTTACCTCTAGATGTATAACCCTTAAAAGGGAAATTCTTGAAATTTTGAATCGATAGTTATTGATATTCTTTTAACTTTGAAAAAAAGTAATTGTCTTATAAGTCTAAACTTTTGATACACACAAGTCAGACAAGAAATATGTTAGTATTGTTAAGAAAAACGATCACATTCATTTATAATAAAGTTTTTAGATTTTACGAGTAAAATTATTAAAAAAATACATATTCTTTAAGATATAATAAAAATAATTTTAAAAAATAAAAAATATACTAACATTTTAATCTCGTTTGTTAAATTAAAAAATTTTACTATCATGTATAAACAAACGAACGCATAGCAATAATGAAGTTATTAATCAACTAAGCTAATTTTTCAAAGAATTGTATATTTAGTTTTTTGTTTGTTTAAAAATTTTAGCAATTGGAAGCTGCAGGTGTCACGAATTGAGATTCAAACTTCAGGTTTATGCGATTTCAAAATTTGAACATGCATTCATCTGATATTTTAGATTAATCTAATAATAATAGTTTACACTTTTATGATGTATTATTCATTTTAATTTTTTTAATTTTATGATTTTATTTTATAAAAAATATTTCATAAAAAAATAGTATAAACTCTTATATATCTCAATTACTTTTTTTTTTCATATTTAATATGAGATCAGAATACTCTAATTGTTCTCCTTAGAGCTCATGACGTGATATAGGGACCATGATCATTACGAAAGGAAAGAGCGGAGAAATGAGCAGGGGCGATGGAGAAAGTTGAAAGTCAATATCATATTAATCGAAGACACGGTAGAGCATACAATCCACCAACTTTGCTAGAAGGCAATTTGCCAGTCAACTTTAAGATAGACACATCCAATAGCATTTTCTTGGCGACCTGGCGTTCTAATCCTTGGCTGACTGGTGGGCATCGGACATGACTTGGTTGACACTTCACAACACAAATCTTACCTTTTTTTTTTTTTTAATTTGTTCTTTTTTGCATGTACGCTTTGGCTTGACTTGACCATTTCTTCATTAAATACAAAAATAAATCCCCTTAAATTCATTTTACCTTGGTTACTATTTTTTTTTTCATTTTTTAGAGAAAATTACACATTAGAAATTCATTCAAAGAGGATAAGCATTATCCATTGAGTGGTGGAAGAGTTTGCTAGAGATTCAATTTTTTTTTAATATTTTATCGTTTTTTAATAACTTTAAATATAAAAAATTAAATTAATCAATCGTATACTATGAAATAATGTTAATCAATTTAATTGGTCTAACAACTTTGGCTTGTTATTTTTCCAATATTGAAGTTCAAAAATTATTTTCATTTATTCTTTTTATATAAAAAATTATTTTATTTATTCTCTTTATATAAAAATTTTTTTACTTAAGTTTCACCGAATATGCGAACAAAATTACATATGGATAACTTGATTTAATGTCTATATTCGAGAAAATGAGGATCGAAATATGGAGTTTGGAGTGCAATTTTTATAAAACAAAAATCAAAGCAGGTAAAGGTTGGGTTCCCATATTCTTATATTATTTATTTTTTTATAAAAAAATATATTAATAATTACTTTGTCTAATATGATTATTTGAATAATTAAATTTATTTATTATTTATATTATATAAGATTATTAAAAAAAAGAAAAGTCCAAATTTTTTTAATTATTATTACGGGATTAGGAGAAAGATAGGAGAGTTAATATGTGTAAGGACAAAGAAAATTTCACCAACTTTAAAGTCTTATAAAAAAAAAAAAAGGAAGGGTGGGGGGGGGGCAAGGGGGCTGATACGCTATCCCTATAAAAGTTGAAAGAAGAACAACCGTTAAACTAAAGCCGTTAGTTATACTGGTTGGAAGCCGAGACGAGAGTGTCAGAGAACAGGGATAAAGCAACAAAGTACCAACGGACGAACAAAACAATTTAGTGATTTACCTTTGCGGTAATTGACTCAAAGGAAAGAGAGAAGAAAGCAGACACAGCAACAAAGAAATCACCACCTATCAACGTTTCGGAATCAGAATCTTCTCTCCTTCGCGTTAACGCTAAGTGGCATGTTTTGCCTTCATAATCACCTTCCTGATAAATATATACTTTAAAATTTTCTTATCTCCTTGAGTGAGAACCATTTTTTTTTTGTAAGAAAAAGAAGGAAGGGAAAGAGGTAGGGAAATCCGTCGAATTCTGGGTTTTGACCAACATTTCGTGGTGACCCAGGTCAGTAAATCTTCTTCTTTTGTGGTTTCTGATCTCTTTTTTTTTTTTTTTTTTATCGTCGTGGTTCTTTCAATGGTTTTAAAGCTTCCATCTTTGTATTTTTGGTGTTAGAAAATTTGCTGCAAAGATCTGTCATTTACGTTTCTTCTTAGAAGTTTGTTGGTGGTTTATGTTCTTAATTGGTTTTTTCATTATATAATAAAAAGGGAAAATATGAGAAAAAAAAAACCAACTTTCTCTTGTTAGATTGAGAGCCTGGAAAATTTAGTAGTGGCTTAATGTTTCAGGATTTCACGGATTGAGATAAAAACAAATAATGGGGAGTTATTTTGAAGCAGAAGAAGAAGAAGAGGATCAATTCTTTGATACCTGTGAGGAGAATTCTTCGATATCTGATCGCAGTTTTGTTTGTTCTGAGGGATGTGATTCTAGTCCTGGTTTTGGCCCAGTCAACTGTTTTTTGGATAGTTTTGATCGGTACAAGTTCTGGTCTATGTTCCCAGAAAGTGCTGATAAGCGTCGATATAGATTCCGAAAATGGATGGATAATAGTTTAGATCGGATTTCAGTTTCTGGAGAGGATTCCTGTGGTTCCTGTAGGGAGGAAATCGAATTGGGCAATTATAGAATCCCACAAGATAGTGGGGCAGTTTTGAGGACTTCAGGTCTTGAAGACGGGGTTTCATCCAGCCAGTCTTTTGTATCTTTACGGTCCAATGATGCTCAAGAACTAGCTGAAAATTATTCAACGGAAGGTCGTTTTGCACATGAAGCCAAGAATTTGGATAGTCAAATGGAATCGGTTGCAGTTGAACTGGGTGAGAATGTTCGTCAGAATGGAATGAACAGCTGCTTACAAGGGAAGGGTTCAAGTAATTCTGTTAGTTCTGACGAGTTTGAGAGGACCCCTACGCCATCTCCTAGGCCTGCAATAGATGTGAAAAGGAAAGTGAAAAAGAGTTGGTTAAGTAAACTAGGCGCCATGGCTCATATTGTTGATAGACATGTTGAAGTTGCATCGAAGCACAGTAATCTTGACTCGTCATCAGGGGAAAGTATGAAAAGAGTCAGGGTTCATCCACGTAGCAAGAGTTCCAAGGAGTTGTCTTCCCTTTATTGTGGGCAAGAATTTGTCGCACACGAAGGGTCCATCTTGACGATGAAGTTCAGTCTGGACGGGCAATTCCTGGCAACTGCAGGTGAAGATTGTATTGTGCGTGTATGGAAGATTATCGAGAATGAGAGTTTTGGCAAATTTGACATCCAAGACCTTGATTCTTCATGTCTCTACTTCAGAATGAATCATCTTTCTCATCTTACTCCTCTCAATGTGGATAAAGAAAGTACAGATAAAATTAAGAGGTTAAGGAAATCATCAGATTCAACTTGTGTCATTCTCCCACCCAAGGTCTTCGAAATTTTGGAGAAGCCTGTGCATGAATTTCAGGGGCACATTGGGGAAATTTTGGCTCTTTCATGGTCTAAGAAAGGGGTAATTTGCCTAGATTTATCTTATTTCTTTAAGAAATTGAAGGATGCTACTTAACATTTTTATATTTTATCTTGATTTACTAATAAGGTTATCATATATTCTTTATTGTAGTTTCTACTGTCATCCTCTGTTGACAAGACTGTTCGTCTATGGCAAGTGGGATATGATAGATGCTTGAGGGTTTTTTCTCATAACAGTTATGGTTGGCCTCTCTTAAGCCTCCACCCTCATCCAACCCATACAAAATTATAGTTCATTATGTAGTTATATGACATTAATACGTGTGTTTCTCTTATTGTCAATGTAGTTACTTCTGTTGCCTTCAACCCTATGGATGATAATTATTTCATCAGCGGTTCAATTGATGGAAAAGTTCGCATTTGGGAAGTGCTTCATTGTCAAGTTATTGATTATACTGATATAAGGGATATAGTAACAGCTGTGTGTTATCGCCCTGATGGAAAGGTTTGTCTAATTTTTTGGATTTAGATTGTCTCCTGAACTTTAATAGATTTTGTTAAAAAACTCTTTGTTTGATTGTTGTAGGGAGGAATAGTTGGCTCCATGACAGGCAACTGCCACTTTTATTATATCATTGGTATGTTCACTTATAAAAGCCAAAATTTTTCTTTCAGTTTTTTGCATAGTTACATTGCACGTTAATGGTGTTATTGAACCTTGAATATGCTGACAACATGAGTATATGACCTTTAATTTTTTTCTTTTTTTGGTTTATAGAAGTATTTATAATATATTGGTTTTTGAGTTTGACAGCATTATAACTTTACTAGTGACAAATAGTCCAAGACTGAATCTTGATTACACTTGAGATAGTCTTGTTGCCAATCTATTCTGGTCAAGAAGAGAGTATGTTGATATGTGTGATGCTCTTAATATGTTGTGGCAGGATGCTGTAGATTATTCTTGAATTTTCATCACTCATGGTATATAAGGTCATTAAAACTGTGGATTTGCTCTAAGCAAACGTCATGCACCAAAAGTTCTTCCAACTTGCTAAGGTGGACTGTTTTCTTTCTCAAAAGATTTGAATCAGTAGAGTTTTGCAAGAAACATACATACAGTTCTGCACCAATAACCCTTTTGTTGCCAGTATTTTCTGGCTCATGAGTACTGTCTGTCAGGTAATCGACTTCAACTCGATGCACCAATATGCTTACAAGGAAAAAAGAAGTTACCTGGAAAAAGAATAACTGGCTTTGAGGTGGTTAAATTGTTATCCTTGTTTTGGTCATATGTATGTTTCTTATTCATCACATTTTTTTGCCGGGTGAAGACTTACATTTTGTTGTTTCACTTTCTAGTTCTCTCCTAATGACCCAAGCAAAGTGATCATTACTTCAGCTGATTCACTTGTCCGCGTCTTGTCTGAAAGAGAAGTCGTCTGCAAACTAAAGGGTGAGTATTTCACTCTTATGTTCCTATAATTGTTGTTCCATTATCACGAATGACGATCCTGATGATATTGGAAGGGGATTAAACATTATTTCTCCCTATGTGAGGACTCAAGGTGGTAGTTGATGATTTTAAATCTTTAGAAATAGGGCATTTTCATGATTTAGCTTCTTTCATCTTCCAGCATCAGGCTATCGAATTGCAGCAAGTCAGATTTCTGCTACTTTTAGCCAAGATGGGAAACAGATCATCTCAGCTAGCGAGGATTCTAATGTCTACATCTGGAATTACATTAATCACGAAAAGAACTGTTCCAAAGTGAAGAACATTTCGTCTTGCGAGAGTTTCCTCTCCTACAATGCATCAGTTGCTATACCTTGGTGTGGCATTGAAACCATTCCTGAAACACTTGCATCCCCGGAATTGAGGGGTGATGTGAGGAGAAATGGCCTCACAAATGGGCAGAAACATCAAAATCCTAAGTTGGATCTGGAACAATTGATGCCCCATTCTTCACCCGATTGTTTCTCTCTGACACGTGTTCTGTTGGAGTCTTTGAAAGGGGGGTCTCCAACTTGGCCGGAAGAGACACTTCCCAATGCAAGTTCAGCGACGATTGCATCCGACATGTGCAAATTCGAGTTGAAGGTTTTGAAGAGTGCTTATCAAAGCATGTTAAGTTCTCACAAGTGGGGTCTTGTGATTGTTACTGCAAGCTGGGATGGACGCATTCGAACCTACCTCAATTATGGGTTACCTATTCGATTATAAGAATTCCCCAAAGATTCAGCAAACTTACACACGGCTTTTCCTGTGGCTGTTGAGCACCTCAAAGACGGCTATCCTCATGGTTGCTTACTTGCAGCAAGCTGAGGTTCATGTGGTCCTCCCCGCATGTGGGTCGGGACCCATCATAAATTTTGAAGTGTGTTACAGTCCTATCATTTCATGTCAATCGGCGATGGTTTATTAATTTGGTTGAAATCCAGTCAGGTCCCAACAAGTGGCTGGAGTTTAATTTTGTCGTTGGATCACACCATTTGGATGTCAATTTATATACTGATTCTTTGATTTGTGTCAGGGGCTGTGAGCTCTAAAATATGTGCTAACGTGCCCTTTTTGTGTTTATAGTTTTTTTTTTTTTATTATTATTATTATGTGTGTTGGAGTTTCCGGATCTTTATAGCCAGAGACAGTGCAGCCATGACTTTCACGTGTTGGGCTGCTGGTGTCGATTGCCGCTATTTATTTTTGTCACAAACAAGCTTAAAAGGAAAATTTGATAAACTTTCACATTCTTCCCTTTTTAAGTCCTAACATTTCTTCAAGAAATAAGAGATACATAACAGGCATTGTTCTAAAAAAGAAAAAGGATGTGGATATATAAAAAGAGATAACTTTCTTATACACCATTAACGAAATTTTCACCTATAAGATGAGAAAATTGACACATATCTTGGTAAAATATATTTAAAATAATTAATAACTTAATATAATAAATAAAACACATGAAAATATTTTAACGTCAGTTGTAAATTTAAAAACTTTACTGGGGTGTATAAAAAAAATAGTGAGTATATCAAATCATCGATGTACTATCATGTTTTTGGCAAACTGGCCCATGGTCTGGACCTCTAGTTACTGGTTTATTTTGTTTCTTAGGCTGGGCCGAGAAAGGGACTTATGATTTAGAAATACGGTCTGAACACTCAAGTGTCACCCACTTTACGGGTTGATTTTTACTGTTTTTATATAAATATATAAATAATATATTAATACTCATAAATTATTTAAGTTTGATTTAAATAAAACTCGAATTCGACTCGATTATTATCGAGTCGAGTTTAAACTCAAGTAATTTGATTTATTGATCAAACCGAATTAGAACATTCTTATACTCAACCCGAGTTATTCGTGAGCCTAATCGAGTTTTTATATTTTAATTAATAAAATATCTCAAACTCAAATTGAAGCTTGAGCACAAATAATTAAAATTTTGTTGAATATAAAAATTAAACTTATTTTTATATGTTAATCGAATCTAATCGAATGAGCTCAAATAACTTATTTTTTATCTCGAATTGAATTCGAGCTAAAAAAATAAATTTTGATCAAGTTCAAGTTAAATTTCAAATATCAAATTTAAAGCTAAATTCGAGGTTGAGCTTGAATTTAATATTATATCGACTTAATTAATCACATCCCTACTTCTACTTAATAAGAATACTAGTAGTAGCCTGGTAGTAAATACTGATTTCTAAACCCATCGAAACTGAATAATTTTGATTCAATAATAATAATAACAACCCTCACGGCGTCCGTGATGGGACAATGATTCAATTGAAAATTATTTCCGACATTTACATGTGCTCCTTCTTGAGGAAGACGACCCTCTTGTTTCATTGTCAAAGTGAACATTATTAACAAGCTCATGTTTCACGTTGCCTAAAACAACGGACAAATAAAAAGAGGCACATGAATATATATATATATATATGTATATATGTATGCATGTATATAGTTTGATAGTCCAGATTCAAAGTTCATTTGATTTATTAGGTTTCCCATTTCCTTAAATTTTACACCTTAACTTATAGTCTTTTACTCCTTAACTTACTCATTAATTTCTCTTGCCCTTTGTTTTCAATCATGAAATACAATTAGGACATCCAGTGCCCACAAATTAGGAAGGCCATATTTTATTCATGAGTGATAAAAGAGCTAAGTTTTTTTTTAATAAAGTAAACCAAAAAAAAATTATAATTATAATAAAATATTATATCCCATCTAAAAAATTGACGAATTAAATCAAACAAATAAAAAATCAATCAACAAATCAGCATATAATTGAAACGAGTCTAACATCAAATTAAATTAAATATGTAGGATTTGAATATGAGATCTCAATATTCCAAAATCTCCTCATTGTTATTTTAACTGTTGATTGGTGGAATTATTTTACTAATAGTTTATGTTAAAGTTCGGTTAATGATAATGGAAATTATCTTTCATGATTGCTAGATTAATATATGTTAATGGAGTGTTGTCAAGAGTGCTTTGTAGTATTATAAAGATTTAATTATAATTTTTGAGACTTTAATTTTGAGAAAATGCATAAATTTTTATTTAAAAAAATAAAATTTACAACTTACATATTTAATTTTTAAATAATGTATCATTGTAATCCAAAATTTAATATTATTAACTTAATTTACCTATATAATATCTTTCAATGGCATCAAAAATTTTATTTGTTTAATTATTCAATGACAAGATGTCAATGCCAATCATGTAAAATCTTTAGAGTGAAATCAATACTATCATAATTATTAATTAAGAATAATATTTTTTTGAGTTTGACATGAATGGAATATCATATCATTCAAAAAATAGATGTACAGGTGACATATATATGTCTATAAAATCCAAAATCTTAATGATTTAAGCTTTTGGATTGAAATGAAATGATATTAAAAGAATATACGAATGAATTTTTTTAATGTGATTTCGTGGACCCAAAATTTGGTTTATCTTCCTTAACAACATTAAACTATTAAATCGCTAAGTGGTTCATTCAAATGATTATGTTCGTTTTTTTCGACGAAGATGTTTTGGATTTGAATTTTATCGGTGATTATTTGTTAAAGTTATTTCGAATGTATAATCTACAATCATCTGTTTTAGATTATCAGATATGATATATCTTATTATAATCTACGAGATTATTAAGTAACTTATTTATCTTAAATTTTAACAATAAGTAAAAAAAAGGAAATGTGAGATGAACTGAATTTGTGAATACTTTATTAGTGTTTCTACAGTAATACATTAAATGAAACAATTTTGCTTTAACCAAAGCTTCCTATTTTTCTTCCCTACGCGCTTTAGTTTTTTAATTAAAAACAAAAGAAAGCTTGAAAAAGGTGCAAGAAAAGAAAAATGATGGTAATATGGGGGAATATCATTGACACAATTAAAAGTTGAATGAATTAATGTTACGTGCTGGCATTGAACATTTGTACCACTGAAACCTGTTTTTTTCTTGAAAATTAGTTGGATTCATCTCCTTTGCCCTTTCTCATGTATTAATGAGAAAACTAGCAACCCTTTGATTTTTTTCACAATTATTGATCCTAGTCAATTATATGGCTCTTCATCATAGGGTAATCAATTCTTCTTAGTATTTGCTCACTTATCTTTAAATCGATTCACATTAGTATTTGAAAATTGTGAGTTTATATGTATAAGCTTATGTGCATAATATTTTTTCAGTTATGTAAATATAAGAGTAGATTAAAAAAATAAATAAATAAAATTATTCTCTCTTTAGTTGTTTACACGAAAAAATTATGATAAAAAATTATTTAATATACTAACAGTAAAATTTTTTAATTTTATAAATGAAATTAAAATAATGATATATTTTTTATATATTTAAAATATATATATATTTTATTATTCGAATCTTATTTATGAAATTAAAAAATTTTATTATCGATATATCAAGTAATTTATCAATGATATGGTTAAATATGTTTGAGAGTAGGAGAAAGGTCAATAAGGGTCAGAACAGTAATTTTAATGAAAAAAAGAAAATAGAAAAAACAAACTAAGAAATCAATGAGACCAATCATTATAGAAAAAGGAAGTTAGAAATTTGGGATACCCCTGCTTGTCCCTTTTTTCTCCATCTTTGTTTGAAAGTGTTACATCCTGCCAAACTTGCATAGGAAAAAAAGAAAAAATGAAAAAAAAAAATAGCTTAACTCTTGATTTGATTCCATGGGAAAGTGGTTTTACTGGTTCAAATAATTTTCTTGAAAGGCAAAATGATATTTTGCTTTGTAAAGACAATATACACAAACTAGACTACGATATGTACGAATTAATTAAAAAATAAACTTTTTAAAAACAATAAGAAAAAAAATGACAAGTCTTCCTTCTGGATCATTTTTATTTATAGTAATATTTATACACTAATAAAATTATATTAAAAAATAAATTATGCATTTTTAAAAAAAATAAAATCACATATATTATTGAATGATGAATTAAATAATAAAAGAAATATTAATATACTTTCACTTTTGTAATCTTAATTGAATTGTTATACAAAATATGAAAAATATTCGGAGAGATGTGAAAAAAATAAATAAAAAATATTATTGTTCATAAGAAAGAAATTACAATAATAATAAAATATAACTTGAAAAAAATTATAAAGAGAAAAAGAAATTACAATAATAATAGAATATACCTTGAAAAAAAGTTGCAAATTGAAAAAAAAAAAAAATTGATATAACACATTACATTTGTAGTCTTAAAATTTAGAAGAACTATTTAGTGACAATTAAGATTAAGTAGATATTTTTCAATTTATTTTTTAAATTTAAAATGAATATAATAAGTGATAAAGATGAAATCAAAAAATTTGCACATATCTGAAATATAAATTTGATAATTAGAGTTGAGATAGATATAATTCTTTTGATGATCTTAATATTTAAAGATTTAATATAAATAATTGTTTGAATTTTCAATGTCTTATATAAAGTTATTTGAATTTTTATTGATTCAAATAAAGATAAAAAAATTATTGAAAGATTCAGATAAACTTAATTTTATAATTTTTAAATATGTTTGAAAGATTTTAATAATCAAATAATTATTTAAATAAAATTATTTGGTAAATAACTAAAATTATTTATTAAAAAGATAAAATTCATATTTAAAATTTTTAATTTTAAAAAATATATTTATGATTTGATTTCTAATTATAAATTGAATAATTTTAATATTTGAATAAATTAGACTTGTCCGCATAAACGTGGCAACCTTTTACCGTCTATATATATTGTAATATATACATATATATATATATATATATATATATACACACACACACACGATTAGTCTTATAGACAAAAAAAGTTCAAAGTTAAGCTTGTTCATGGATAGACGTATAATCGATCGAGTTTAAATCAATACAGTATTAAGTTTAAATTCGAGCTCGACTCAAAATTGAGATTCGAAACTTGGATCGAACTCAATTGATATTTTTTTTTTTAATTCAAACTTGACTTAAGATAGAAATTGAATTACTTGAGCTCACTCAATTAACATGTAAAAATAAGTTTGATTTTTATATTTAATAAAAATTTGATTATTTATATTCGAGCTTGAGTTTATGATATTTTATTAATTAAAATAATTAAAATATATTAAAATATAAAAGCTCAATTAGGCTCGTAATTTATTTGAATTTGGTATAAGAATGTTCGAACTCAATTCGATTGATAATTTAAGTTACTCGAACTAGACTTGATAATAATTGAGTCGAATTTGAGTTTTATTCAAATAAAATTCGAATAACTTATGAATACTAATATATCATTTACATCTTTATTCATGAGATAAATTGAGTCAATTGATCTTTCAAAAAACTTGTTTGTTTAGTCTAATTTGTTTGGTTTAGTTGTTTTAATTTTTAGAAAAAATATATAAAAAATTTGAAAATGCAAAATTTTAAAATATTTTTTAAGATTAAAATTAATAAAAATAAATTTTATTAATAAAATAAAATTTTTTATTGTACCAATTTTGAATTCTAAAACAAATGGTCATAATCCGACCCGAGCCAAGCTAGTGGACAAGCCTATTAAAAATAGGTACAGAAAATAATTAGTGAAAGCAAGGACAATGACTTGTTTATAATATGTTCCCCGTGAGTGATCATCAGCTTAATTTCTAGCTCAGGACTTGGCTTATAATACGCCAAATTAAGAGTAATCTTTTGTCTATTGTTCGTACCTAATGTTATACATATATATATATTATATGTCTATTATCACATCATTAGAATTCAGTTCATAAATTGGTTAATTTGACGAAGTTGATGATCTGCCCATATACTACACTATTATTTTTGTGCATGCCATGCCTATTGGGGCTCATACACAACATGAAATTTGAGATCACCTTTCTATGATATTATTAAAGTTTACCAACTTTTCAAAATTAAAAGTAAAATTTATTTGTTCTTCTATTAAATCTATTCTCACGTGGAAAAAGCAAAAAAAAAAGAAAAAATCATTGGGATCTTTGTTTCCACACGTACTTATTATTCTTGGCATCATGATTAAGGGTTGGAAAAAAAAGCCATGCAGATGTTTCGAGGAATTCAGAGGCTTAGGAGTTAGGGTGTTCGTTGTCCTGCACGCCTCTGGAATCCATGTCTCCAAATGATTATCAGGTCTCAGGCCCTTCCCTCTTGCTGGTGTGATCGTAGCATCTCATGAATGTCAAATTTTATATTTAAATAAATAAATCAGAATAATATAGTATAATATATATGTTCTGATTACTTACGTGATCCCAACCCAATATTATATAAACATTAAAAAAAAATTATTAATTTTGTTGGCTTTGAACTTTTTTGCAAACAAAAAAAAAAAATCTGTTCATGAAAGATCATATTAATCATGGCACGCTTTTTTAATTTAAAACGAATAAATACATGGCATGCAATGAGAACAAAGAAAATTTTCCATGATCAAATATAATGTTTCAAAAACAAAAAAATTTAAACTCTGCGGAATTTTTTTTTTGGTAAGAAACAAAATTCAAAGTAGATAGATTATTTAATTTTTCAGGTCAAGATAAAATGTACTATACTTAATAACTTAAGATAAGTGATTGTAAGTCATGTATTCAAGATAACTTCAATAAATGACTACCAACAATACTTGAATTTAAAATTTTTTTATAAAAAAAAAATTTATCGATTGAATCAATCATTTATCGATAAACTCTACGAAATTAATTCTTTTTTAACGTACACATTCATCATTGGAGTTTTAAAATGCGATTAGGAACAGGAAAAATAATGGGATTCTGGAAATTATATATGGGGATAGATAGAAAAGAAAATGATTAATCAAAGATTTAATCCATGCTTATCGTGTGCGTGGAAAATATGATAAAATATTCCAGGCGCATGCACAGCACAGGGAACAATCTAGGGCAAAGAAGGACAGATAAATGAGAAGGGTTGTTGAACATGCACATTTTGACAGGAATTTGGAAATTGATGTTTGAAAAAAAGAGAAAAATACCAAATTGATCTATCGTTATGCATACTTGAATGATTAATAAGCTGATATGTACAGTACTATTGCCGGAATAATGGTCTCACTTTGATGGCTTTAAAAGGGAGTGGGGGCAGCTTTGTAGTGTCATGTGCTCTCTCTCTCTCTCTCTTTCGGTTTACATCTTCTCCTTTTTGGAATCCTAGAAAGAAAGTGAAAAATGGGAAGAGCCCCGTGTTGTTCCAAGGTGGGTTTGCACAGAGGATCTTGGACAGCTAGAGAAGACACATTGCTGGTTAATTATATCCAGGCTCATGGTGAAGGTCAGTGGAGATCTTTGCCTAAAAGGGCTGGTAATTCTCTTGCTCTTGCACTTTTTTTTTTTTTTTTGCACTAGCATTTCTTTTCTCTAGTTCTTGGTCGTTGGATTCCTTCTTTTTTTTTTTTTTGTAGTTGATTTTCACCAAGCAAGATATAATAGGATTGATTTGTTGCAATTTCATTGATTTTGTCTTTTGGAGTGCGAACTGTTTTGGTCAATGCACTCTGCAGGGCTGCTTAGATGTGGGAAGAGCTGCAGACTAAGATGGATGAACTATCTGCGACCTGATATCAAGCGAGGAAACATCACTCCTGATGAGGATGATCTCATTATCAGGCTTCATTCTCTTCTAGGCAATCGTTGGTCTCTCATTGCCAAAAGACTTCCAGGCAGGACAGACAATGAAATAAAGAACTATTGGAATTCTCATCTGAGTAAAAGAGTAGAAAATTCCGAAACCAATTCAAAAACCTCCAAAGAAGCATCAATTAGAAACAATCGTAAAGGCAAGAAGACCACCGAAAAGAAGAAGGACAAACCAGAGAGCACTGCAAGAGAAGGGACTACTCCAATCGTGACGACCAAAGTGCATCAGCCAAAAGCCATTAGGGTTTCAAAATTTTCAGTAATAACGAGGAGCAACAGTTTTGACAGTATGATAAGTGGATCATCTAACTGGGGATCAGAAGGGAGCAGAAGAGCTAATGATATCCAAGTTTTTGATTTTCCTGCATGTTGCTCTGGCATTGCAGGTGCTACTAAGTATATCGGAAAGGCAATGGTTTGTGATGAAGATCAAGAATTTCCTTACTGCGGTTTTGACGCTGCTACATTTTTAGATGAAACACCAGTTGGAGATGATACTAACATGCTTGAAGACATTTTTGAGGAATACCAGCAGCTTCTTAAGGGAGATGACACTGTCGAGAAAGAGACCCCTTTTTTTTATTCTCTCTTGATTTGACCGCACCATTTGTTTTCTGCCCAATATAGTTAATGTCAAATAAAATTATCAACCCCCCACAAAAAGCAGTAAATCGATTTGTAAAATAATAATAGATACATAAAATTATTTATAAAAAAAAGGGTGTAACTGAAACACCCTTTGGGTCGAATAATAAACAGAAGAATAATAAGGAAAAAAGGGGAAACAGTGATGCCAGTGTTTCAGTCATGTCATTCAGTTGTAGATACCATTCACTAGATATTACCTGTGGGAATTTGGTACAACCAGAGCCGCCCCAATCATTCAGCTGATCCCAGGGATTTTGGTTGCTAATTAACCTAATTCTCATGACTTTTTCTTGGAAGCCTTAGCCGTCTTTGAAAATTTGAACTCCAAACCAAGTACATCAGAATTCAGAAATTATTAGTATATAAATAAGAATAGTTTTTAAAATATAGGAATTTCTCTTAATAATTTTATGCCAAATTCTTGATCATTCTTCTATTGGGTAGAAAAGCCAAGTCTCACCTATATGATCTGTGCATATGTGAACGATGTTCCATCCAATTTAACGAGACATAAAAAGAGATGACTTGGGACTGTGGTTTGGACCACATGCGGCAGGCCCTAGTCTAGATGGTGAACTACTCACTCAAACTTCTTGAAACAGGACAACTTCATTCCCAAAATTGTTGGAAGAGAAAATGGTACGTGGTCCTAGCTTCCGTTTCTCGGAAAGAAGCCATCCAGTTCCAGACGTGGTTCTTGTTGGCCTGCCGCCATTAAATTTCAACCATATTGTGCTAGAAGAAAAAAAATGCAGTAAAAGCAACACTCTCCAAGAAATGTCATTAATTTGCTTCAAGCATATGACACCATATAATCGTTGAAACTTTATAATGATAAAGCAATAATGTTCCATTTTCTTCGTTAGTAGTATTACTTTTGTTTCTCTTCGTTCAGAAGATTTTTTTTTTTTTTTTTTTTGCATTTAAATGTAACTGTTATTTTTTGAACAATTAAAAAATTTAAATTTATTTTTTGATACTGGTGAAAGCCCTAATAATTATTCGGTTTTGAACTATACAAAAAATAATAATAACTTTCTCCCATCCCATAAACCTGGAGTTAGGGAAGCAAATTGTAGTTACAGAGGAAAAACAGCATAACTAGCTTTTAGCTTTATAATATCCTTTGCCTTTCACCTTCGTAATCATGAGACCGTTCTTGTTACATTCCTTCCCAAAGGCCACAAGTCACCCCAGAAAGACTTTCGGGCCAGATGATGCAAAGTTGGATTCTTACTTTGTGTGAAAACCTCACGGTCAAATGAACCCTCTGAGGCATCTTGATTTGTGGGTCGACAAATATTCATGTGAACCTGCCTGCCTCTCCGAACAGGAGGGAAGATAATCCTTCCCCAACCGCCCCCAAGATCAGCGTTAACTGTTTCTTCTTCTTGATCTTGATCTTGATCTTCATAAGTATCATTCACGTTATCAGTTTCCATAACATCAGAGTCATAGGCACTTGGATCCACTTCTTCATATGGAATGATATCAGCAGTTTCTTCTATATTAACTAGACCCTCTGTCCAAGTTAAAAGCAGATTTTTGAAAAAAAAAAAAAACCAGAATTAAGAGCACTCCTAAATACAGAGAATCAGTGTAAGAAAGTGTGCAATAAAGATAAAAACAGGGAAAAAGGAGAATGAGAGATGGAGAAAAGAATACCATAGTCAATTTCAAGATCTTCTGGATTCCTCTTAGCACGCTGCTCTTTCAAAGTCTCAAATGTCATACCATCAAGAGGCCAAGATTCCCTTTTAAATTTTAATAATGGCTAACGTTAACAATACGAGATAATAGATGAAACAACTCAAAGTTTGTGGGTGGAAGGTTTGTGGTAATGGTTAAGACACTTCAGAGGTTTTGAGCAATGAACTCAACAGTAATTACTCAAACCAACAAACATACACGTTGCTGGACCTTCAAATCAATGAAAAGAAAAGCATTTATATAAATTTCCCAATCTACAAAGCAGTTAAGAATACTAACCGAGGTCGTTGTCCTCTTCTGAAAGCAACGAAAGAAAATTTTTCATCTTCAAAGCCACGTAAAGGATCACCTTTGGAACGCTACAAAATAGTGATGACTAAGAGAGTTGAGACCTATGAAAATTTCCTTACTCAGATCTTTTCAAGTTGAACCCTTCCATTTCCCCAAAGAATATATAAATACCAATGTCAAATATATACTTCAACTTTTGCTGTACAGCCACCATGAGAAATAAACATAGTATGGAACTAGGTATGTCACAAGGAGATTAGCTCATTAATATAAAAAAAATACTAAATCTTAAGCAGAGAGAAAGAATGGCAGAATAAAAAATATATATTATAAGCTCCCAGCATTAACCCTCGCTGACTTGCATTTACATGGAATACTAGATAAGTTGACAAATGATAAATAAGTGAATAGTGGAGAAACCTTATATGCACGTTGTGAAGTTGTCCTCTGCAAACGTTGAACAAAATGGCAGTATTTTCCAGATTTCTCCAATGGACAACGCCCATCATGAGGGCACTGCATCAAGAAAGTTTCTAAGTTAATTATCCCTTTAAGCAAAGAAAAATAAATATATAAGATGGTGCAGCAGTTTTTAGTCTGGAAAAAGGGGAAAGTAGAGGACAAAACATCGTACTTACTGGAGCAACAATGAATGCACCACTTCTAAGATCAATAAGGTCCTTAGAATCTTCCTTGTTTACCTTGGCTTTACGGCATTTCTAAGAAGTCATAACTAAGGTATCATATAATAAGCATGGGGAGAAAGAACATCCACAAATGAAACAAAAAGTAGTCACACAAATTACCAAATTTATTTTCAACAGGAAAAAAAAAGGCTGAAAAAAAAAAACTCACTCTTTTTTCCATCCACAGTATGTGAGATCGCATCTGGGATATAATATTAGATCCATGTGGAGTTCCTGGTTCAACTAAGACCTGCCAACAATCAAATTTTATAAAAACTGGAATAAATAGGATGGACAACAAAGGATCAAAATAAATATACTCCAAGGATAACAACTTATAATTAGCAAGTCATTGTCCAGGTGCCTTAATTCATCCCATTGAGTGCAGGAAGGGCTTACAAGTCAGGTGGCATGAATGGCATACATTAGTTTGTTTTCTCATACACAGAACAAAGAGCAATTCAAAATCACTGATGTTCCCCCTGCAAACATATGCTATGAAAGAAATACGTCAACCATTCCAAGAACATACCAGGACATCCCGTGTCAGACTCCAAAGTTGGCGCACAATTGTAATTCGGTCCTTCAGTGATGGTATCTCTCCAAGCACATAAGACTTCAACCCATCAAAAGAGGCATTTTATTTTGTTAGTACCAATAAAAGGCATATATATCCAAAAGAATTACATTAACTATTCACAGCATGCAGCAATTAAAGCAGTAAACAGAACAGAAACATTAATAGGCCACATGAGAGCCAAGGCAAGACAGTGACAAATTTGGGTGTTACAAACTTACAGCGATTACAAGGTCGTGTTCCCTCTCAAACTTACTGATCCCTTTGGTTAATGCTTGAAGGCTAGTATAGCTATGAATAAGAGGCAAGTTCTTCAGGCCTAAAAAGAAACATACAGAAATGACATAAAAATATCAGAAATTGCCCAACTATGCCTTCAATAAATTTACTACACAAGTGTTAAGACAATGAAACCTCTCTATGCTCACTTGTAATAATTCCATATCTATTATATCATCAAAAAGAAATCATCATCATATACATTAAGAAATGTCAACTATTTCCTACCATCTGTTTACATGCATGCCCAAAGACACACGTTATAAATCATTAAGATGTAATGTGCTTATAATCAATCATAAATGTAATAATATCCAATATTTTAAATTTCCAAAGTTATCATTCATATAAACATAATGAACCAAAGTGCTAATTTGTTATCTCTCTAATGACTGAAAATGTGAAGAGCACTAATTACCTTGTATAAGACTTCGACCCGCACGCTGCATAGATTGAGATGGTTCCACTATGTTTATTTTCTCCACAGATTTAGGCCAGACTTCTTTCATTGCCCTACAACATCACAAAGCTCACCTTCACCACTGTAAGAAATTTTATATAACTTCAAGACGCCCAATTTGCAAATAGCTTCTAGCAGATATAAAAGCAAATAAATTCCCACCAGAAAGCTGAACCAGTGCCAGCCCCAAAATCCAAAACTTTTGTTGGAAGAAAACCAGGTAACCTTCTCCTCACCTAGCAAAAGTGCCAACAACAAAAGCTTCCCCAAAATTAGTAGCAAAATACTAATCTCCACCTCTATACATAACAATGCTCAGAAATGATCAACCTTTGGCAATTATGGCACAAATTTTTAACGTAAAAGTTCCACTATTTTTAATTATATTAAGGTTGCAATTTAGAGGAGTAAAATTTTGGTACCTCACTGAGGACCCTATAACAAGCAGAGTAAACTGCGGGCATTCTGGAAGCAACATAGGCAACAGTCTCATCATCTCTATAAGTGAGACCGATATCGCCATAAGCACTCTTGATTTTCCATCTCTTTGATTGCTCCATTGACTTAAGAGGATCCTCGGCGAGCTCCTTTGAAGTCTCAGCCACAAGATGCAGATTCACATCTTTAATCTCGCTAAACGACTGCGATAACCGCAACACTTTTCTCCGCATGTAAGGGTCCTCTTGTTCTATAATCCACCATCATTAACCCCCAAAAAAGAACAAGAAAAGCTTTTGAATTTGAAAATATCGAACTGGTAATTAGATTCACACGGATAGATAGATTACCTCGGAGGTACTTTTTGATGGCTCGGCGAAGGCGAACGGGAACGACGAGGCAGCGTTCAGATTGTTTGGCGGCAGTACGAAGGTTCTCAGGGGTGAAGATTTTTTGGGTCGTTTCTGAGATTAAGGACGCCATTTTTGGAATCGGGGCTTCGCTTCTGCAAGAGGAATGACGGAGGGTTTTCAGTTTCAGGGGTTTAGGGTTTTAGATTCTTTTGGGCTAAGAAAATGGATCCATAACAACTTGGAAATTGGAAGTGAAAAAAAAAAAGTTCAGAATCCAACGAACCTTATAATTATAAATTTTGGGCCCAATAACTATAAATAGTTGCGTACACTTTTTTTTTTTTAATTTCTTTTGTCATTTTTATTATTCACTATCATTGCATTATCTCATTAATTAATTAGTAAAATTAAAACTTATAAAAGTTTAAAAATTAAATATCACATTAAACACCACAAAATAAAGAATTAAAAGATATTTTTAAGAACTGTAAAATTTTAAATTTACTAATAAATGATGTGATAATTTGTACTGTATGGATAATGTATATCATTTATATATTAATAATAAATTAAATATAAATATTTATTTTTTTATGTATTTTAAATATTTATTAAATATTAATTGCATATCATCAATATGCTATGATCATTTTGAAAAATGAGAATAAAAAAAAACTATATAGTTTTTTAATTCATCATACATATAGTATATCCATAAATAAAGAAGAAGCGCATAATACATGTTACTGGGGAACAGAGTTAGGAAGCTTTGACTCTTTGTTTCGTAATTCATAAAAACTCTACCGCCCTTGAATTCTTTGGCTCCATTTGGTTCACTTTTCTTCCTGTGGTGAGGCTAAGAACCTTTTCGGTGAGTTAGATCGTTTGGATAACAATCAATGCACTGAAGGACTGTACTGCAGTAATAATTTTAGAATGGAACAAAAAGGTTCAGTTGCTAACTGGATTGACCTTTTACCTAAAATATCCCCTTTTTTTTTAATTTGTTTGTTTTCGTTTTTATTTATATTTTATATTTTATATTTCATATATTTAATATTATTTTGTTAAATAATATGTATAATTTTATAAGTGTAATTTTTATTTTTATTTTGTATTTATATTTAAATCATGTTAATAATTTTTAATTATTTATTAATTTTATAAATGACAATTTAAAATTTTCATTATACATAAATTTTAATTTGATATTTTTAATGATTATTTTTTTATTATAATTCATTTCACTATTATCATTATATTTGTATTCAAACACATATATCATTTTTTTATTTTAATTTCATCATTAAAATATTTAATTTCACTTCCAATGCTATTTTTAAAATTATCAAAATTAATTTCGTTAATTCAAATATATCTTTAAAATATTAAACCTCTAATAGCACATAACCCTCGAGACTAGGTTTTGTTCTATAACTGGTTTTAATATATACCTTGTATCTATAGTCTACATTGCATAGTGATAGAGCTAATGTCTACAATTCCCATTGTCTATCATGAGCATTCATTATAGAAAAATAGAGATTTAATGACTATTTTTTAGTGATATTTTTAAATAAACGTCATAAAGTTTCATGTTTTTATAAAGTTAGCGATATTTTTTTATAAAATGACACTAAATTCTTATATAGCAGCGTTTGGATTTTAAAATGTCACTGAAAATATATTTTTGTGATATTTTTTAAAGAGTACAAAAACACATGTTAGCGACTTTTATATTATAAATGCCTTGAATAATCATTTACTTAAAAAACTGGAGCAGTTTAATTGGTTAAAGCATATGACTATTAATCATAAGGTCTTAGGTTTGATTATTTCCTTTAGCATTTTGAAGGTTTTTTAAGTAGTGCAAAAATGCCTCAAATAATCCTCAATGAAAATTAGAGGAAATTATTCAATGTGTTTTTGACTAAAAACTCCTTGAATAACCTCATTTAATTTTTTTAAGAGATTATTTAATGCATTTTTTGTTAAAAACATCTTGAATAATCTCAAAAAAAGGTAGGAGCTTATTCAATATATTTTTTGACAAAAAATACCTTAAATAATAAATAAAATAAAATGAGATTATTGAAAGTGTTTTTTTGTAGAAAACGCCTTGAATAATCCTAAAAAAAATGAAAAGAGATTATTCAAGGCATTTTCTACCAAAAACATATTGAAAAATCCTATTTAATTTTTTGTAAAGGATTATTCAAGGTATTTTTTGACTAAAAACGTCTTGAATAATCTCAAAAAAATAGAAAGAAATTATTTAAGGTGTTTTTTTTATTTGCAAAAAATGTCTTGAATAATTATTCAAAAAATGAAAGATATTATTTAAAGCTTTTTTAGCCAGAAATACCTTGAATAACCATATTCAATTTTTTATAAAGGGATTATTAAAGGTGTTTTTTAGCAAAAAATATCTTAAATAATTTAAAAAAAAATGAAAGGAGATTATTCAAAATGTTTTTAGCTGGAAATACCTTGAATAATCTTCAAACAAATTAGAAAATATTATTGTATTGAAGGTATTTTTTGTCAAAAATACCTTAAATAATAAAAATAAATAAAACGAGATTATTCAAGGTGCTTTTAGTTAGAAACGCCTTGAATAATCCCATTAAATTATTTTAAGGATTATTAAAGGTATTTTTAGTTAGAAACACCTTAAATAATCTAAAAAAAAATTAGAGAGGATTATTAAATGCGTTTTTAGCTAAAAATACCTTCAATAATCACACTTTCTTGTTGTTAAATTTTACTTAAATTTCAAACCCATGAGATCCCTTTTGACTTTTCTTTTCCTTACTCATTCATCCATTTTTGCTCATTTTGGGTCGCTTTCTTTTTATTTTATGCCTAAGTTTTAGTCATTTTGCAATCAATTTTCATTTTTTTTCCTTTCATTTTCACAAATTTCATGTTAACTTTTTGCATTTTGGATCAAATCCTTAAGCTTTCAGTCTGATTTATTGGGTCAATTTCTTAAACTTCCTCTCTGATTTGTTGCTGTTCTGCCGCCGTTCAAGCTCTATTGATAAGCTCTATTTCAACATTGGCAAGTTTCCGTATTTGATCATTTTTTTTCTTTTTTTACTAATTTATTTTGTTATTGCAATTCTGGGTCTAATTTTATTTGGTTGATGAGAAAAAATCAAGATAGAACAGAAAGTGAAAGAAATATGATTTTTCTCTGAAAAACTTGAAATTAAATGTTGAATTTAGTTATAAACATGAATGAAATTTTAGGTTTAGTTTTTTTTTCAACAAAAAATTACTAAAAAATTGTTACTTGTTAACATGAATTTGTTGATTCATTCAAGATATCTTTAGGAAAACATTCTGAAATAGTCTATTATGTTTTTTTTTTTAATTTCATCTTAGCATTTATTTTGTTTATTTTTCTAGATCATGATATGTGATGAAATGACTTAATCTTGCTTGAAAGGATTTGTTGTGCATGAAAACTATCAACAACAAAAGATGGTAGTGACCAAGGTGAGAAAAATCTTTCAACAAATGGTAGTGTTTCAAATCTATGCAGTCATCAATTCCATACATTTTAAATTTTTTATTAATGTACTAAAATAACTTGAATGTTATTGCATGTATTAAACTTTGTGTTCCATTCATATTAGAACAAATTATGTATTTATAATATTCAGTTTATGAACTTAAGTTTATTTTTATTTTTTTAATATTTTTTATTTAATAATAATAATAATCAATATTAAAAAAAATTAAAATTTTTTTAATTTTGTGACGTTTATACCTAAAAACGCTTCTAAATGCCAAAATGTAATAGCGCTTTCTATTATAAACACTACTAATTTAGTAATATTTTTTTACTATAAACACCTCTAAATTTAACAACATTTTATGATAAATACGTAATTAAGTTAGCACGCTTTTTTTTAAAATGTAATTATTTTTTTTGATACAGGTATAAATGACACTTTTAATGACGTTTTTGACAAACGTTGTTAATATTTTAATAATATTTATATACGTTACTAAATATAAAAAAAATGTCATTAAAAACTTAATCCTTTGTAGTAATTGAATAGGCCGCCGCTTGATCAGCCTCAGCTTTTCAGGCCATGCAGGTGCTACTAGCTGCGAATTGCTAAGCCAGGCATGCGGCCTGCTTCTTCAAGTGCAGTCAGCTCCAAAAAGGCTTCCCTGTTGTCAATTAAATGGTAAATTTGCTCAAGGTGGAATTTTTGTTCCTTAGACACATGATGTTTCCCTTCCACCACCCAATCCCCTGACGCATGTTGGTAGGCCCAATAGCATTACCCCAAAGATCCTCTTCAAAAATCATCCACCACATGATCCTAACTCACCCCATGTTCTAATTGCCCACTTATTCTCTCTTCTCCATTCTTTTTATTTTTTTTAGTATATTAATATATATCTATTAATCCTGATCATTAGGGTTTCCAACCACTTTCATGATTCCAAATCAAAACCCATTAACTCATTAACATAACCATCCTCCATAATCATTTTACAATTATCAATACCTTTTTTTTTTCCTCTTCTATACAGTTCCACTTGCATGATAATCCGTCTTCAAATTATGTTAAAAATAAACAAAATAAATGTAGTATGGGGCATCGGCAGATGTAATAATAGTATCTGATTCTATTACTATGTAAACTTCCTAAAATGTACCAACTAAGAACCAACATACCTATAACTTTACGAACATAAGCCTTGGATATCTCATTTGTCTTTAACTGATGTATACATACTATATATTCCTATCATCTTTCCTGATCTTCCAACGAAGATAATTTCTTTTTCTGTGTCTGTTTTCTAGTCTTTTTTCTTCACTTTCCTACATATATATCAGGAAATCAAAGGCATTAAGTGGATCAAAAACTGCTTTAGCGTTTCTGGAAACCATGATTTCAGAGGCAGCCCATAGCCTTGCAGCTTCATTCGAATCGGAACCCAGTTTCGACGTCCATGCTTCGTTGCAGTCTGCAAAGTATTTCCCACTTATGTTTACTAGTCTTGGATGCGTTGCAACGTAGCAAGTCGTAGCAGCTGCCTGCAACAATATATCCACAAAGCTCATTTCCCATCAAAATCTCCCATTTCCACTTCATGAATAATCAATTCAAATGTTTCTTAGATATATTAAGTAATTACCTGAGGAATTGTCTTCAGGAGCTTGGAAGCTAAAAAGAAAACCAGATCTGCAGGTTTATAGTAGTAACTAAAAGATCAGATTTTGTTGAGAGAGAGAGTTTAAATCATAAACCCCAATGTTTGACGAATGGTACTATTTTCTTATACCTGTGATCAAGCCTTCACGTTCCCTGGTGAGACGGGTTCTAACAATCCCTGGATGAACACAGTTCACAGTCACGTTGGCATCCACTTGCTGAAATATTGAGTCCACCACCCCCCCCCCAAAAAAAAAAAAAAAAAATCAATTATAAGGCACACAATTGGTGAACAATATGAAAAGAAAACAACAAAATTTCGCTTTTTTTGGGAAGGCCTGAAACAATAAAACAGAAAACATATGTAATAATGGATCACCTTTAGTCTCTGAGCAAGCTCCTTGCTATGCAAAACATTAGCGAGCTTCGAGAGAGCATAAGCACGTGTCGCATCGTATTGACTAGGAGACAGACACCCAGACAAAAAAAAAAACGCATGAAATAAAAATCGATAGAAATGCCAAATAAAAAATCAAATCTATTATGTTCTCTGATTGATTGTCAATGATAATATAATGATCACAGTTTCCCTGATTCTTTCCTTCCCCTTCTCCTTTTCTCAGTTCTGATCAGCTCTCACCTTTTGCTTCTCGAAATCTGGCCTAGATATCGGATCATATCGCCGGAAAACCAACCGTGAATACTTGACGACACGTTCACTATTCTTCCTTGAACGCCAGTTTGCTTTGCCGTTTCGATCATATTGTTTAGCAACAGTTTCGTCAACAAAAAATGACCTAAAAGTTAATTATATAATAAAATTTGAGCTATAGTTGGAAAAATACATACTGCTATAAGATACAAGAATTTAAATAATTAAGTTTCATAATTACCAAGATAATTAGTGGCAAATGTCATCTCGATTCCATCCTCAGAGATTGCATGTTCATGAGCAAACTTGCCGGCGTTGTTTCTGATATCAACGGAAAAAAGGCTTGCGTTAGTTCAATAAACAGAAAGGTTTGTTGTCTTGTTTCATTCAAGCTGAAGTTTCAACTTTGTTCTAACAAACCCAACATAGTTCTTATCCAACAAAGACAGTTAGTTCATTCTAGTCATGTTATGACTGAAATTTAACTGTGTTTTTAGGTTTCTAATCAAACCAAACATCAAGTAGAAGTTAAGGGAACTGAAGAGTATAGGAGTTTACATGAGTAGATTCAGGGGCAAGTTAAGTGACTCGAACTCCGACACAAAGTTTCGAACGGAAGTGAGAGAACTAAGATCAAGAGCCATGGCAAGGATCTCCGAGTCCGGAAACTCCGAAACAATCCTAGCCTTAACTTCCTCAGCAGCTTTAAGGTTCCTAGATGGAAGCACCAACCTCGCCCCTCTCTTGGCCAACACTCTTGCAGTCTCAGCTCCTATCCCCGACGTCGCACCTGATTCAACCTCTCACAATCAAACCAAAAAAACAAAAAAAAAAAAAGTTTTCATTCATTACCTGTGATGATGGCGGTGATGGAGCGGAGAACAGGACAAGTCTCGGTAACTTGCTCGGCGGTTGACTTAGACCCGAAGCCGCTGGCTCCTGTTGAGCCGATCAGGTACTTCACAGTCTCTAGCATTTCTACCTTTTTTCGATATGATTTTTTGAGAGCTTAAAGTTGACTGAAGACAACACACAAGATAGAGCTGCCAAAAAAAAAAAAAGTTATGCACGGCTGTTTTAGATTTTGTCAGATTTTGCATTTATTTCAACATAGAAAGAAATGAGAAAGGAAAAAAATTAAGAGTTGATATTTATTGTTGTATAGGTTTTATACATGATAAGTGGATTGGACGATTTATTTTATTAATAAGATAAATAAAATAATTTTATTTTTAATATATATAGATATATATATGTTTTTCATTTGATTAATTAATGATAATTAAAATATGCATGATAAAATTGGGGTCTAATTTAAAAGAATGATTATTAAATTAAATAACTATCAATCTTTAGTTGTTAATGATTTCTTTAATTGTTGGAGAATTTTACTCTGCCAATTCGATTAGCGGGTAACTATAAGTATTACTATTTTAAAAAAAGTGTATTTCATGTATTTTTTTATTTAATTTAAGAAATACTTTAATCATTATTTCATTCTTTAAGTATCACTTTAATCCGCTGTTACTATATCATAACGTAAAAAACATTGAGGTTTGATTCTAACAATGCCACAACAATGATGTAATGCATCGTTTGCTTTAATTCATTTACGACAACTTAAGTTTGATTAGCAACATATATATATGCACTAATAACCGTGATAGTTAATTAACTTTGTCAAAAATATATTTAAATCAAGTATTCAAGGAGCCGAAAATGGTGCAACTGAACTTGACCCTTGTTTTTTTAGTAAAAAAAAAAAGGCATTCTAACGTTATAAAGAGAAGGTTTTCATGATCTTTATCGGAGATTTCATTAGACTTTTCGATAAAATTAAAGCCATATTTTGTGCTCAAAATGTCCACATGCACCTCTATTATTATATGAGTGTCATTGGACTTTTAAAAAGTTGTTTTAATCTTATTGAGAAGATGAAAAAATAGGTGAGCGAAAAATCCAAAATTATTATAGGTAGGCTAGTTGTATGATGATCATAACATAAAGCTTTAGAACAAAAAAACAAAAGGACATAAAATAAATAGTACAATATTAGGGGAAAAAAAGGGGGGGAGGGAGGGAAGGAGATTTCTTCCATGTAAAAAATAAATAAATAAATAATTAAAATTTAATTCGATTGTTTAATAAATTATTTTAAAATAATATTTAATAAATTTTTATTTTTATCTCTTTTATAAAAATTAGAAAAAAAAAGAAGAATAAACTAGTCTAAGTGTTGACTCGTCGTGCACGTTGGTTGGAAACGGGTCGGCGATTAATTGAAATGACTGAAACCGCTGGCACGAGGGCCTAGGTGAGAATCGTCAAAGGGAATCGCACGTGCAGATCGGTCAATTATACGGCCTCGAATCTAGTATTTCCTCGGGATACAAAAGTTTTTCTTTAGTCAATCGTTTTTCCAATTCCCAATTTCCCATTCAAAAATCACCTTTCCCCTTTTTTTTTTTTTTTTTTTTGGTAATGAACTATTTTTATTAGAAAATACTATATAAATAACGCAGAGAGATTAACATATGAAATATTGGGTAAATGATTAAATTTTCATTTAGAATTTTTATGTTGTTGTTGTTTTTTTTTTTTTACAATATGAATAACATGGAGGAAGGTATTTTTTTCATGTGTTTTCTAAAATTTTTTAAATTGATCAACTTTAACTTAAAAAAAAAAAATCAAGTTAAAAGCTATTATAAATTGATTAAATTGCATATAGTATTATTTCAATCTTATTTCTTTAATTAATCCAAACAAACCTAGCAACCAACTCAAATCTATTCATTATCTAATTTCTTAATATATAAACTCCTCAATCTATCAGTACCACATCTCACTCATGTTCTCACATGGGGAATTGTGGGTTAATTTTTGGCTCTTATGGATGACCTTTTCTTAGATTATTATTAAAAAATGATTGCTTCTTCAATCAAATAGTTATTAGTTAATTAACAAAAATATTACTATTTTAAACTCAAAATTTAATTCATTCAATCATTCTTAAAAAATAATATTTAATATATTTGAAATTTATAATTTTATACTTAACCCATTTCTCTATTATCTGACTGTAACATTTTTATATAAAAAAAAATATAACACTACTTATCAATCTTAAATTTAATTAGCATATACTATATACTCTTTTCCTTTCTTATAAGCTTAGTTTGCATTAATTAGAATCCTTTATTATTTTTTTTGTTGGTTCATTTTTCTAACAAGAAAAAGAAAGAAAAATCTTGTCAATTTCGAAGTATAGAAATTTGCCAATGAAAACCTTGTCATTAGTGAATAATTAACTGTGTAAGAGTGAGGGATGGGATACTTTCTTTGAAGGCCAACTTTAAGCACAACTTTGAAGCCATGAATTTTGTCCAAAGCAGCACAGGGGGATGAAAGTTATTAGTTTGACCCCAACCATATATAGATTCCGCCAGGCAAAAACTCGATGCGGTAAATCGAGAGCTCAGAATCCTTGCTACCCCCAGCAAATTCCAGACTTCAAGTGCATCAGTCAGCACCCACACACGTACCAATACTTTAATAATATCTGCAAATTTTAATCTGTCTGATCTTTCTGGTCTGGTCTTCTATTTTGTTGTTTAGCCTTTTAACCAGAGGGAAAGCTCAAAGCAGAGCAAAAAAGTGTTTTGCCATATATAAAAAAAAATGCTAATATAAAATTACTGGCATCTCTAAAGCAGAAAGCCTTCTACACAATTTTCAAGTTTCAACCCTACTTTTCTTTTACACTATTTTCAAGTTTCAACCCTACTTTTTTACTGACATTGATTGATTTGTAGCTGATCAGACCAGAAGAGATGATTTGTTACTATATCCCTATCCATTTTTGGTTGAGCATTTGCCAAAAAAATGCTTACCTTGGGACGATACATAAATTTCCATATAAGATTAATGAAATAAATTAAAATTTTTAATCTGAAAAAATGACTTCCCCAGATAAAACCTTTGGCCAAAAAGTGGTTTTCATTTGGACTGGTCTGGTACAAATGGATACAGTGATCAATAGGATCAAACATTGGATTTTGTATATGATTATATTAATCATTTTATATATCTTATATATAAAAACATCTTCTGTTTCTCCCTCTGGTGTAGGTGTTTCATTAGCCAACTTTGTTTGACTAGGCTTAATTGGGCATTTGGCCATTACTTCCCACTCACTCATTTCTCAATCTACATTATGTTACACCCTATATATATATATATATATATATATATCAAAAGCATAGATGAATTGTGTCATGCATTGAATACTAACACACTTCAATGATTGCCACACTCTTTTTCTTTTGGTGCCAAGAATCTTGCAGGATTCCCTCAATCACTTAAAATTAGGGTTTAGAGTTTTAAAATTAAAAGTTTTATAAAATTCGTTTTGAATTGATGAGACTAATCATATATCTCTCCACCACCAATTGATTAGTGTACTTGAGTATAAAATTTTGCTAATGGGTATCTTACTAGAATTTAGAAGAAAAAGGTTGTAAACTTGACGTTACCTTAGCTATATATATAGTCTTACAAACTTTAAAAATTGGATTCGATGTAACTCAAAAGAAGGGAAAAGAAGGGAAAAGAAGTGTAAAAGAATGTTAAACCATTAGTATATCCAAAGAAAGATTAAGCTCCATCCTACTTTTTTTTTCTTTGCTTTTTTTTTTCTCTCTAATTGAGGAACTTTGGGTTTTTTTTTTTTAGAATAAGTTTTCGTTACTTGAATTGTCCTTAATTCAAATATATGATCAGCTTAGGATTCAAAAACAAGTTACCAATAAGCTATTAGTTCAATGATACTTAATCAATTTCTAAAATTAAAGATTTCAAATTCGAACTTCAATCACAATTCAATAAATAAAATAATAATAATAATAATAATAATAATAATATATTATTATTATTATTATTATTATTATTATCTAGAAACTCAACTTCAATCAACCTTGTAATTTGTGGAGGATGTGCTCAGAATTATTATTATTATTATTATTTTTTGAGATGCATAATCCTATTAGAATTAGAATAAAATCTTGATTTACTTCTTTGTGTGAAACGATAGTTGTATTATATATATTACCTTAAACGGCATCACAGCTTGGAAAGAATCCAATTGATACCCAAAGCATACTGTCGTCTCTCTTTTTCCCTCTGATTTCCTAAGAAAACAAACAACATAGATATTCTACTGAAACACCAGTACATTCCAATTAGACTATTCTTTCTCTATCATCAGAGGATCCATCAACAGGTAAGAAAAAGAAAGAATAATCCATCAATGCCCCACCACCACCCACTGCACAATTTCCTTTAACTCTTGTGCATTCCACATACAAGTTGGAGAGAGTATGAATTAGCAACTTGTCAGTTCTTTAAAGTAGTTGACTCCACCAGCTTTCGAAATTTATTGAGTTATTATCATCAAAACTTTTTCAAATTTTCAGCGTTATGAATCAAAAAGCCTAATTTCAAGGGTGTTCCTCAAAATTAGTCCGAAATTAGAGATTCCAATGACAACATCAACGAAAGCCAAAGGAAAAGTTGTCTGCTCCGTGTCTTCACACATCCAGAACAAGGACTGATTTAAATGAGTACTAAAATTTTTTACTATAGATGCTGACCGAGAGAAAGCATATGATTGATGTCTTCTTCATCATTATTGCATCAGTTGTGGATGGCAAAAGTCAGGATTCAGGAAACAAGAAAACGCACTGTTAGTTGACATAACTCCGTAGATTTAGATAGGGAAAAGGGTTCCGATGAGATTCTAGTCTTTCCCAATCCCCAAATTCCAAACACTCTAAGAGGACAAGGAGTATACTCCTGTGTTTTAGATGGAAAGCAATATTAAAGGATGCAGTTGGCAGCTAAGCAGACAAGGCTAGGCAGGCACCCGACTCTTATCTTACCTCCGGCAATTCAATGGGCGCTTCCACTAATAGCAAGAAAAGAACGCAGTCCCCTTCTTTCGTCGCCCACTTCTAACACATATGCAAGTGTGGGCTGTGTGGTCTAAGGTTGTTACTAGGTTCAATTGTTTCACGATGGACAGACTTCCGTGACAGTTAGGATAGGGTTTAGGACGGCCGATTGGGCCTTTCTGCTGGCTTTAGTGGCCCAATTGATCAATAATTGGGTGAGAAAAATAGAAGAGAAGCTTGAAGAAGGAAATCAATCCAGAATCCAAAAACAGCTTAAGCTCGGCTGCTTTCCTGCCAACCCAAAATTTGCTTGTTCCATCTCATATATCTTTTATCTTTCGGCTTTCCTTTCTGCATGTTGTGCGAAACTATGTTACTATAATACTAGAACCGTCCTATAGGACATGGTAAAATCGTTGCAGGTTTTAGGCATTTAATTGAACAAATATTAGGTTAAAGAATAATAAAGTTTGATAACTTTTGATTACTGATTGCTACCCATCCATGGAGGGTGAGGATCCCTTTACACTAGGGTAAAGGGCGCACAAAGTAGTACTAGTACTAGTACGAGAGAGAGAGAGAGAGAGAGAGAGAGAGAGAGAGAGAGAGAGAGAGATGGGTGCTCCTCAGAGTGCGTTTAGCTCCGCAATGAAGCTCCAGTTAATGGAGCTTTCAGAAATTGGAACGACTTGCAGCAGCATATCATACTCGTCATCACCGGAGCCCTTGCATAAGAGATTATTCTCATTAAACATCAAGAACTAAAAAACCCACAACACTAACCCTGATTTCGGTAAACACCCATACCCCCCTAATCTAGACAGAAAAGGTATTTATAAACAGAGAGTGGATATTCATGAGACAAGACCTTACTTAAAAGCTAAAACATCCCTGCCTATTGCCTATAGTTCACGAGGAGAATAGATAAAGTAATCCTGCATTCAAACTATTTAATTATCTACAAGATTAGAACCTAATATGCACCATTTGTCTTCCTGGCAATAAATCCTGGAAAAAGTACACTATCGCTGTCAGATTAAGAGACAAAAAAACCTGGAAGTCCGGATGACAAACCAATGTTCAAGAACTTAAGTGCCAAAACCAGCTCCCTGGTTCAATGCAAAAGCAGAGTTAAGTTCTGAGGTCTTTGCTTCTCCTGTTTTCACCAATTATTTACTGATTTCAAAGGAAACTGAAATAAAACACTAGTGACTGCTGTAGAAGAGATTCCTAAAAGAAGAAACTTATTATATAATTAGATAATTAGATAAACAAGGCATAAGGTGTTGCACCAACAGCAAGGTCAAATGGCTATGAAATTATCAAAAATAAATTTGATCTTAGTAAGATATTCTTCAGAGTAAACATGGCTCCTTTACTTAAACTCTACAATTCATCATGCAATAGATCTAGCTTTGTTTGACATTGCTGATGAAAAATAATTTCTAAAATTATCTAAATTTGGTGAGAAGATGATAAACCTAGGATCTGTGCTAGTGCACTTGGCAACAATGTTGACTTAAAGCAAGAGAGAACAAATTGATCTTTCTTCAGCCACCTGCATATGAAGGATATGATGCTGTTTCATTATTTTTTGTTATTGTTTTAGGATGAACTGAAATGGTACTATTAATATGTCTTATTAAATTATTGCATAATAAAAAAAATGTTATCTGGTCACATTAAAACAAATAATTTTGAAATTTGACTTGATAGAGATAAAGTTAAAAATGTTAGGAAAGAAAAAAGATGGTATAAAAAAGGACTGGTTGTTGAAAGTCATTTGAAAACTTAATAAATAATATATTATGAAACAAAGTTGTTGAAGTCATTAAAGGTATAATGATGAAAAGAAATAACGATGAATAAATAGAAAAGGAATCTCGGGTGAGTGAAAGCCAAGAATAAAGACAAAGGTAAGGAAAGTTAAACAAAAAAAGACAATAAAAAAGGATGAGAAAAGATGGGAGATTTGGATCTAGAATTGAAAATGATAAAAAAGAGAAAGCCGTTGGTATGATATCATGAAATATAACGGTAAAAAAATAAGTGGTTTTCCTTTACCCATTTAAGATTTTGGTATATATATATTTATATTATGAGAAAGTACAAATATTTCACTTATATTTATGTATAATTAAATGTATAAACTATTATTCATAACGATATTCTAATAATATATAATAATGTTCAGCGGAAATTTTGTTACGACCAAATCGCGAGATCAAGTCAACATTACACCCTTATAAGTACCTCAAATTATCTTTCATTTTTATCGGTTTTATTGGTTACCATAGTTCCTATAGGGTAATAGTTTGATGTAATTGATTGATTGGCTTGCCTTTTTGTTTTCTGATATTTTTTCTCCTTTCACCATGTTTATTTAGCTTTCCAAAGGTATCGGAGATGCATCTGCGACTCCAAGATTCTCCCTTCATTCTCCATTTTTGTTTGTCTTGTTCTTGCAGTTGACTGCCGCAAATCCAACTTAGTGGTGTAATCCAGTTTTTGATCTGTTCTTCCAAGCTCCGACGAATCATTACAAGCAAGATTCATTTGGAGATCAGGAAAGATCCCAAGATTCAGGTATCGCGCCTAAGCTTCCCATCCACGAAAAATGGTGAGTTCCAGGGCTACTGAAGCAGCAGTGACTAAGGCTACCAACAAACACAAACAAACAGGCAACAAACGTGTAAAAACTCGAGCTGAAAAGGATGCACATAATGCCATTTGTGTGAATTCTCGACTGAAAAAGAAGGTAAAGCAATTAATCTCTATCCATCAAAGATTCTTTTTTATATCTTTAATTAATTTCCGGTTATTTATATCTTTGATTAATATTGGCTTCGTGTTTTATAAATAAAGATGAGGTACAAGGAACTCGAAAAGGTGGAGACCGAGTACTTTAAAATTTTGGCAGAGTCCGAAGAGATGCGAACTGAAAACCAGAGGATGAACATGGAGCTGAACGAAAAGAACTCTAAATTGCAATGTATGGAAAATGAAATGCAGCGACTGAAGAGAGCTCTTGAAGAACAGGTGCCACACCGCCATTTCTCTCGCCCTCCCTATCCATCTAGTATTAATATTATCTTCTACCATTTTCTTGCTTTTCTTGCTTTCCTTGTTTGTATGTGGTTGGATTATGCAATAAAATAATCATTTGTGGTTAATTCCTGAAACCCAATTTTATTTTGATGATGAAGATTATATTTTGAAGGCTAGCAGATTTATAGTTAGCTAAAAAATCATAATTTAGTTTGAATGACAGGGTTAGTGGTTCAAAATAAGTTATATACTAAACTAATAGTTCAAAAAAATATACCTTTTAAGTATAATTTTGATTAATATATTTTTCTTATAAACTTGGCTAACAAATTGATAATTTTTGAACTACTAGCTAGTTTTTGGTTAGCTTAAAAGCATAATCATATGATTGTAATATGTTCTTGAATATATGACTGTTATTATAATAATATAATGTTAACTTGGTGTTTCCATTTTCATCTACTTTGTGATAAAGATCTCTTAAGTATTGTTATTTTACATCTGTTAAATCATAGGTTTCTTGTGATTTTATATATAAGTTGGTTCCTTCATTTATAACAAATTGATTTTAAGTTAGATATATACTTAATATAATATCAAAATCAACTTTTCTGATTTGTTGTTTTTGCATGTTATTATTATCTTTTTTTTTTTTTAAATTTGTCATATAATAAGTTTTTATTTTTATCTATAGGCAATGATAATATATTAAAATAATATTATCTTATATATGTTAAATCTTAAATTTACTTTGATTTTATATTTAAGTTATGCCGTTTTACTTATTATCAATTAGATTTATATTGGATGCATACTATGAATCACACAATTTGGCTATAACATTAAAGGCAATTCAAATTTATCCACTTAAAGAAAGAAAAAAAAGGGAATCATGAGTTCCTAAATTAATAGGAAGACTTGTGCTATTAGTAAGCGTAACCTAACAATACGCATTTTTAATATATTTGTGTTTTCAGGAAGCAAATCAGGCACAGATGAGGCTAATTCCTACAGGATGGAAAATTAATAAAAGAAAATTTATGTTTTATAAATTGAAGGGTAAACGCCACCTATATTTTCTATTATTATTTTAATCTTTTCATATAAAAAGCGAAAAAAATCACAATATAGTACATGAGAACTGAGGTACGTCGAAATCAAAAGAGTTGTTGGTAAGGTTTACCTTTTGTTAAACCAAATTATTTTGTTAATTTTCTTCTCATAAAAATGCATTATATTTCTAATGATTTCTATAAAAATCTATCTTTATTAATAATTTTGTTTTGCACATTAAATAATAAATATTGTATAAAAATTATTTTCAAAGAATTAAGACTTAAATCTCCTTTTCCCCAAATAATAAATTGGCTCAGCTTGCTGAGCTTGGCTTTAAATATTGTATGACCTATTCATATGTAATCTTAAACTTTTCCATTTTTGCTGCTCTTTGATTTATTTCTCTTGAATTGCAAGGGCAAAACTTTAATTCTACTGACAAGGTATGCGAATTATGTTTTACTATTTTTGAGTTTCGGGTCCTCTGGTGAGTGCTGAAGATATTATTCTTTATTGCAGGCGCAAGAATGGTTTACGTCGCATTCCTATGAGCAAGGTGCGTGAACTTCAAAAACTGTTTTTAACATGTGCTAACGAATTAGTGGGATTGGGAACGACTGGGGCAGAAAATTTTCAACCTTTGTATATATTGCCTGATTTTGATCAGCAAATGGGGCTTTGGTAGTAATTATATATCCAACTGTTGATCAAATTGCTTGGTATTCTCTTGATAGACTTTACATGTTTGCAGGATCGGACTACACCAACATAACTGCCTCATATGCTGGCTCCTCCTTTGTTGCAAATCATGACTTTCCCTCCCTGTTTGATGCCCCAAACAATAATCTTCTCTCTCATGAGCTTGCTGCCGATGATAAATGAGTTTTTAATATTTATCATCATATAATATATATTATATATGTTGAAAATAATAACTAAAATCTCATTAGGGATTTCTTTGAGATTGGGTAGATATTGCTTGATGGATAATAAAACTTGTAAAAGAAGAATTCTAAGAGAAAATAAATTTTTGATAGGCAAGTTAGTCTGCTTATGAATAGGTAGAGTCTCCATAAGGTTAGATATGAGAAAAATATGTAAAAGAGTTATAAGATTTTATGGGATAGACATTCTATAAGGCTAGAGAAGATTGACAAAGTTCTTATTTGTGTGTATGTTTGAGTGGAATAGAAGAAAATGAGAGAGTCTACACAGGTATGGTTAATGGATACATATAGGTACCTGTTTATTTGGATTAAGAATACTCCATAAGACTAGCAAAAAATGAGAGGGTCTATGGGTATTGATTGTGAGTGAGATTGATTTGTTGATTTTTTTGTAATTCTCTACAGCTAAAAGATCTCTATTTCTCATTTGTGAATATAGGCCAGTTGAGCTGAATCACATTAAATTATTGTCTTTTGCATGGTTTATTAATTGTTTGATTATGCTTTCACTAGATTTATTGTTTAATTGGATTGGGCCTTTAGCCTAACTATATATATATATATATATATTGGTTCATCTTGTTTACTTTTTACTTTTTTCTTAAATTGTCAAAGAATTTACATGTTTCTTATTAATTTAGTAGTTCTAATTAATATTCCTGGTGCTGGCTCCTCCAAGGGTGCAAATCATGAATTGACCAACATGTTTGATGTCCTAAATAATAATGATTACTTTGGCCTGTTCACTAATGACTCTGCTGCTGGTAATTAAGCAAGTTTTTGCATTCATAACGTTGGTTCATCATGTTTACCCATTATTTTCTCAAATTGTCGAACAATTTACATGTTTCTTGGTATTAAAAATTTGTATTTGTCTTGTTTAATTTTATTCTTGACTGCAAGGTCTTCTTATAGCTTCCTAAATTCACTTATCCTGGTTTATGTTTTCTTATTAATTTAGGAGTTAAGGCTAGCAACTTTTTTGGTGTAAATCATGAGTTGCCATATGTGTTGATACCCCAAATGATCATGATAACATTGGCTTGTTCTCTAATGACTCTGTCGTCGGTAATTAAGCAAGTTTTTGCATTCATAATGTTGGTTTATCATGTTTACTCCTTATTTATAATGTTGGTTAATTTTACTCTTGACTACAAGGTTGTCTCATATCTTTCTAAATTTACTCATCCTGGTTTGTGTTTTCTTGTTAATTTAGGAGTTGGTGCTGGCTACTCTTTTGGTGTAAATCATGGCTTGCCATATGTGTTTGATGCCCTAAATAGTAATGATAACATTGGCCTCTTCACTAATGACTCTGTTGCTGGTAAGTAAGCAAGTTTTTGCATTCATAATGTTGGTTCATCATGTTTACTCGATTTTTTTTCTTAAATTAGTGAAAAATTTAATTGTTTCTTGGTATTAAAAATTTGCTTTTGTGTTGGTTTATTTTACTCTTGAATACAAGGTCTTCTCATAGCTTCATACATTCACTCATCTTGGTTTGTGTTTTCTTGTTAATTTAGGAGTTAGGGCTGACTACTCCTTTGGTACAAATCATGACTTGCCATATGTGTTTGATACCCCAAATGATTATGATAATATTGGCTTGTTCACTGATGACTTTGCTGCCGATAATTAAGCAAACTTTTGTACTCATAATACCATTGGTTCATCATGTTTACTCATTCTTTCCTCAAATTGTCGAAGAATTTACATGTTTCTTTATATTAAAAATTTGTTTCTATGTTGGTTAATTTTACACTCGACCACAAAGTCTTCTCATAACTTCCTAAATTTACTCATCCTGATTTGATTCCCAAATGATCATGATAGCATTGGCATGTTCATTGATGACTCTGCTGCTGGTAATTTAACAAGCTTTTGTATTCATAATGTTGGTTTATCATGTTTACTTCTTATTCTTTTCTCAAATTATCGAAGAATTTACATGTTTCTTAGCATTAGAAATTTGCTTTTGTGCTACTTAATTTTACTCCTACTTACAAAGTATTCTCATAGCTTCCTAAATTCACTCATCCAGGTTTGATTCCCCAAATGATTATGATAACATTGGTCATTTAATTGATGACTTTGCTGCTGGTAATTAAGCAAGTTTTTGCATTCATAACATTGGTTCATCATGTTAACTCCTGATTCTTTTCTCAAATTGTCAAAGAATTTTCTTGTTTTTTGGCATTAAAAATTTGCTTTTGTGTTGGTTAATTTTACACTTGACTATAAGGTCTTCTCATAGATTCCTAAATTCACTCATCTTGGTTTGTGTTTTCTTATTAATTTAGGAGTTAGGGCTGGCTACTCCTTTGGTGCAAATCATGACTTACCATATGTGTTTGATGCCCCAAAAAAATCATGATAACATTGGCCTGTTCACTGATGACACTAGTGTCGATAATTAAGCAAGTTTTTGCATTCACAACATTGGCTCATCATGTTTACTCCTTAATTTTTTCTCAAATTTTCAAAGAATTTACATGTTTCTTGGCATTAAAAATTTTCTTTTGTGTTGATTAATTTTACCCTTGACTATTAGGACTTCTCATAGCTTCCTAAATTTACTTATCTTGGTTTGTGTTTTTTTGTTAATTTAGGAGTTGAGGCTGGCTACTCTTTTGGTGCAAATCATGGCTTGCCATATGTGTTTGATGCCTCAAATGATCGTGATAACATTGGCCTGTTCACTGATGACTCTGCTTTAGGTAATTAAGCAAGTTTTTCCATTCATAATGCTGGTTCATCATGTTTACTCCTTATTCTATTCTCAAATTGTCAAAGAATTTACATGTTTCTTGTTATTAAAAATTTGCTTTTCTGTTGGTTAATTTTACTCTTGACTACAAGGTCTTCTCATAGCTTCCTAGATTCACTCATCCTGGTTTGATGCCCCAAATGATCATGATAACATTGGCTTGTTCACTGATGACTTTGGTGCCGGTAATTAAGCAAGATTTTTGCATTCATAACGTTGGTTTATCATGTTTGCTTATTATTCATTTATCAAATTATTGAAGAATTTACATATTTCTAGGTATTGAAAATTTCTTTGTGCTACTTAATTTTACTCCTAACTACAAAGTATTCTCCTAGCTTCCTAAATTCACTCATCCAGGTTTGATTCCCCAAATGATGATTATAACATTGGCCATATATCTGATGACTCTACTATTGGTAATTAAACTAGTTTTTGCATTCATAATGTTAGTTCGTTATGTTTATGCATTCTTTTCGTAAATTGTCGAAGACTTTACATGTTTCTTGGTATCAAAAATTGACTTTTATGTTGGTTAATTTTACTTTTGACTACAAGGTCTTCTCATAGCTTTCCTAAATTCACTCATCTTGGTTTGTGTTTTCTTGTTAATTTTGGAGTTGGGGCTGGCTACTCTTTTGGTGTAAACCATGACTTACCATATGTGTTTGATGCCCTAAATGATCATAATAACATTGGGCTATTCACTAATAACTCTACTGCCAATAATTAAGTTTTTGCATTCATAACAGTAGTTCATCATGTTTACTCCTTAATTCTTTTGTCAAATTGTCAAAGAATTTACATGTTTCTTGGTGTTAAAATTTTGCTTTTATGTTGGTTAATTTTACACTTGACTATAAGGACTTCTCATTGCTTCCTAAATTCATTTATCCTAGTTTGTGTTTTCTTGTTAATTTAAGAGTTGGGGCTGGCTACTTCTTTGGTGCAAATCATGACTTGCCATATGTGTTTGATGCCCCAAATGATCATGATAACATTGGCCTATTCGCTGATGACTTTGCTTTAGGTAATTAAGAAAGTTTTTCCATTCATAACATTGGTTCATCATGTTTACTCCTTATTCTTTTCTCTAAGTGTTAAACAATTTACATGTTTCTTGGCACTAAAAATTTTCATTTGGTGTTGGTTAATCTTACTCTTGACTACAAGGTCTTCTCATAGATTCCTAAATTCAGTCATCCTGGTTTGATGCCCCAAATGATCATGATAACAATGACGTGTTCAATAATGACTCTGCTGCTAGTAATTAAGCAAGGTTTTGCATTCATAACATTGGTTCATCATGTATACTCCATATTCGTTTCTCAAATTGCCAAAGAAGTTACATGCTTCTTAGTATTAAAAATTTGCTTTTGTATTGGTTAATTTTACTTTTGACTACAAGGTCTTTCCATAGCTTTTTAAATTCACTCATCTTGGTTTGTGTTTTCTTGTTAATTTAGGAATTGCGGTAGGCTACTCCTTTGAAGCAAATCATGACTTGCCATATGTGTTTGACGCCCCAAATGATCATGATAACATCGGCCTGTTCACTGATGACTCTGCTGCCGATAATTAAGCAAGCTTTTGCCTTCATAACGTTGATTCATCATATTTACTCCTTATTCTCTTCTCAAATTGTCAAAGAATTTACTTGTTTCTTGGTATTAAAAATTTGCTTTTGTGTTAGTTAATTTTACTCTTGACTACAAAGTCTTCTCATAACTTCTTAAATTCACTCATCCTGGTTTGTGTTTTCTTGTTAATTTAGGAGTTGCAATTGGCTACTCCTTTGCTGCAAATCATGACTTGCCATATGTGTTTGATGCCCGAAATGATTATGATAACATTGGCCTGTTCACTGGTGACTCTACTGCAGGTAATTAAGTAGGTTTTTCCATTCATAATGTTGGCTGATCATGTTTACTCTATTTTTTTCTCGAATTATCAAAGAATTTACATGTTTCTGGGTATTAAAAATTTTATTTTTTGTTGGTTAATTTTACTTGTGACTATAGGTCATCTCATAGCTTCCTAAATTTGCTCATCCTGGTTTGATGCCCCAAATGATCATGATAACATTGGCCTGTTCGATGATGACTCTACTACTAGTAATTAAGTAAGTTTTTGCATTCATAACGTTGGTTGATCATGTTTAATCCTTATTCTTTTCTCAAACTGTCAAAGAATTTACATGTTTCTTGGTATTAAAAATTTGCTTTTGTGTTGGTTAATTTTACTCTTGACTACAAGGTCTTCTTATAGCTTCCTAAATTCACTCATCCTAGTTTGTGTTTTCTTGTTAATTTAGGAGTTGGGTTTAACTACTCTTTCAGTGCAAATCATGATTTGCCATATGTGTTTGATGCCCCAAATGATCATGATAACCTTGGCTATTCACTGATGACTTTTCTGCCAGTAATTTAGCAACGTTTGGCATTCATAATGTTAGTTCATCATGTTTACTCCTTATTCTTTTCTTAATTCGTGAAAGAATTTACTTGTTTCTGGATATTAAAAATTTGCTTTTGTGTTAGTTAATTTTACTCTTGACTGCAAGGTCTTCTCATAGCTTCCCAAATTCATTCATCCTGGTTTATGTTTTCTTGTTAATTTAGGTGTTGGGGTTGGCTACTCCTTTAACGCAAAGCATGACTTGCCATATGTGTTTGATGCCCCAAATGATTTTGATAGCATTGGCCTGTTCACTGATGATTCTGTTGCAGGTAATTAAGCAAGTATTTCCATTCATAACATTGGTTCATCATGTTTACTCTTTATTTTTTTCTCAAATTGTTGAAAAATTTACATGTTTCTTGGTATTAAAAATTTTCTTTTTTGTTGGTTCATTTTACTTGTGACTACAATGTCTTCTCATAGCTTCTTGAATTCACTCATCCTGGTTTGATGCCCCAAATGACATGACAACATTGGCCTGTTCGTTGATGACTCTGCCATCAGTAATTAAGCAAGTTTTTGCCTTCATAACATTAGTTCATCATGTTTAATCCTTATTCTTTTCTCAAAATTTTGAAGAATTTACATGTTTCTTGGTATTAAAAATTTGCTTTTATGTTGGTTAATTTTACTCTTGACTACAAGGTCTGCTCATAGCTTCCTAAATTAACTCATCCTAGTTTGTGCTTTCTTGTTAATTTAGGAGTTAGGGTTGGCTAGTCCTTGGTGCAAATCATGACTTGTCGTATGTGTTTGATGCCCCAAATGATCATGATAATCTTGGCCTATTCACTGATGACTCTTCTGCCAGTAATTTAGCAAGTTTTGGCATTCATAACGTTGGTTCATTATGTTTACTCCTTATTCTTTTCTCAAAGCATTGAAGAATTTACTTGTTTTTTGGTATTAAAAATTTACTTTTGTGTTGGTTAATTTTACTCTTGACTACAAGATCTTTTCATATTTTACTAAATTCACTCATCCTAGTTTCTGTTTTCTTGTTGATTTAGGACTTGGGGCTGGCTACTTCTTTGGTGCAAATCACGACTTGCCACATGTGTTTGATGCCCAAAATGATTATGATAACATTGGCCTGTTCACTGATAACTCTACTGCTGGTAATTAAGCAAGTTTTTGCATTCATAGCATTGGTTCATCATGTTTACTACTTATTATTTTCTAATATCGTTGAAAAATTTACATGTTTATTAGTATTAAAAATTTGTTTTTATGTTGGTTAATTTTACTCTTGACTATAAAGTCTTCTCATAGCTTCCAAAATTCACTAATCTTTGTTTGTGTTTTCTTGTTAATTTAGGAGTTGGGGTTGGCTGCTCCTTTGGTGCAAATCATTACTTGTCATATGTGTTTGATGCCTCAAATGATCATGATAACATTGGCCTGTTCATTGATGACTCTACTACTGGTAATTAAACAAATTTTTGCATTCATAACGTTGGTTCATCATGTGTACTCCTTATTAATTTCTCAATTTGTCAAAGAATTTACATGTTTCTTGGTATTAAAAATTTGCTTTTCTGTTGGTTAATTTTACTTTTGATTATAAGGTTTTTTCATAGCTTCCTAAATTCACTCATTCTGGTTTGATGCCTCAAAAGATCATGATAACATTGGCCTATTCACTAATTACTCTGCTGCCAATAACTAAGCAAGTTTTTGCATTTGTAACGTTGGTTGATCATGTTTACTCTTTCAAATTGTCGAAGAATTTAGAAGTTTTTTGGTATGAAAAATTTGTTTTTATGTTGGTCAATTTTACTTTTGACTACAAGGTATTCTTATGGCTTCCTAAATTCACTCATCCTGGTTTGTGTCTTCTTGTTAATTTAGTAATTGGGGCTGGCTACCCCTTTGGTATAAATCATGACTTGCTATATGTGTTTGATGCCCCAAATGATCATGATAACATTGGCCTATTCATTGATAACTCTACTGCCAGTAATTAAACAAGTTTTTGCATTCATAACACTAGTTCATCATGTTTACCCATTTTTTTCTCGAATTGTCGAAGAATTTACTTGTTTCTTGATATTAAAAATTTGCTTTTGTGTTGGTTAATTTAACTCTTGACTACAAGATCTTCTCATAGCTTCTTAAATTCACTAATCCTAGTTTGTGTTTTCTTGTTAATTTAGGAGTTGGGTCTGGCTACTCCTTTGGTGCAAATCATGACTTGCCATATGTGTTTGATACCCTGAAAGATCATGATAACTTTGGTCTATTCATTGATGACTCTACTGCAGGTCATTAAGCAAGTTTTTCCATTCATAATGTTGTTCATCATGTTTACTCTTTATCCAAGAAACGCTTTCTTACTTATGTTCTGATGAGTGAAAAGTTTAGTGTTATTAGCTCTCAGTGAACTACATTAGATAATCTTGTCATTTGAATATTTGGGTTTGGCTTTCTTCAAGTGTTTTTTTTATGAGTTTATGTGTTTTTCAATGTTTCTTTTTTGTATTTCTCATTGCATGAAGAACTAAGATTTGGGATTTACTTTGCTTTCCTTTTTTGGTGTCAAAGAAAGCTATCTAAATAACTACATAAAGGATCTATTAATAATATGCCAGGTTGAGATGGTGGATGGTGTCAAAAAAATTGAAAAGATCACCGTTGTTGAAGGGGTTGACAATGTTCGAATAGGTCCATTAGATTTAAGTGGTAGCTTGGGTTACTTATGGGTCATGGGTCATAAAAAGGTTAGAAAGATGTTAAGGATGATGGAGAAAGAAGTGTTTAAATCAGACCTGAAAAATAATGGAAGCCTTCTTAAATGGTTTTGTAACTCCGTATGATCTATTAAATGAGCTCTGGAGATGAGAGTATCGAATGGTTTCTATTATTTTGTAGATTGAAGAATTTGGGAATTTTATAAAAGTGCATAATAGTTGAAATTGTTAAAAATTGAGAATTTTTATTGTAAATAATAAAATGCATGATTTTACTTTTTATATGAAATGATTATTTTTGAATATGTGCCATATTTTAGCTTTTTGTTTATTTTTTTCTTTTATTTTTTCTTTTACTTATTAATAACTAATTGTAAATACCAATAATAATAACTAAAGAAAGTGTAAATGAATTAAAAATATTTCATGAGCTATTGAAGGTATTCCATTTAAGAGATGTTTAATATGATAAGTTGAAAGGAATTTTAGCATAAATTGTTAGATATGATATTTGGTTTAGGAGTATTATGGTATTAATATTCATATTTTGAACAAATTACAATTGCTAATAATAATGAGTAACATAGATTGTTGCTTGCAAGTTTGTTGTAAAGGACAATGATAAATGGCCTTCCAAATATTCGAAGTTCTTTGTTGAAGTAAGAACTATTACTCTTTGTATTAATGATCTAATATGTTGAATGGATTATCTTTTCTTTAAGTTATCTCGAAATATTTTCATCTAACCTTTGCAATATGTGGAATTATAATTCATATTTAATATTTTGTTTTCATATCAAATCTTCTTTACATTATCCTAAGGGTTTAATCTTACATACAAGATAAATGTTTAATTATGTTTATCTGTATTATGCGTTTCCTTAAAAGTGGAGCTTTTCCATAATATTTCTTAAGTGACAAATGTATTGGTTTCTAATTCCTTTAATAGTCTCCTATTTTCAATTTTCTTTTTGATGTTCATAAGGGGCATAGTACATCCATTGTATATTCTTAGTTTGAACTTCAATTAGCTTTTTTAAGACCTAATGAATTTAAAGGAGGAAAATATGAAAGAAAAGACAAATTCTATAGCAAATTATTATGGTAATTTGATATAGTTTGTTTCATAGTAAAAATGGTTATTAATGGGCTATAGGTAGATTTTATCATGTGCTCTTTTGTATTGAGCACTTGAAGACCATTATTTGCTCTTAATAAAAAATTTTATTTTATTTTATTTTAACTGATTTTAATTTGATTAGATATGTTTGTCCAAATATGCATTTAGAAGTAGCAATGAAATTTATTTGTACTTTAATAAAATATTGAGGTTTTATTTGTGACTATTTATCTTCATTGGAATGCTTTTTTACAGCTATGATGGCTTGAAGCTGTCATTCACAGATATGAGGTGATTTGCTAGGGTCCGCTTGCTTAAAAATGTATTACAATTTCTTAGTTTTCCTTTTTTTTTTTCCTTTAGGTGCTTCTTTTTTAGTTTATCCACTTTTGATTTTTTTTTCTTTCATCTTTATTAATTCCTCTGAAAATTAATTTATTTGGAATTGGTTTCCATTGTTAATTACAGCAGGTTAAGGGAGCAAACAAGAATTGGGTTGTCAAAATTTGAGGTATTTTTTCCCTTCCCTTTGTTTTTTCTTCCTAATAAGCATGATGTTAAGTGATGGGTATTTTGTTGAAGTACCAAATATTTTTATCTTTTGATTCAGCATGTTGGTGAAGTTGTGGATTCAAAGAAGTATGATTTTCCTAGATATGCTGTAAGTATCTTCGATGGTGTAATTACATAAATCTTATTTCTTTGCTTTCCCTATATCTTTTTTTATTTAGTTTAAAACATTTAATTTTTATAGGTTCTAAATGCATCAAAAGGCCATATAACTATAGTACTTTTCAAAGATGATTCTCCTGAGACTATTGACCAATTTCTTGACTTATGGTAAGTTTACCAAGTATACTTGTACATTTTTTTTATTACTATTGATTAGTGGAAACATGATTTATATTGTTTAACATGATTTTTCAATGTTATGTTTTTTTTTTTTTTTTGTCTTTAATTTGTCTAAATTATTTGTTACAAGGTTTGCATTTTTTTTTATTTTGATTTAAAATGGTGTAATTGTAATATTATTTAGGATTGGGTTGCATGGATTATAGACGTGTTACTAATATATCAATGTAAACTACTATTACTCATGCTATTTTATGGACTTTTTAATTCTTAAATATATATCTTTTTTATACAATATTCCTAAACATTAAGCACATTCAGACACAAGTAAAAAAAAAAAACAAAAGAAATAATAAAGAAAAAATGGGGGAAAGGGGGAAGTAAAAGATACATATACCTATTTAACAATAAGATCAACAAGTTACACTTTTTTTAAGAGGTTATTAATTGAAAAGAATTGATTTATACAGTTAAAGAAGGCATAAAGGAGATAGAGATAAGGATGTGGTAGTTAATATTTTAGCCTTTTAGGATCTTCAACTGTTATGAGGGTTATTAAGTGGAAAGCATAAATCTCTACAGTTACAAAAGGCAAAAGGTTGTTGGGAAATGCATGTTTAGAAAAGGTTTAGCTTTTACATACTCTTGGTGCTAAGTGGCAAGGACCATATGTGAATGGTATGCAGTAAGAAGTATGCAAAACAAACTTTAACAAGTACAACTCTTTAAGATATACCCAATTATTTAATTCTAATTGTTATTTTAGAGTTTAAAAGTTAGCCTACAATTTGTAAATGCAATTAGATTTAACAGTAAAAAGGAAAAATAAAGTCAAAATTAGCATCTAACTACTAAATTGTTGACTATGGGATTTCTACTATAATAATTAGAATTTAAATTAACCTAACTTTTCTTTTTCTTGGGTTCATTGGGAGACAATTTTTTAAAATTATTTTCCCCATTCTAACTAGTGTGTCACTTTACGTGATTGTTGAATCTAAACATAACTTTTAAGTTAGATGTTTGCTTTATTTAGTTAGTTTCTTCTCCTTCAAGTTTACTTTGGAAACTTTGGGATGTTATTTTAAGATAGTATTATATATTACCATTCATTCCGTCCACTCCCTTGTCTTACAAGGTAACAAGAAAAAAGGAAATCCAAAGCCTTTTTGCTTTTCAATAGCTACATGATGATTTATTCATATATTTTTTAAACAACTATAATTTGATTTAGAAACTATGATCCAATTTCGATGGAATGTTATATTTTGTCACTAAATGGCTTTAATTTTGAAGGAATTTATCCCCAAGCTCTCTCATGAAGTAGATGGTCTTATTTTTCAGGTGATTGAAAATGATTATTGGATTTCATGCAATTTTACTATTAAGTTTGTGTTGCTTCGTTAGCATGGTTGTTAGAAAAGACTGTTATGTTTTTAGGTGTAACTGGTTACTAGTAGGTTTTTGTTTTCTTTTTGGTTTGGGCTAGGATGACCTTGATGTACTTCGTACTCATGAAGGTCTTTTGAAGTAGAAATATGCTCATATGAACTCTGTTGACTTTTTATTTGAGGTTTTTCCCAATTTTCTTTTAATTGGTTTTGTTTTTTTTTTTTTATGTTCAATTTTAGCTTTTTTGGCTTCAAAATTTTGTAGACATTTATTGCTAAACCAAAAGCTTTAGGTATTGACACTAACGATTGTCAATAACTTTTTTTTTGTGAATGCGAGAGAAAGAAGATGAATTCATAAGTGATGTTAATCGTGTTTATTCCATTTTTCTGCTTCATTTGATATCATTACCATTTTATTTTGATTTTTTAATACCCCAATTATTTTTCAGAAAGATTATCTACTATTATGGGGATCATGATCAACAGGTATGGGTCTATATGCAAATCAGGATAGATAAGTCAACTCCTAATGACTTCAATACTTTGAAGAAAGTATGTCTCATTTAGACCTAGCAATTTGTGTCATTATCGTGTAAAATATTATATTTGTATCTTATTTTATACGAAAATCGCGTCACAATTTGTGTCAATACAAAAACATAAAATATATTTTTTTATTTTATTAAATCTATTTATGATTTTTTAAAAATTTTAAGTCATATTATCTCCATATCCTTTATTCCTACCATTTTCATATCGTGTTTTAAATTGTTAGGTTTAGTCTCATTACCTATTGGACAAATAGTTAATTTTTCTCCTTAGCTATGTGGATTGGATAGACAAGTAGATTAGATTTACATAAATTTATTTCATTTGTACATGATTTTTCACATAATTTTGTACCTTTTTGTACATATCCAAATGCACACAAAGATTATTTATGAAATATGTAGATATAATGATTATGAATACATTCAAAATGTGGAGTGAAGCTTTTGAACCAAAATCAGACAATTCATAGTTTTAACTGGATAATTTTTTTAATTAAAGTACTAATAAATAATTAATTCATATTAACTACATGTATCACTTTAAATTAAAACTCAATTACTCTAATAAACTAAGCGAAGTTGGGCCACTACTGTGTGTGTGTCTATATATATATATATATATATATATTGTTGTATATTTCAATAACTATTTGTTTATTTTCATATGGGGTTGCATGAAATAAACAATAGTGAGGTGACATCTTTGTTCTGCATTCTCTTTCATCCGTCCCTTAAATGCTTGATCATGGAATATTCCAGTTTACATGTTGACAATAAAATTGGTCGTACGTGAAGAAACTGTAAGTTGCGTAGCAGAATATGTCCCTACCTTGTTTTCTGTAAGCCTTTGAAATTGAGGTTGAGGCAAACAAAAATTATAAACCGTCTGCAGAATCTTGTAGACGACTACAAAAGCCGACTTCTGCTTGCAGTTGTCATGGTCGACCCTGATACTTTACCACTATCTTGACCATTTGTACTTGTCCACTCAAAGGAGTTGTAATAAACTCATCTAGATGAAACCCCAATTTGTATATTCTTTTACTGAATTTAATAGAAATATATGTCACCCAAGAAGTGTAATTTTTAAGTGTTCAAAACGTAAAATGATGTAATTTACCGGATTGCTTTTGGTTTAAAATAGTAAGGTGACGTGACCGCCCATCGAAGGATTCAGAGTTGTTAAACATAACAGAGCAAAATACAGAGTAATGAAAACAAAAGATCCCTTCAAATTGTATCTTCACACAAAAAATAAGCGAAGAAAGCGGGGGAATATTTCTCCCTTTAACTTCTACCAAGAGACAAATTACAGCATCCTATGCTCATCTTTCTCACCCCTGCTGCTTGCAGCAGGCAATGTAATTTAGAGATTTTTAGAGTTCGTCATGTGAATTGTCCTCTTCAGTTGATTCACCTGCTGGAGCTCCACCAGATCTTTGATATACAGCCGTGATGATAGGGTTGCACACAGCCTCGACTTCCTTGAGCTTCTCCTCGTAGTCTTCTTTCTCAGCACTTTGGTTGTCGTCAAAACATACAAGGGCCTCCTTCACGGTGGCTTCAACTTCCTCCTTCTCATCTGATTCAAGCTTGTCACAAGCTTATCCTTGTCATTAATCTGGTTTTCCATGTTGTAGGCATAGGTCTTCAGGCTATTGAAAGCATCAATCTTTTCCTTCACCTTCTTATCATCCTCTGCAAATTTCTTTGCCTCATGAACCATTCTGTCAATCTCCTCCTAGCTCTCACGACCCTTATCATTAATGTTTGTATCAAGCTCCGATCTCAGGATATTTTGAAAAAAAAAAAAAAAACGATTAAAGATAAAAGCAAAAAGTATTTCTTATGTTTGCGTTCTGATGCACAAATCAAAATGAATAAAGTCGAAAGAAGACTAGTAAAAAGAATTAGAAGTAGAATAAGATTACTTTAATGGTGTCTGAGCTTTCATATTTATAAATAAATGATAGAGGACTATTAGAAGATAATAAAAATATTATAAAGCTGATGTAGCACTAAAAATATCAAACCGACCTGATATGTTAAATCAGTACAAATAATAAAACTATTCCAAATTATCTGTTAAAGGTTTCTAACATGAAAAAAAAGATTACTATACCTTTTTAACCACTAAGTAACTAACAATCGGTGATAGTGATCTTCTCTGACTTGGGGAGGGGGGCTTAGGAGGGAATGACAGTACTGATCAGCAGTTTTGTCAATTCACTTTTCACCTGCTTTGGCCTGATCTCCTTTTTCCAGGAAATTTTCATACCTCTTCTATCTTTCCATGCCACAAACTATAAGCTAAATTTCTTGATTATAGCAATTTTCTCCAACACCAGCTACTATACCCTGCAATGCCGAAATCTTCCAAATGCTTCATTTTTTTTTTTTTTTGTTAGTTCATTTTTCAAGCAAGAAAAAGAAAGAAAAATCAGAGATGGAAATAAGACAGAAAACGACTAGTCAATTTCGAGGTATAGGAATGTGCCAATGAAAACCTTGTCATTAGTGAATAATTAACCGTGTAGGAAAGGGGGATGGGATACTTTCTTTGAAGGCGAACATTAAGTACAACTTTGAGGCCATGAATTATGTCCAAAGCAGCATCGAAGTTATTAGTTTGACCCATCTATAGATTCCGCCAGGCAAAAACTCGATGTAGTACATCAAGCTGAATCCTTGCTACCCCCAGCAAATTCCAGAGTTACAGTGCATCATCCAACACCCATACGTACCAATACTATATCTGCAAATTTTAATCTGTCTGATCCCTCTGGTCTAGTCTTTTATTTTGTTGTTTAGCCTTTTTATCAAAGGGAAAGCTCAAATCAGTCCAAAAAAGTGTCATATATTAAAAAAAAAAATACAACAACTAATTAAATTTCATATTTTGTAACTCTTAAAATTATTGTACGGAAAATACAAAATTGTATTAGATCACACACACACACACACACATATATATATATATATATATATATAAGAACATGCTAATATAAAATTACTGGCGTCTCTAAAGAAGAAAGCCTTTACAACTATTTTCAAGTTTAAACCCTAATTTTTACTGACATAGATTGATTTGTAGCCGATCAGACCAGAAGAAATGATTTGTTACTATATCCCTCTCCATTTTTGGTTCAGCATTCGCCAAAGCCATCAAAGGGACATGCAAAATTACATTTCACATGCAATAGTTTCTTATCCGGGGACCATACATAAATTTCCATAAAAGAATAATGAATTAAATTAACTTTTTAATGTGAAAAAATGACTTCCCCAGTTCAACCCTTCGGCCAAAAAGTGGATTTCATTTGGACTGGTCTGGTACAAATGGATACAGTGATCAATAGGATCAAACCTTGGATTTTGTATATGATTATATTAATCATTTTTCGTATCTTATATATAAAAACATCTTCTCTTTCTCCCTCTAGTTTAGGTGTTTCATTGGCCAACTCTGTTTGACTAGAATCTTATATGTCTCATGATACTTAATTGGGCATTTGGCCATTCCTTCCCACTCACTTATTTCTCTCTCTCTCTCTCTCCCTCTCTCTCTCTCTCTCTCTCTATTTATATATATATATATATATATATATCTCAAAAGCATTGATGAAATGTGTCATGCATTGAATACTAACACACTTCAATGATTGCGACACTTTCCCCTTTTGGTGCCTAGAATCTGGCAGGATTCCTTCCATCACTTAAAATTAAAAGTTTATGAAATTAGGGTCTAGAGTTTTAAAATTAAAAGTTTTATAAAATTAGTTTTCAATTGATAAGACTAATCATATATCTCTCCATCACCAATTGATTAGTATACTTGAATATAAAATTTGGCTAATGGGTATCTTATTAAAATTAAATATATAAATTATTTATTAATACTCATAAATTATTTAAATTTAATTCGAATAAAATTTAAATTCAATTTAATTATTATCAAATTAAGTGTAAACTCAAATGACTTAACTTATCAATCAAATCAAATTCAAATATTTTTATATTTGACACGAATAATTCGCGAGTCTAATTGAGTTTTAATATTTTAATTAATAAATATTTTAAATTTAAATTCAAATACAAATAATTAAATTTTTATCAAATATAAAAAATAAATTTATTTTTATTTGTTAATCGAATCTAATCGAACAACTTTGAATAACTCGATATCTATCTTGAATTAAACTTGAATTAAATAAAAAACTCCATTAAGCTTAAACTCAAGCTGAATTTCAAACTTCAAATTTGTAATCAAGTTTTAGCTTCAAGTTTAATGTGATATAGACTCAAACTTAATTAACTATATCCCTGATTAAAATTTAAAAGACAATTTATTCCTACAAACTTTAAAAACTAGATTCTATTAAACGTAACTAAAAAGAAGGGAAAAGAAGTGTAAAAGAGCATTAAACCATTAATATATCCAAGGAAAGATAAAACTCCATCCTACTTTTTCTTTTCTTTTTTTTCCTCTCTCTTTCTAATTGAGGAACTTTGTTTTAATTTTAACACGAGTTTTAGTTACTTGAATTGCCTTTTATTCAAATATATGATTCGTTTAAGATTCAAAATCAAGTTACCAATAACCTTTTAATTCAATGGTACTTGAGTTAACTTCAAAGCTAAAAGTTTCAATTTTGAATTTAAATCGTAATTTAAAAATAAAAAATTATTATTATTATTATATAAAAATATATTCATTTACGAACTCAACTCAGTTAATCTTGCGATTTGTGGAGCTTTAAAACTACAAAAAAGATGTGTTAAGAATTATTTATTTATTTTTTTGAGATGCGTAATGCTATTAGTATTAGAATAATATCTTGGTGTGCAACGATAGTTGTATAATATATATCCCTAAAACGGTATCAGAACTTGGAAAGAATCCAATTGATACCCAAAAGATACTTTCGTCTCTCTATTTCCCTCTGATTTCCCAGGAAAAAAACCTACATAGATATTCTACTGAAACACCAGTACATTCCAATTGGACTATTCTTTCTCTATCGTCAGAGGATCCATCAACAGCTAAGAAAAAGAATGATCCATCAATGCCCCATCACCACCACCGCACGATTGCCTTTAAATCTTTGCATTCCACGAGTTGGAGAGTGTATGAATTAGAAACTTGTCAGTTCTTTAAAGAAATTGACTCCACCAGCTTTGGAACATTATTTAGTTATTATCATCAAAGCATTTTCAAATTTTTGCAGTGCTTATAGCAAGACAAGCGTCAGTTTTATGAATCAAAAAGCCTAATTTCCGGGGTGTTCCTAAAAATTAGTCCGATATTACTTACTCCAATGACAACGACAACGACAAAGACAACGAAAGTCAACAACGAAAGCCAAAGACAAAGATGTCTGCTCCGTGTCTTACACAGCTAGAACATGAACCGATTTAAATGAGTACTAAAATTTTTTACTATAGATGCTGACGGAGAGAAAGCATATTATTGTTGTCTTCATCTCGTTATTGCATCGGTTCTGGGTGGCAATGTCAGGAAACAAGAAAACCCACTGTTAGTTGAAATATCTCTGTAGATTTAGATGGGGACATGGGCTCCAAATTAGATTCTACTCTTTCCCAATTCCCAAATTTCATACACTCTTAGCAAGGGAAGGAGTGTACTCCTATGTTTTGGATGGAAAGCAACATTAAAGCATACAGTTGACAGATAAGCAGACATGGCTATGCAGGCACCCGACTCTTATCTTTCAGCAATACAATGGGCTCTTGCCCGCTACTAACATACATGCAAGTGAGGATTGTGCGGACGAAGGTTGTTATTGGTTCAATTGTTTCACGATGGACAGACTACCATGATTATTAGGATAGGGGCCTAAGACGGCCGATTGGGCTTTTCTGCTGGCTGGAGTAGCCTAATTGATCAGTAATCGGAAGAGGAAAATAGGGTAGAAGCTTGAAGAAGGAAAACAATCCAGAATCCAAAAATAGCTTAGGCTCAGCAGCTTTCCTTCCAACCCAAAATTTGCGTATTCCATCTCATTCTTACATTTTTTGTCTCCCTGCTTTCCTTTCTGCATGCTGTGCGAAACGATATTACTACAAGATAGGGTAAAAACATTGCAGGTTTTAGGCATTTAATTGAACAAATATTAGATGAAGGAATAGTAAAGTTTGATAACTATGATTATCGATTGCTACCCATCAATGGAGGGTGAGGATCCCTTAAGCTAAGGTAAAGGGCGCACACAGTAGTCGTAGTAGTAGTAACAGTAGTAGGAGAGAGAGAGAGAGAGGTGGATGCTCCTCAGAGTGCGTTTAGTTCCACAATGAAGCTCCGGTGAATGGAGCTTTCAGAAATTGGAACGACTTGCCGCAGCATATCATACTTGTCATCACCGGAGCCCTTGTATAAGAGATTATTCTCATTAAACAACAAGAACTAGAAAACCCAGAACACTAACCCTGATTTCGGTAAACACCCATAACCCCTAATCTAGACAGACAAAGTATATAAACAGAGAGTGGATATTCATGAGACAAGTGCCCTCACTTAAAAGCTAAAACATCCCTGCCTGTTGCCTATAGTCCACGAGGAGAATACATAAAGTAATCCTGCACTCAAACTATTTAATTATCTACAAGATTAGAACGTTATATGCTCCATTTGTCTTTCTCGCAATAAATCCTGGAAAAAGTACACTGTCCCTGTCAAATTAATAGACAAAAGAACCTGGAAGTCCGGATGACAAACCAACATTCAAAAACTTAAAGTGCCAAAACCAGCTCCCTGGTTCAATGCAAAAGAAGAGTCAAAAGCTGAGGTTTTTGCTTCTCCTGTTTTCACCAATTATTTACTCATATCAAAGGAAACTGAAATAAACATTAGTAACTGCTGTAGAAGAGATTCCTAAAGGAAGAAAATTACTATATAATCAGATAAACAAGGCATAAGGTGTTGCACCAACAGCAAATCGAGAACAAAGTTGATGGAAATGTCTACACAAAAGCAAGCCAAAATTCGGGTACCGAAGAGTAAGATTTTGAAGGGAAAGAGAGCAAGGTTGTACATAATTCGCTGTTGCATATTCATGCTGCTTTGTTGGAGGCATCATGGAGACAAAAATTACCGGTAAAGTTAAACATTCATGTTAGATGTTATTTTGGGCATTAGTTTGCACAAAATTGTGGCACTACTTGTAAAAAACTGGAACCCATGGACCATATAGAGAGATTCACTTGCTAAAATGGACCAAATAAAGAGGTTCACTTGCTAAATATGCTAAAGAAGACAATGGATAATACACTATCTCTCTTTCCATTTACTCCTTTTTCTTACTCAGAAAAGTAGAGGCTTCTTTATGCCAGCTCAGTTACCTGCATCCATCTTATCTTGACTTGTTAGATATATTTTTCTTGGCAAGTGAATATAAGATTGTACACTCTGAAGAATAAAGTAAGACTAAGCCAATTTGATACAAACATACACTTTCTTGAGTAAATATAAATTCCAGAGTACACATGTGCATTCCAAGAGACGATAACTGAGGAATAAGGAGCTAACAGCACATATAGTGATAACAGCTTATGTTGACGTCATTAACAAAAGATTACAAGTATTAAGTATTGGTAAATGGCATAACGACTATTTTGGTCCTTGAACCATGCAAAAAGGGTCATTTTGTCCCCTCAAATTTTATTTGGGTCAATTTGATCCCCATTTTTTTTTTTTTTAATTTGGGATCAAATTGACCACATTTTAACAGGAGTTAGCCATGGGAAATACTGTTTCTTTGAAGATAGGCAGGATTTATTGCTCAATCTTTGCCTAGTTTGAAGTTTCTTTGACCTCAAATTTTCATTTTCCTTCTTATTAGCGAAAAGCAAATAGACAGAGAAGACAGAGAGACCATTGCAGTTGAAAACATGGTACAATATCAGAGAATATTGAAGTTGGAAAGTTAAGACTAATTGTCACACAAATAGAACCACAAAATCCATATGTTTAGAAAAGCCTTAAATAGACCTCTATTGATTACTACCCAAGCACTGAAACCTACTGCTCCTAGATTAAGCAAAGAGGTCGAGTCCAAATTAAGGCGGGCCAAACCAAATGAGGTCAATTCAGGAGCTGCATCACTAAAAATTTCTGAGAAGCCGACAAAGAATTCTGGGCAAGGGCATTCACTACAAATCTACAACCATATCCTAATGAAGCAGCCTAAGAAGAAGAAAAAAAGTACTCTCCCTATGACAATTGCACATACACTTTCCGAATGATTTTGAAGCATTGAAGAAACCAATCCCCATCCCTCATAATATTAATTCATTTCATAGGTTCAAAAATATTAAATTCAATAATCCAAAAATTTATATATAAAAAAATCCAAAGCAGTAATACCTTTAACTGATCATAACATTATGAAAGTGCCATTACCAAAAGTAAAAATCAAATTCTGGAAGAAAATCACGCTCCATTGTTCTTGATTTAGGGTTTTTACTTTTGACTTTTGAGAAAACAAAATAATCCACAGCATTAGATCATTGAATATCCAAAAAGAAAAAGAAATAACCAACCCTTATTACTTAACAATTCCATATTCAATCAGAAGTATCAACAATTTTAAAAATTTTAAAAAAAATTATGCAAAAAAACCCAAAATCAAGAGAAATAGAAAATTACCGAATTTTTAGCGAGTGGGAAACGATCTTTAGGAGTAGGTGAGCGGACGGTCTCGGCCTCGTCGGGAGGTCGTCATCATCAGGGTCGGTGGTGGAGAGGTTAACGCAGGAGAAGCGGTCCAGAGATGAGAAAAAGCCGGAGACCACGGTGGCGCTTACCCAGTCTGCTACCTCTCCTAGCTTCTCGCTAGAGTTGAAGCTCCGGGAGATGTCGGTGTCAGCGGCATCCATTCGTCGTTCTTATTCTGAAATGGATTTGATTGGATCAAAGACGTGAAGCGGATTGGAGGGACCGTACTACTATCGCACGTGCTCGTTATAACTTTTTATTTTTTTTAATTTTTCTTTTTGAAATCGGCCCAATTGGTCAGATTCTTAGATTAAAGTTTGTAGTTATAATTATACGTTTCAGTCCAAGCACAGTGAGTTGGGCTAGTGAATTGCAACTTGGGTAAGTCAGATTTCATATGTAACTATAGATAAAAGCAACGCTGCAATCGGTGCGGATTATTAGGCCGACGGCACAGCTCTTACTCCAGTCAACTCAAAATGCTCCACTAGCGCGACAGAGGATTAATCAAAGCGCGTCGAGTGAGAAGCAAGTTTTCTATTCGACCGCGTGAACGTGTCCCTCTGCGGAGGTTACCGCGCAGCTAGCGCTGGTCAAAGTGTCACATCTAAATTTTAAAATTAGAATATTTTTAATTAACGTATTCTTTTAACATGAGTGTCATGTCATGATTTTTTCCCATTTATTTTTGTATATTGTAAGCAAGTGGTTCATCGATGAATTTAATCAATCAATTGTTTTTAATTTTTTTTTTATGTACGTAGAATCAAGTTCAACTTTGAATTGAACATATTTACATAAATTTTAATGATCGGATATTGGTGAAATCATTTGGGTTTTTTTAGAATAATCAATAAATATATTAAAGACAACAAGTTAGAGTAAAACAACATATTCAAAGAAAAATCACAAGATCTAGATTGTTAGATTCAAACAATAGATTCATGATGAAATTATAAACAAAAAGAAGATTATTAGTTACGTTTGGAAAGCAAGTAACAAAACAAATCTCCATTGATCTCATCAATTAAAAATTATTTACGTAAATCTTTTCTATAAAAGCAATCTAACATGAATTGTATATATGTCGGGGCATGGAAGTTACTAAGAAAAGAAAAAACAAATTGAAAATGAAAGAAAACTTAGGAAAAAGGTCTGTGGTGATTATGTGCTAAATGACAAAAAAATTTTAATTTAAAGAAATAAATTTAAAAGCAACTTATTTTGAGAAAAAAAAATTTTTATTTATCTTATAATAGAAAAAAATTCATATTCGATCTGATAATTTATGATATAGATAAATAGTTAAAAATATTATTATAAATATCAATAATTGTTCAAATGTATTCAAATAATAATATCAATTTCGTTTATTTTTAATTTTAAATTAAAGGAAATATAAGGATTTTTACATAAAAATAATATTTATTTTTTAAAATATAAACAATATCTATATAGGCATGCACGAATAACTTTTTCTCATAATAACAATGTATATAACTTTATTATACGTGGGATAATATCATTTTAATAAGTTTCTATTATGAATAGGTGAAGATGAAAAAAACTTATGGTGTGATTGATTTGAAAAAGATGAAGATAGTAAAAGCTTATTATATGATTTATTTAGAAATGCAAATAAAAAACAAAAATGAAAAAAAGTCTATCACATGATAGATTTAAAACTTGAAATCAATTTATTGTAAATAGATAGGTCAAACTTTAATATAATCTTACAAGAAATTTGATATTTATTAGATATAAGATAACACTGTTAAACATTTAGTTTAAAATCAATTGATAGTAAGTAAATAGACTAAACATGAATATAAAACTATATGAAATTTGATATTTATTATATGTGAAATAATATCACTTTAACATATTTCATCACGTGTAAGTAATATTTATTAAATATAAAATAACACTATTTTAATGTATCTCATCACATAGGCAAAGATAAAAAAAATCTATCATATAACAGATTTTAAAAAAAAAATTAAAAAAATTGTTATTTTAATACTCTATTAAACATCAAATTATAAACTAATTAGTCGGAAGTGAAGAGATTTAATTTTAAAAATAAAATTGTAAAAAATTAAATATTTATTATATATGAGATAATATTATTTTAATAGTTAGATTAATCTTTTATTTTTCATTGTTAAATTTTTGTAAAAATCTTTTTTTAGTAAAACTATGCTTTTTTAGATGAATAAAATATTTATTATAAAAAAAAAAGAGAAAGGTTAAGGTGAAAAAAATACCAAAAGAATTTAACACAACAAACTAAAAAAAGCCCAAATCATAGTACACCAAAGAGAGAAAAACCATAATTCACAACTCGTGGAGAAAAAGAAAGAGAAGTTTTTTTTTTCCTCTCTTTTTTAAGATTTCAGTTTGCTATATATAATTTTAAAAATAATCTCAACCAATTACCTAATTTTCCACTTAATGATTAAAAAATTCTTAAAAAATATAAATTTTTTATCTTTTTTAAAGTTATATCGATTTTATGTATAAAAAAAAAAACAAAACACAATCACAAGAGAATATGACGCAGAAAAGACAATTTAGAATTTTCTTTCTTGGCTCTAAAGATTATTAAGCTAAAAAAAAAAATCAAAACCTTAAATCTTTAACAAATACACAACGTTTGGAAAACTTGGGCTCGCGCGATAAAGAAAGCTAAATCCGCCGATTGATGTTTATATTCTCGCGATACTGCTTTCTAGGAATCACAATTTTTGAGTATCTATTTTCTACGGATAAGACAATCAATTATTATTTTTTTTTTTGAAAAACCAAAAATAAAAAGTAAAAATAATATTAAATAAATCAGTTTTGCTTTTTAAATATTAACCAAAAATATATAAATAATATTCGTTAAATGATTATAACAGTTCAAATTTTAAAGTAAAAGAAATAAAATTTACAAAATAAAAAACTCATTTTCGATCATATGAAACGAAATATAAACATATAATATTGTAAACACTCAATTTAATCTATGCCCGGATCAATTGGATCTGATTCAAATGGATAGATCCATTTTATTTTTTATTTTTTATTTTGTATCTTGTGTTTTTATTTTTTGTATCTTATTTATTTATTTATTTATTATTACTATTTATTAATATATATATTATTTATTATTTACCTGTTGATATATATACTTTATTATTATTTATCTATTAATATTTTTATCTATTAATATATTATTTTTATTATTTTTATATTTTTTATAATTTTTTCTTTCTTTTTCTGATTACCCAATTGGGATTAGGATTAGGAACAACTGAGATTCTGGCGTGAATTTGGGGTTGGTAGAGTTAGGATTGGATTCAAAGATTGAATCTAAATCTCAGAGGAAATTAGGATTGGTCAAAAACTCTTCTGATCAATCCCTATAAATAGGTGTTGGAATAGAATAGAAAAGATACTGACAGAGAGAGAGCGAAAAGAGAAAGAAAAAAGCCGTTCAGAAAGGTCAGAAGCAATTTCAGGATTTTTTGGAGAATTTTAGGTGATTTTTTTTTGGAAATTTTAGGAAAATTTTTAAATTTCAGTTGAATTTTTCGATGAAGTTTGAATTTTTCGGCACCAGTTGAACTTTTCGGTCAGCTATCCAGTTTCTGGCAACTATTTTCAGAAACCGACCAACTTTTCGATGAACTTTCGAAGAAAAACCCAAATTCCAGCGACATTTTTCAAAATCCGATGAGATTTAATCAGAGTTCTTCGTTCGGGTAGAGAGAGGGAGGAGGAAAGAAAGGGAAGAGAGAGAGAGAAAGGGGAGATCTACTGAAAAACAGAGGATATAGCCTTTTATATCTGTTGAAAACGACGTCGTTTTGGCGTTACTGTTCCTAGAGGATCTGCGCGTTTTGAAATCGGATGACCTGACCCGAGCGCCAACCCACGTATGACCCGCGTGTGACCTGAGTGAAAGCCGTTTTCTAAGTCGAACCGAGCTGAGTCGAACTGTTAAGCTGAGCCATTCCTAGTTTTTTTATTTATTTATTATTTATTTATTTATTATTATTATTATTTATTGATTAGATTAGAATTGTTTAGTACTTTTTTATTTTATTTTATTTTTATTTTATTATTTTCTTTAAATAAAATTCAAAAAAATATATTTTTAAGAAAAAGTTGAAAGTATCAATTTTCCTTTAAAATAAGTTTTTCTAAAAAATATTTTTGAGGAAAAGTTGAAAGTATCAATTTTCCTTTAAAATAAGTTTTTTTCTAAAAAAATATTTTTGAGGAAAAGTTAAAAGTATCAATTTTCCTTGGAAATAAGTTTTTTCTAAAAAATATTTTTGGAAAAAAAGTTGAAAGTATCTATTTTCTTTAAAAATAAGTTTTCAAAAAAAGGTTTTTTTTTTTTGAGAAAAAGTTAAAAGTATCAATTTTTCTTGTACAAAAGCAATGAATTTTTTAAGAGAAAAAGATTTATATCTAAAGCCAAATCATTTTTTTTATTTCTTTTCCTTTTTATTTTCTTGAATTTTTTTTAATGTTAATTAATCTGATGATAGAGCCTCTGCAAGTGAAACAATAGCTTTGTATACTCTTGAGGTGAGAAATTTTTTTAATTTTTTGCTAAAAGTATTAGAGTCAATTGAGAATAATTTTCAATAGTTAATTACTTGGTAAATTTTTAAGGCTTATTGGATAACACAAAAATTAAGCTGATACCATCTTTCGATAGGCGTTGTGAGGGTGCTATAACCTTTTCTCACACGTAACTGAACTTTCGAACCCTGTTTTGGTTAGTAGACCTGAACCTATTCTTTTAGGGACCCTTAGGCTTAGGTGTTCCTTAAAAGGATAGATTCATCAGGTAACCAATCGTACCTAAATAAAAAAGATTGGCGGCGACTCCCTAAGTTAATGTCTAGCGATAGATCATTAGATCTAGATGTTATGACAGCTAGGCGACTCCACTTGGGACGTCTGAGAGTCAGGCCAGCAAATAAATTTGTGTTATCCAAAAGCCTAATAAAATTGAACCTTTTGTATATATTTTTTATTATTCATTCGTGTTTATTTACTTTATCAATTATGTCATTTATATGCATATGCATAACATGAACTTTATACCCGAGATTCATTCTTCTATGAGGAGAAAGTACCTATTGCTTTCGTGAGGTTTAATGCCTCCGCAGTGGCTAGCGAAATACTCCCACTCAAATTGAACATTTTTTGCTTGTAGCTTGTAATGGGTGAGGATTAGGATGCCTTACTAGTCTGTGATGGACAATGATGTAAGGAGCAATTTGGGAATCTTTAGACTTTAACCTTAAACCACATATAGTGAACCTTAATAATGCCTAACTTATAGATAGAGCCATCATTCTTCCTTTTAGAATTGACCAGAAGCATATAGTTCATTCATCTTATTCTGTATGATGTTTTAATTTGCTTGGTTATTTATTTATTCCTTTTTTTCCTGGGCATACTAACCTTTTCTTTCATTCTTTTGCATTGGTTCATGCTCATATCATAAAGTTGCATAAAGAACATTTACTTGAAAGATGGTCTTCAACCAAAAGTTTTTCATGGACTCCATAAAATGACTAGTTTGTTCTTCATCTGTATGAGCACCTTGTGAGTCACCCAACGAAGTAAGGGTCCAGCCAGAAAATATTAAACTAAAGATGGAGGATTGTTTACCAATTGGATATGATTTTACCCTATCTTAAGAAACATCTATCCTCCTCAAACAAAATAATCTAGAGGATTTAGTTGACATATGAAAGAAGATGAGTCTGTCAAGACAAGAGTAATTTTACCAGAGACACGGGAATATAGCACACCTTCCTACAGTAGTTGTCGATGATCAACTAATCAGAGTTGTAACGTAATTCTGAGATCCTGCATATAAGTATTTTATCTTCAATGAAGTTGATATGACACCAACCATCGAAGAATATTTAATTTTATTAGGTTTGCACCTCAAGGCTCCTAATAAGATATATGTCAAAAAACACAAGTCAAGATTTCGTAAAGGTTTGGCTCAACTCATGGCAATAGACAAAGAAGTTATGGATTCTCATACAAAAAAGAAACAAGAACAAGTTTGCCTATCTTGAAAGTTTTTCATGAGTTTTTAGCGTAACATGCCAACGAAGAACGGAGGTTAGATATATTTTCCTTAGCTATATACGGAATGGTGATATTTTTGAAGGTTTTGGGTTACATTGAAATAACGATGGTTGACTTTTTCAAGAGTGTGATCAACGATTGTAATCCTTCAATGGTAATATTAGCAGAGACTGTCAAATCTTTGAGTTACTGTCATCAGAATGAAATGCACTTTATAGGTTGTATACAGTTATTGTACTTATGAATGAAAAACCATTTCGAATGGAGAAAATGTGCTTTTTTGAAGCTTTATGTCCGTAAGCGAGCTCCGATCAAGAAATTCTGTGAAAGTGAGTGATCAAAACAAAAGTCTAAAAAGGAATGGATAACTTTCTTACAAAAATTGACCAGTATCGAAGTAAGATGGTTGGCCCCGTGGATGAATTATGAACCTATGTTGTATCAGTGTGGGGATAATACAATGGTCCTACTTTTAAGTTTAAGGGGAGTGACAAATTATGCACCATTCCTAGTGAGAAGGTAGTTTATGGTAGAACAGTTCATTCCTATGACGCATGGGCTTCATCAGTTAGATTTCTCTTATAGTGAGCCAAAAGCATTTCAGAGGATGAATGAGATAATTAAAGCATGAAAAAATCCCCAAAGAGTGAGTCATGGACTGTTTATTGATAAAGTCACTCCATGGTATTTGCTTTGGAGAGTAAAGCGAAGATAAGAAATGGTATTCACTTATGAAAGCTTTCAACCGCCAACAAGAGGAAAGCTTGAAGAGATACCATTAGAATTAGAGCTTGCGACAAAAAAATTTGAGTTTGAAAAGGATAAGTTAAAGTAAAAAATCCAGAAGCTTCGAGAAAAAAAACCAGTGGAAAGATAGAGCTGAAAGTCATGAAGCCAGCATTTGCAAGATTGCTAGAGAACGTGATATAGCTGTTGAAGACTTAGTAGAGCTACACCAAGAACATAAAAGGTTATATGTGAGAGCAAGGGTCAAAGAGATAACCATTGTTGAGTTGACTGAATAAAATATAAGATTGAAGCAAGAGTATGCTAAATTGAAAGAAAAAATTACCCAAGTACAGAAAAAAATAACATGCTAAATAGCTATCTAAGCAAGCTGAAACAAAAGTTGAATGAATAAGAAAACCATATTACTGCATTGGTTAGAGAGTATAGAGAGTTATCATACCAAGTTTGGTGTGGTAAAAGAGAAAACTTAGGAAGATAGAAATACATTGAGCACCTAACGACCCAAATTCATAAAGGGGTATACAAACAAGAGAGATGGTGGAAGAGACAGAGGCATTGAAACAAGTGGTGACCCCAGTAGGAGAGTATGGACAGCGTCTATTAAACTTCATCGAAGAAGTCAAGGCCTAGTATGAACAGATCAAGCAATTTTATGGTTAAAATTCTAGGATGATAAACTCAATGTAAATAAAAGTTTTTTTGAAATAAATGAAATCTTTTAGTTAAATACCATCTTAAAGCAAATGTTCTTTGCATACATGCATTTTCATTCATTGCATTCTCACTCATTACACTTAATAAAGTAACCATGAGATAGTCATATAAATTTGCTAATTCTAAGATATGGTATTCAAGGTTCAAGGATATCTTCATCTAGCGAAAATCCTGTCTATCGATATAACACAAGAGTCAGAGCCAGATAAATAGAGCAAAAAAATTCTCATAGATTTGAAAAGTTGAAAAAAGCACAGAAGAAGATTGAAAATGAGTTGAGCAAGATTTTAGATGCTCTCAATAAGCTGAACAAGGGAAAAAATAGAAAAAAACATAAGCCAACAAGGCCTCCAATCACAAGAAGTGGTCGACCCTTTGTATCATCCAGGTTTTGGTCCACCTTAAGCTCAATCTATACAAGAAGTTCCACCACAACACTTCGCATATCCTATATATCCTGGAATGTCATCAGCCTCCAATCCAAGACATTACCATAGCTATATAAATTTTGTATTTACTAAAAAGGTAGTAGAATCGATTCCTGATCTAGATGACTTGAAAAATAAGGAGAAAGAAAAAGCAAACGTGACAGAGTTTCAGGAAGATCCAAATATTAGTATGCTTGAACAAAGGTTACGGGCTGTAGAAGAGATTGGATTTTATGGTTCTATTGATGCTGCTAGGCTGTGTTTAGTCTCGAATGTAGTCATTCCACCAAAGTTTAAAGTACCAAAATTTGAGAAATATGATGGTACAAAGTGCCCAAAAACTCATATCACCATGTATTATCGAAAGATGGCAGCCAATGCCCATAATAAAAAACTATTAATGTATGTTTTTCAAGATAGCCTTACAGGCTCTACTGTTAGGTGGTATATCTAGCTGGACAGAACTCGCATTCATTCTTAGAGCGATATGGCTCATGACTTCATCAGTCAATATCGACATATTATCGATTTGGCTCATGATAATTTATCTTTATAGAACTTGAAAAAAAAGCAAATGAGTCTTTTAAAGAATACGCCCAAAGATGAAAAAATGTAGCTTCTCAGGTATAACCTTCTCTGACTAAAAAAAAGACTACAATATTATTTGTCAGCATTTTGAAATCTTTCTATTATGAGAAGATGATAAAGAATGCAACCAAAAATGTTATTGATATGGTCATTTCTAAAGAAATTATTGAGAGTGCCATCAAGAATGGCAAGTTGAAATGAGGTAAAGCATCCAACAAAAGAGTCTCAAAAAAGAAAAAGACTGAAGCTCAGGCTGTGAGCTTTAATAGACAATAATTTATGGGTTATCAACCCTACTCACCATAAGGATACCTTTCATATTACCTTACTGTAAATAATACTTTCTCTTACCTATACCAACTATTTGTACAGTTATCTTATTCCCAAACATATCAACCTCTTCTTAGGTCTCAGAATACTACATATAGTCCTAGCACTCAGCCTACCCCAAGACCCTCAACTCGTCCAGCTAGCCCAATGGGTGGTTCACGGGAGTAACGAACTACTCGTGAAAAACTTGTATTTGACCTAATCCTAATGACCTATACAAAATTATATCATGAGCTTTATAATAATCATCTGATTGCTCATAGTAAATTAAAGCCCCTCAAGTCACTTTATCCTAAGTGATATGATCCCACAGCCTATTGTGACTATCACTATGGGATTACCGGTCACTCCACTAAAAATTGTACCTCTTTGAAACATAAAGTGCAATGATTGATCAATGATGGAATGATTAGCTTTGATATATGAGGGGTGACTACACCAAATGTTAGTGACAATCTTTTGCCTAACCATAATGTGAATGTTTTGAGTGAAGAACTTGAATGCCATTTGAAGAAAGAAGTGGCAAACATTAAAACACCTTTCAGTTAACTGTTTGATATTTTATGAAAAGCTGACATGATACAACCAGTGAGTCCACACAGCTATCATGAAGTATATATAGCCGGCACTAGTTATAAATATCATAGTTAGGCAATGGGTCACTCTATCAAAACTTATGAGCAGTTTCATCAAGAGGTGCAAAAGCTATTGGATTCATACCAGATGGAGGTCCATGAAAAAAGAAAAGACTTAGAAAGTGTTGAAGTGTCTATGACTGATAAGCTTGCAAAGCTGTTTTCAAAGTCAGTGACAATTCATTGTGAGAACAAGCCAAAGTCAATCATAGACAAACTCATTCCCAGGCCGATAACTTTTAAAGTTCTGACTCTCTTCTCATATAAGGATGATAAACCTATACCCTAGAAATATGGTTACGATACAGTAGTTTAGGGGTAAGAAAGGGATATTTCTAAAGTTGATGCTTTCAATATAACTGGTGTAAGAGGCATTACCTAAAGTGGAATGTGCTATACTCCAAAAATATTTAAGAAGGTTAGAAGAGAGAAAGCCAAGAAAAGAGAAGGATGAAATAACCCTAAAGTAAAACTCGAAGAAGATCGCTCGAAGTCGGTGTTAGAAAAAAAAGCTTGTGAATTCTTGAAGTTGGTAAAATATAGTGAGTATTCAGTTGTTGAGCAGTTGAACAAAATGTCAGTACAAATCTCATTACTATCACTGCTATTAAATTCAGAGCCACACCGAAATACCCTACTGAAAGTATTAAATCAGACATATGTGGCACATAATGTATCTGTTGAATATATGAATCACCTGGCTGAAAATTTAATCATATCGAATCACATTTCATTCAGCGATGATGAAATTCTCTCTGAGGGAAAAAAATACTAAGGCTTTGCATATCACGATCAAGTGCAAGAGCTATATCATAGCCAAAGTCCTTATTGATAATGGTTCCACTATCAATGTCATGCCTATGTCAACTTTGACAAAGTTACCCATTGACTACTCTTATATGAAAGACAGTCAGATGATCGTGAAAGCTTTTGATGAGACCAAAAGAGAAGTCCTGAAAGATATCAAGATGCTTTTGTAAATTGAGTCGTGCACTTTTAATGTGAAGTTTCAAGTGATGGATATCTCTCCCTCCCATAGCTATCTACTAGGAAGGTCATGGATTCATATGGTAGGTATTGTACCCTCTACCTTACACCAAAAGATCAAGTTTAATGTAGAAGGTTAATTGGTAGTGGTAGTTAGAGAGAAAGATATGCTAGTGACCCAATCGTTGAATGCTCTGTATGTAGAGGCTACCGAAGAAGCAGTAAAATGCTCATATCGATCTTTTGAATTAGTTAATTCTGTAGGTGAAAGACTTAAAAATTAGTCTTTTTCAAGAATAGTGATGAGCCAAGTCATCAATAAGGGCTGGTATCCAGGATTAGGGTTGGGCAAGAACTTGCATAGAATAAAGGAACCCCCGACAGTGGTAAACAATAGTGAAAGGCTAGGCCTTGGCTATGAAGTAGTAAAATGAGAGATCAAGAGAAGACCAGTAGGTAAAATAGCAAGACTTATGGTTATCCCATACCTGTACGAGACTTTCAGACTTTGAGGATTCATGTACCCAGATACAAAAAAAAGTATAAAAAGAGCTTTTGTCCAGTTAACCATTCATACTATTGAAGATGAAGTGGGGCTTAATCAAGAAAGGTGGGTTCATTTTTGTCCGTCAGATTATGAGCTGAACAATTGGAGTGCCATTGAAGTGCCTTTAACTTTTGAAACTAATTCAATGTAATTGTACATCCTAATAGTTATTGCTCAAAGCATTGGGGTGATCTTTCTTGTTTGGGTCATTTATATTTTATTATTTTAATAAAAATTAGGAAGGATGCATTTTCATTCATTTATTCTTATGTCTTTATTATTACCATTTTTTCAAACACATCTTGCCAACATATCCCATTTCATCCAATTTCAGGTCCTTAAATGAATATGAAGATAATTATGATAACAATCAAGATGTTAGTTTTGAGAATTCAATTAACACTGATGAACTTGACAATGAAGAGAATTTTGAGGAATATGTTATGCCTTTAGACCTAATGAGATTGATTGAACAAGAAAATAAGCCAATTGAGCCTCATCAGGAGATAGTTGACTTAATGAATCTGAGAGATGAAGAGAATAAGAAAGATGTCATAATTGACACTTCACTTTCATCAAGAGATAGGTAACGTTTGGCAGATCTACTTTGAGAATTCATAGATATGTTTGCTTGGTCTTATCAGGATATGCTAGGGCTGAGCATAGAAATAGTAGAGCATAGATTGCCCTTAAAGCTAGAATGTAAGCTAGTCCAACAGAAACTGAGGTAAATAAAGCCTGAAATGCTACTAAAGATTAAAGAAAAGGTGAAGAAATAGTTTGATGTAGGTTTTTTACAAGTGGCTAAGTATCCAGAGTGGGTAACCAATATAGTACCAATTTTTAAGAAAGATGGAAATGTATGAATATGTGTAGACTATCGTGATTTGAATTAGGCTAGTTCAAAGGATAATTTTTTTTTGCCTCATATCGATACACTGGTAGATAACACGATGAGACATTTAATTTTTTCCTTTATGGATGGGTTTACAAATAAAAATGACTGCAGATGATATGAAAAAGATCACTTTCGTGACTATGTAGGGAACCTTTTGTTATAAAGTCATACCTTTTGGGTTGAAGAATGTTGGGGTAACATATCAAAGGGTCATGGTAACACTCTTTTATGACATGATGCACAAAGAGATTAAAGTGTATATAGATGATATGATTGTAAAATCTTATAAGAATGAAGATCATATCACCAACCTCAAAAAGTTATTTGAGAGATTAAGAAGGTTCCAGCTCAAGTTAAACTCAACCAAGTGCACCTTTGGGGTAAAGTCAGGGAAGTTACTAGGCTTTATGATCAGTGAAAGAGGAATTGGAGTCAATCCAGACAAGATACGGGCCATTCAAAATTTGTCACCTCTGAGTACACCAAAGAAAGTTTGAGGTTTTTTGGGAAGATTGAATTACATTTCTCAGTTCATCTCTCAGCTTACCTACAAATGTGATCCCATATTTAAGCTTCTCCACAAGAATAATTTTGAAAAATAGAATAAGAAATGTCAAGTGATTTTTGATAAAATTAAGCAATACTTGTCAAACCCTCCAGTGTTGGTGCCACCTGTTCCAGGAAAACCTTTAATTCTATACTTGACAGTGTGTGAAAATTAAATGGGATGTATGCTGGAGCAACAAGATGAGTCTAGCCAAAAGGAGAGAGCTATTTACTATTTGAGTAAAAAGTTCATAGAATATGAATTCAAGTATTTCTCATTGGAGAAAATGTGTTGTGCATTAGTGTGGACTGCCAAAAGACTCAGACAGTATATGCTCTATCATACCACATGGCTCATAGCAAAATTAGATCCAATTAAATACATCTTCAAAAAATCTTTTTTATCTGAAAGAATTGCTAGATGACAAGTAATGCTCTCGAAATATGATATTATATATGTAAGCCAAAAGGTAATAAAAAGAGGTGCTATAGCGGAGTTCCTCACAGATCGTGATACTGAAGAATATGAACCAATGAGGTTAAAATTCTTTGATGAAAATCTAATGACTATCTCCCAACTGAAGAAAGGGAAGCATGAAAAAAGTGTTGGAAAATGTATTTTGATAGAGCTACCAACGTCTTGGGACATGGAATTGAGGCAATTCTGATATCTTCAGAAGAACAATACTGTCCTGTAACAGCGAGGTTAAATTTCAATTACATAAATAATATCGTTGAATATAAGGCATGTGTCACAGGGCCTACAAGTTGTTATAAATAGAAAAATGAAAACATTAAAAGTGTTTAAAGATTTAGCTTTAGTTATATATCAGTTGAAAAGAGAATGAGAGACGAGAGATTCGAAACTCGTTCCATATCATAAGTATATTTTAAAGTTGATAAAGTAATTTGAAGATATCCAGTTTGACCATTTACCTCGAGAAGAGAATCTGATTGTCGATGCCTTGGCTACTCTGGCTGTAATGATTCGAATTAATGACAATACTGACATTCAGCCTATTAGGCTAGATGTTAAAGATACGCCAGCTCATTGCTCCAATGTAGAAGAAGATGAGGATAGGAAACCATGGTATTATGATATCTTATAGTATATTAAGGATCAGCAATACTCAGTTCAAGCAACAAAAAATGATAAAGATCATCCAAAGATTAGCCATGAGTTTTTTTTAGATTGGAGATATTCTGTACAAAAGAAGCCATGATCAAGTATTACTAAGATGCGTAAATAAGGCTGAAGTAAAAAAAATCATTGAAGAGGTACATGATGGAATATGTGAGGTACATGTCAATGGACATATGATGGTGAGACAGATCATGAGAGTAAGATACTATTGGTTGACAATGGAGAGTGATTACATTGACTATGCTCGTAAGTACTATAAATGCCAGATATAAGCTGATAAGATCCATACTCTGCCATCTGCTTTACATGTTATGGCACCACCTTAGCCATTCTCAATGTGGGGTATGGATGTCATTGGTCCTATCACCTTAAAGGTTTCTAATGGACATAGATTTATTTTTGTGATGGTAGATTACTTCACAAAGTAGGTGAAAGTAGCATCATATGCAAACGTAACACGATCTATGATTTGTAAGTTCATAAAGAGAGAGATCATCTATAGATATGAACTTTTAGAAAGAATTATTTCAGACAATGCCAAAAATCTAAATAGTAACATGATGCAAAAATATGTGCTCAATACAAGATCAAGCATCATAACTCAATACTATACTATCCGAAAATGAATGGAACAGTTGAAGCAGCCAATAAAAACATAAAAAGAATTCTTGAAAAGATGACCAAGACTTATAAAGATTGGCATGAGAAGTTGTCATTTGCACTATATGTATATCGAATATCAGTGCGTACCTCTACTGGGGTAACCCCATTTTTTTTGGTTTATGAGATGAAAGTTATACTATCAGTGAAAGTGGAGATCCCATCCTTAAGGGTTCTAAAAGAAGTTGTGTTTGAAGAAGTTGAATGGATTCGAGAACGCTATGAACAGTTAAATTTCATAGAAAAAAGAGATTGACTGCATTGTGTCATGGTCAACTATACCAAAGAAGAATGATGAGGGCTCATGACAAAAAGATTTGACCCTATTACTTTCGAGAATGAAAGTTGGTCTTGAAGAGAATCCTCTCAACCCAGCATAATAATAGAGGAAAATGGACTCCGAATTGAGAAAAAAGGTATGTGGTGAAACGAGCTTTCTCGGGTGGAGCACTGATACTGACTGAGATGGATGGAAATGATTTATCCCATCTTATAAATTTTGATGCTGTGAAAAAATACTATGCTTGAAAAAAAAGAGAAAAAATAAATTGAAAAAAGAAAAAAAAATAAAAAAAATGAATGAAAAAAGAGGACTCAAGGTAAAAACCCTAAAAGGGCGGTTTGAGTCATATGGGGTTTATCTAAGTTGAAAACCTAGAAATGCAGCTTAGATAAGGAGAATATAACATCAAATTTGAAAATTCGTTAGCATGGAGACTAGTAAATTTGAAAGAGCTCTAAGTTGTTGAATGCTTCAGATGGTTAGGTTTTCAGGAAAAATCTTGAGATATGTTATCATGATTGTCTGATTGTTCATTTTTGGGCATTGTCTGATTGTTCATTTTTGGGCATTGGCCTAAGTTTGCTAATATTTTGCTAATAAAAGATATTCTATTTCACTCTTTGTGTGCCTTTTCTGGTGACTGTTTCCCAACCATTCTTATTCTTTTCTTTTTAATACTCAACAATGAAAAAAATGTGCAAGTGCATTCTTACTTTTTGAGTTTGAAATAATGATCGATAAATGAATAATGGCATGAAAGATTTTTACATTACATTGAAAAAGTCAAGAATGATAAAGGTAAAATCGAGATGTTCAATTCCTGATAAGGACATTGGATTTGGAAAAAAAAAATTTACAGAAAGAATGTGAGAACTAAATGGAAGAGATGATTTAGAATTACACTGCCTTGATCTTAGAAGAGCATTGTAACTTAGTCTTTAAAGAATCAAGGGTTCGAAGCCCAAGAAAAGAGCTTGAGAAACTTGAGTACCACAATTGAATAGGAATTAATTAGCCAACATTTGTATAGCATGCATTGAATTTCACATACATTGCATAGCATATACTACATTCAAGAAAATATAGTGCATAAATTCAAAAAGTAGGGGTATTCCAACATCCCACATAGAGAATACAGATGTGAAGACATTTTCAAATTTGAGAAAAAGCTTATCAGGTAAGTTTCTAATCTTTGAAATAGGTTGTCTCTCGATATCAGGGTTGATTTGTAAGACCTTTGGGCATAATCTCTTGAAATTCCTTCAAATACGATTTTCAACTCCTTTGGACATGATTGTCAATGAGCAATTTATTTTTTGAAGTTGTGATGACTCTGTTTAGAGGAGCAATCTATTTTTCAAAGTTATGATGCCTCTAATTAGAGGAGCAATTTACTTTTCAAAAGTCGTTGAGCCTCTGATTAGAGGAGCCTTTTATTTTTAAAAGTTGTTAAGCCTTTGCTTAGAGGAGCTTTGCTTATTTTCAAGGTCGTCGAGCCTCTATTTAAAGGAGCTTTGCTTATTTTTAAAGTTGTTGAGCTTCTATTTAGATGAGCCTTGATCAAAATTTTAACAAAAAAAATGTCAAGTTGAGTCTTGAATGGGTGTCTACGTCTTTGCACAATCCCTATTTCACAGAAAATGTGCAAAGAGGGACAATTGTAGACACCCAATTTAGTCCAGGTCCGGATCAATTAGGCCTGGTCCAAATGGGTAAGCCCATTTTATTATTTATTTTTTATTTTGTATCTTGTGTTTTTTTTTGTATCTTATTTATTTATTATTTAATTATTATTACTATTTATTAATATATATTTTTTATTTATTATTTATCTGTTGATATATATACTTTATTATTATTTATCTATTAATATTTTTATCTATTAATATATTATCTTTATTTTTTATTTTTTATTTTTTTTCTTTTCTTTCTTTCTTTTTTTGATTACCCGATTGGGATTAGGATTAGGAACAACTGAGATTCTGGCGTGAATTTGGGGCTGGTAGAGTTGGAATTGGATTCAAAGATTGAATCCAAATCTCAGAGAAAATTGAGATTAATCAGAAACTCTTTTGATTAATCCCTATAAATATGTGTTAGAATAGAATAGAAAAGACACTGACAGAGAGAGAGTGAAAAGAGAAAGAAAAAAGTCATTCAGAAAGGTTAAAGCAATTTTTAGAATTTTTTGGAGAATTTTAGGCTAATTTTTTCTAGAAATTTTTGAAAAATTTTTAGATTTCGGTTGAATTTTTCGGGCGAAGTTTGAATTTTTCGATGAATTTTTCGGCATGAGTTGAACTTTCCGGCCAGCTACCCAGTTTTCGGTAACTATTTTCAGAAATCGATCAATTTTTTGATGAACTTCTGACAAAAAACTCAGATTTCGACAACATTTTTCAGAATTTGACGAGATTCAACTGGAGTTCTTCGTTTGGGTAGAGCGAGGGAGGAGGAAAGAAAAGAAAGAGAGAGAGGAAATGGGAGATCTGTTGAAAAACAGAGGATATAGCCTTTATACCTGTTGAAAACGATGTTGTTTTGGTGTTATTGTTCCCAGAGGATCTGAGCGTTTTGAAATTGGACGACCCGACCCGAGCGCCAACTCGCGTGTGACCCGCGTGTGACTCGAGTGCGAGCCATTTCTGAAGCCGAGCCGAACCGCGTTTCCGAGCCGTTTTTTTTCTCAAGTCGAGCCCCGTTAAGCCGAACCGTTCCCAGGTTATTTATTTATTTATTTATTATTATTATTTATTGATTAGATTAGAATTGTTTAGTACTTTTTTATTTTATTTTATTTTTATTTTATTATTTTCTTTAAATGAAATTCAAAAAAATATATTTTTAAGAAAAAGTTGAAAGTGTCAATTTTCCTTGAAAATAAGTTTTTCTAAAAAATATTTTTAAGAAAAAGTTGAAAGTATCAATTTTTCTTGAAAATAAGTTTTTTTCTAAAAAAATATTTTTGAGGAAAAGTTGAAAGTATCAATTTTTCTTAGAAATAAGTTTTTTCTAAAAAATATTTTTGGGAAAAAGTTAAAAGTATCCATTTTTCTTAAAAATAAGTTTTCAAAAAAGAGTTTTTTTTTTAGGAAAAGTTGAAAGTATAAATTTTTCTTGTACAAAAGCAATGAATTTTTGAAGAGAAAAAGATTTATATCTAAAGCTAAATCATTTTTTTATTTCTTTTCCTTTTTATTTTTTTAAATTTTCTTTAATATTAAATAATTTGACGATAGAGCCTCTGTAAGTAAAACAATAGTCTCCTTGCATATTCTTGAGGTGAGAGAATTTTTTTAATTTTTTGCTAAAAGTATTAGAGTCAATTGAGAATAATTTTTAATAGTTAATTACTTGATAAATTTTTAAGGCTTATTAGATAACACAAAAATAAGTTGGTACCATCTTTCATGAGCGTTATGAGGGTGTTATAACTTTTTTCACATGTAATCGAACTTTAAAACTCTGTTCCGGTTAATAGACCTGAACCTATTCTTTTAGGGACCTTTAGGCCTAGGTGTTTTTTAAAAGGATAAATTTTTTAATTACATATAAATAAAAAAATTGATGCTAATTTCTTAAATTAATATCTAACGATATTTTTGGATCTAGACGTTATGTCATGTTCACCGGTAATTTTATTACGACGGAATCGCGAGACCAAACACCCTTTTAAGTAGCTCAGACTATCTCTCATTTTTATAGGTTTCATTTGTTATCAGAGTTCCTAACAGTTTGAGGTAGTTTGATTAATTGATTGCTTGGCTTGCTTTTTTTAATCTTTTTTCTCCTTTCACCATGTTTATTTAGCTTTTCAAAGGTGTCGGAGACTCATCTTCAACTCCAAGATTCTCCATTTCTTCATTTTTGTTTGTCTTGTTCTTGCAGTTGAGTAATCCAGTTTTTGATATGTTCTTCCGACGAGTCATTACAAGCAAGAATCATTTGAAGATCAGGGAAGAACCCAAGATTCAGGTATCACACCTAAGCTTCCTATCCCTTTTGTATAATTAAGGAGATCAGTCAATCTACAAGTATATTCATCCATGCCGGCCCGGCCTCTTGTTTTGATGGAGTTGGCTTTTATGCAGAGTAAAATATGGTCCTAATGGTTTAATTTCCTTCTGAAAATTTGCAAATATATGGATCCAAACTTGGTTTTTCTTTTCTTTTTTTTTTTTTTTTATAAATTTTTCTTCACCATTTCGTTATCCATCCTAATTGTTTTGATCCATTCATCAACGAGCTGTTAAAAGATTCAGGCAGATCAATTGTTGCAGGGTTAATTTATAAGAACCGAAAATATGTACTAATACAAGTTTGGGTCAAGCAGGAACAGCCGGCTAAAGTTCCAAAATGGCGACAACTTCTAAATCCAAAAAACAAATAGCAGGTGAGAAGAAAATAGTGATCGTGGAAGGTCGGCATCCACAAAAAATGGTGGGTTCTAGTGTTGCTGAAGCAGCGTTGACTGAGGCTACCAACCAACACAAACAAACAGGTCGCAAACGTGAAAGAACTGAAGCTCAAAGGATTGCACATAGAGCCACTTGTAGGAAGTTTCGACTGAAAGAGAAAGTAAAGCAATTAATCTCTATCCATCAAAATTTCTTTTTCAGTTTATTTATATCTTTAATTAACTTTTGCTTCCTGTTTTATAAAATAAAGGGCAGGCGTACGGAACTCAAAAAGATGGAGACCGAGTACTTTGAAATGGTGCCAAAGTTCGAAAAGATGAATTCTGAAAACCAGCGGCTGAAAATGGAGCTGGAGGAAAGCATCTCTGAAAATGAACGTAGGCGGAAGGAAATCGAGGGACTGAAGAGAACTCTTGAGGAACAGGTGCCATACCGCCATTTCTCTCGCCCTCCCTATCTATCTAGTATTAACATTATCTTCTACCATTTGCTTGCTTTCCTTGTTTGTAAATGATTGGATTGTGCGATAAAATAATCATTTGTGGTTAATTACTGAAACCCAATTTTTTTTATGATGAAGAGTAATAGCAGATTTTTTTTTAACAACCATTTTACACTTGAGAGGATAGCTAGCTTAAAGTTTAATCGCTTTAACATTTACAACCAATCTTCGTCCACCAATATAAAAGGCTTTTGAAGGCTAGCAGAATTATAGTTAGCTAAAAAAATCATAATTTTGTTTGAATGACATAGTCAGTAGTTCAAATTATGTTGTATAATAAACTAATAGTTAAAAAAAAAAACTTTTTAAGTATAATTTTGATTAATATATTTTTCTTACATACTTGGTTAACAAATTGATGATTTCTGAGCTAATAGCTAGTTTTTGTTTAGCTTAAAAGTATAACCATATGATTGCAACATGTTCTTGAATATATGACCGTTATTATAATAATATAATTTTTGAATTGTTAAAGTGTTGTTATTTTTTATTTGTTAAATTTTAAGTTTCCTTTGTCTTCTTATCCTTTTTAAGTTTGTCACATGTTAAGTTTTTATCTTCATCCACACGTAATAAAGGTATGCTAAAGTAATGTTATTTTACATCTATTAAATTATGGGCTTTTTGTGATCTTATATACAAGTTGGATTACTTCACCTATAATTAATTAGTTTTAGGTTAGATGCGTATTTAATATAGTATCAAAGTCATGTTTCTATTTATTGTTTTTACATGTTACTTTTCCTGTTATTTCTTTTAAATTTGTCATGTCTTAAATTTCTGTGACTTATTAAAATGGTGTTATTTTATATTTGTTAAACTTGAGTTTACTATGAATTTGTATTCAAGTTATATTGTTTCACTTGTTATCAATTGATTTTAGATTTGATGTGTACTATGAATCAAAGAATTTGTCTATCACATTAAAAAAATTTGTAATTTATCCATTTCAAGAAAAAGGAAAAAAGGAATCATGGGTTCCTAAATTAATAGAAAGACTTGTGCTATTCGTAAGTGTTAGCTAACAATATCCATTTTTAATATAATTGTGTTTTCAGAAATCCAAGCAGGCACAGATGAGTCAAATTCCTGCAGAATTGGAAATTGATTTAAGAAAATTTATATTTTATTATAAATTGAAGCCGTAAACTCCACCTATATTTTCTATTATAATTTTAATCTTTTCACATAAAAAGTGAAAAGCATTAGTTTCCCATTTTTATTGTATGAGCTGTTCATATCTAACCTTAAACTTTCCCATTTTTACTGCTTCTTGATTTGTTTGTCTTGAACTGCAGGGGCAAAGCATTAGTATTTTGAACAAGGTATGCGAATTTTGTTGTGCCATTTTTTAGTTTCGGCTCTTCTGTTGAGTGCTGAAGATATTATTCTTTATTGCAGTATGTAGAATTGTTTGCGTCGCAGACCTTTGAGCCAGGTGCGTGAACTTCTAAAACTATGCTTTGCAGGATGGTAATGAATTAGTGGGATTGGGAACGACTGGGGCAGACAATTTTCTACCTTTGTATATATTGCCTGATTTTGATCAGCAAATGGGGCTTTGGTATTAATTATATATCCAACTCTTGATCAAATTGCTTGGTATTATCTTGATAGACTTTACATGTTTGCAGTCTCCGACTACCCCAACATAACTGCCTCTTCTGCTGTATCCTCCCTTGGTGCAAATCCTGACTTTTCCTCTTTGTTTGATGCCCAAAATGATAATCGTCTCTCTCTGCCAGCTGCCCCAAATAATTATCTTGGTAAATCAGGTTTTAATATTCTTCATCATCATATAATATATATATATATATATATATATATGTTAGGAATAGTCACTTAATCTCATAAGAGATCTATTTGAAATCGATTAGATATTAATTGATGGATAAAAAGACTTGCAAAAGAAAATTTCTAAGAGAAATTTTTTTTTTAATAAGCAGGTTAGTCTGTTTATAAATAGGTAGAGTCTCCGTAGAGTTAAATATTATAAAAAAATGTAAGAGAGTTGTAGGGTTTTATGGGATAGACAACTAATAAACTAGAGGAGATTAAAAGTTAAAAGTTTTTTATAGGTGTGTATGTTTGAGTGGAATATAAGAGAGTGAGAGTGTCTACATGGATATGTTACATTGATGCATATGAGTATGTGTTTGTTTGGATTGAGAATACTCTATAAGGCTAGAGAAGAATGAAAAGGTCTATAGGTATTGATTATTAGTGAGATAGATTTAGTATGAAGGCACAAACTTGCTGTTGACAACTAAGCAAGTTTTTGCCTTCATAACGTTGGTTCATCATGTTTACTCCTTATTCATTTCTCAAATTGTCGAAAAATTTACATGTTTCTTAGTATTAAAAATTTGCTTTTGAGTTGGTTAATTTTACTATTGACTGTAAGGTCCTCTCATAGTTTCCTAAATTCACTCATCTTGGTTTGTGTTTTCTTGTTAATTTAGGAGATGGGGCTGGCTACTCTTCTGGTGCAAATCATAACTTTTCAAATGTGTCGGATGCCTTTGCCCCAAATTGTCATAATAACATTGTCGACTCTGCTACCGGTAATTAAGCAAGTTTTTGCATTCATAATGTTGGTTCATCACGTTTACTCCTTATTCTTTTCTCAAATTGTTGAAGAATTTACATGTTTCTTGGTATTAAAAATCTGCTTTTGAGTTGGTTAATTTTACTCTTGACTACGAGGACTTCTCTTAACTTCCTAAATTCACTCATCCTGATTTGTGTTTTTTTTTAATTTAGGAGTTGGGGCTGTCAGCTTTTCGGATTACTTGCTGGATGTGGTTGATGTCCCAAATCTTCCTGGTAACATTGGCTCCTTCACTAATGATCCTGCTGACGGTAATTAAGCAAGTTTTTGCATTCATATTATTGGTTCATCATGTTTATGCCTTATTCTTTTCTCAAATTGTCGAAGAATTCACTTGTTTCTTGGTATTAAAAATTTGCTTTTGTGTTGGTTAATTTTACTCTTGACTACAAGGTCTTCTCTTAACTTCCTAAATTCACTCATCCTGGTTTGTTTCTTCTTTTTAATTTAGGAGTTGGGACTAGCTTTGTTGAAGACTCGCTGAATGTGGATGATGACCCAAATCTTCATGATAACGCTGGCCCCTTCATTGATGGTCCTCCTGCTGGCAATTAAGCAAGTGTTTGCATTCATAATATTGGCTCATCTCTTGTTTATATTTTATTGAGTTAATGTCATGAATTATTTCTAAATTATAATAAAATATTTAGTATAATATTTAAGTTTAAATATTTAATGTAATACCTGAATTATAAATTTATTAACTGATATACTAATTACTTCTAATGTAATTAGGTCCAAATGATAACATGTAATGTACAAATAGCTAGTATCACATTAATTAATATATTCATAATTCAAATCTCATATTAGAGATTTTTAAAATTTAAATATCATATTAAATATTTTATTATAATTTAAAGATTATTCGTGATATTATCCTTTGTGATTTTCTAGTACGACTGGAAAAAAATATTTTACAATTTTGTAATGGTACTAAAATATTGCTTTTGTGTTGGTTAATTCTACTCTTAATTACTACAATGTCTTCTCTTATACTTATCCCCATGAATTTTCGTGTTAATTTAGGATCTACGTTCTGAGAAAATCCACATTCCAAGGCGGTTTAGAGATCTCTATCAGCTCCTCACCTCAACCAGATTCCTGCAACTTCTGCTCTTATCGATCTGTTAGTAGAACCACCTTGTCGGAAACTACACTAGTGTTGTACCGAGCATGTCAACAAGCCAAGAGTTATCTTCACCGTCTCTGACTCGGAGTCCATAAATAGTATCTGGTGATGGTACTTTCGTCATTGTTTCTGTTTCTGGTAGTCGCTGCTTTGTATGTTGAACATATAAATATTTTTGTTGTATATTTCAGTAACTATTTGTTCATTTTCATATGAAGTTGCATGAAATAAACAATAGTGAGGTGACATCTTTGTTCTACATTCTCATTCATCCGTCCCTTAAAATGCTCGATCATGGAATATTCCAGGTTGCATGTTGACAATAAAATTGGTCATACGTGAAGAAATTCTAAGTTGCGTAGCAGAAAATGTCTCTACTTCGTTTTCTGTAAGCCTTCGAAATCGAGGTTGTGGCAAACAAAAATTATAAACCGTCTGCAGAACCTTGTAGACGATTACAAAAGCTGACTTCTGCTCGCAGTTGTCATGGTATGCCCTGTGGAGACTTGACCACGATCCTAACCATTTGTATTTTCCATTTATAGAAGATGTAATAAACTCATCTAGATGAAACCCCAATTTGTATATTCTTTTACTTAATTTAATAGAAATATATGTCATCAAAGAAGTGTAATTTTCACGTGTTCAAAACGTAAAATGATTTAATTTACCATATTGTTTTTGGTTTCAAATAGTATGGTGACCGCCCATCGAAGGATTCAGAGTTGTTAAACATAACAGAGCAAAATACAAAGGAAAACAAAAAGATCCCTTCAAATTGTATCTTCACACAAAAAATAAGCGAAGAAAGGGGGGAATATTTATCCCTTTAACTTCTACTAAGAGAAAAATTACAGTATCCTCGTCTCACCTACGCTATGCTCGTCTTTCTCACCCCTGCTGCTGCTTGCAGCAGGCAGTGTAATTAGAGATTTTTAGAGTTCGTCATGTGAATCGTCCTCTTCAGTTGATTCACCCCCTAGAGCTCCACCAGATCTTTGATATACAGCCGTGATGATAGGGTTGCAAACAGCCTCGACCTCCTTGAGCTTCTCCTCGTATTCTTCTTTCTCAGCACTTTGGTTCTCGTCAAGCCACTCAAGGGCCTCCTTCACGGCAGCATCAACTTTCTCCTTCTCATCTGATTCAAGCTTGTCAGCAAGCTTATCCTTGTCGTTAATCTGGTTTTTCATGTTGTAGACATAGGTCTCCAGGCTGTTGCGAGCATCAATCTTTTCCTTCACCTTCTTGTCTTCCTCTGCAAATTCCTCTGCTTCCCGAACCATTCTGTCAATCTCCTCCTGGCTCAGACGACCCTTATCATTGGTGATAGTGATCATCTGTGATTTACCTGTGCCCTTATCTTCTGCCTTAACATTTAAGATACCATTTGCATCAACTTCAAATGTAACTTCAATTTGAGGGGTTCCCCTGTGCAATTGAGGGATCAAAAAGTAAGTCAGAAAATTCAGGTGAAGATTTGCAGAAAACATGCAAGATAATTTGATGGAGAGAGCAAACCTTGGAGCTGGAGGAATTCCATTAAGATCAAATTTCCCAAGCAACCTACAATCCTTTGTGAGACTCCTTTCACCTTCAAAGACCTGACATCAAACCAAAGCAATTCAAATAAGGTTCAAAATATTCCAGTTCTTAGCATTAGAAAATCCAATTATAAAACATTTTACTAGCAGACAGGCATTTATAAATTTTAATAACAAGCCTGTACCTGAATGGAGACGGTGGTCTGCTGATCCTGATAAGTGGTGAAAACTTGTGACTTCTTGGTTGGAATAACAGTGTTTCTGGGAATCAACTTGGTCATTACCCCACCAACAGTCTCGATACCAAGCGTAAGTGGAGCCACATCAAGCAGAAGAATATCTGTGCATAAGAATTACACAAATGTCAGCCATAGTTGATTCAATTAGAACAGTTTCATCAGCTATAGGCCTGCATAGTTATAATCGACAAAGTTAAGGAGAAGAAAATGTACCTTTGGTTTCATCACCACCCTCTCCACTCAAGATGCCTCCTTGTACTGCTGCACCATAAGCAACTGCTTCATCTGGGTTAACACCCTTGTTGGGCTCCTTTCCATCAAAGTAGTCCTTAAGGAGCTGTTGAACCTTTGGAATTCTTGTGCTTCCACCTACAAGGACAATCTCATCAATTTGATGCTTCTCCAAACCAGCGTCTTCCATTGCCTTCTTCACTGGTCCCATGGTCTTTCTGAACAGGTCATTGTTCAACTCCTCAAAGCGAGCCCTGGTCAGTGGCTCAGAGAAATCAACACCATCAAAAAGTGATTCAATCTCCACACGGACCTGGTGCTGGCTGCTGAGAGCTCTCTTGGCACGCTCAGCTTCCCTCCTAAGCTTCCCAAGAGCCCTGTTATCCTTGCTGATATCCTTTCCATGCTTTTTCTTGATCAATTTAATAAAGTACTCCATAACCCTTTGATCAAAATCCTCACCTGCAAGAAAAATGACCGTTAGCAAAAATCCATAATCAAAACAATTTTTAAAGAATAAAAGCAAACAAGAAGATGCTTACCTCCCAAATGAGTGTCTCCATTCGTGGAAAGAACCTCGAATACACCATTGTCAATTGTCAAGATACTGACATCAAATGTCCCACCACCAAGGTCAAAAACAAGAATGTTTTTCTCTCCACCCTTCTTGTCCAAACCATAGGCAATGGCAGCTGCAGTTGGTTCATTGATAATTCTTGCCACATTGAGCCCAGCAATAATGCCAGCATCCTTGGTGGCCTGCCTTTGGGCATCATTGAAGTAAGCTGCAAATCAAACATAGAGATAATTTGAACATAAACATGGATCAGACAAACAGAACCTTTTTCCAACAGAGAACATTGTTCCTTATAATGCACTCACCAGGAACAGTGACGACTGCGTCCTTGATTTTCTTCCCAAGGAAAGCTTCGGCTGTTTCCTTCATCTTATTCAGAATCATAGCACTGATCTCCTCAGGACTGAAGACCTTGGTCTCTCCATCCTTAATCTTTACTTGAACATAAGGCTTTCCATCCTTGTTCACAATCTTATATGGAACAAGTTTCATGTCCTTCTGGACCTCCTTATCCTCAAACCTGCAAAGAACAAAAGCGCCTCAATAAGCATTATTTCCCACCCCTAAAACATAAAACCAGAAACATGAGAAGAATGTGAATTACTTTCTTCCGATAAGTCTCTTGACATCAAAAATGGTTCTCTCTGCGTTAACAGCTGCCTGATTCTTTGCAGCCTCACCGATCAGCCTCTCGCTGTCAGTGAAAGCCACCCAAGATGGTGTAATACGGTTTCCTTGGTCGTTGGCTATAATTTCAACATGACCGTTCTTGTAAACACCAACACAAGAATAAGTTGTGCCAAGATCAATTCCAATAACCGTCCCTAATTTCATGGCTTCCTCCTTTGCAATTGAGATTGCAAAAAGACATCCTGCTTGCAAAGCTTACACATTGTTAATACCATTATAGAGACCCTTTCAACACGTGATTTAAAGTAAAATAATTATTATTCACTTTAGAAATCAATATCAGATTTGGTAAAACTGCCACGTGTACAATAGATCAAGATAGAATGGAATACTAACGAACTTGCTAGAACATTCTTGTCCATAACATTGATAATTCACCGTAAATGGCAAAATAAAATAAAATAAAGTGAAACAAAGGATTTTAATTAAGTAGTTCAAACTCAACCTCGTTTACTAAAGATCATTCAGTTTTAATCAAACTAATTAGCAAGTCATTCATTCTGTAAATCCAGAAATTTCTAGTTTTCGAATCAATGGAGAGAAAATCAAACAATATGAGATCGCTGAAACTCTTATTTCACGATCTAATGCATCACTAGAACCGTATAACATAAATCAGGTCTAAGCATGCATCGATTTACGAGCAAGAAAATCAATCATCGAAAGAGAATTAGATCTAATATAATTCCTCTATAACAGAGAAACAATCAGAAATCACGAAATCACATGAAACAAGCAGATTTAGCAAACCAGGAACAGCACGGCACCCACCGGTCAAGACTATCGCTAGAACCACCAAAGAGCCGCGTGCTCTCCACAAGCCAGCCATCACGCGTCCTCAACTCTTATCTCTCTCTCCCTCTCTTCAGAGAAGTATCTTCGAGCTTTTCCTCTGAAAGTCGAATCGCTGTACCGTTTAAAATGAAACGAGCTTTTCGAATCAGACCTTTCTTTTTGTTTTTTGAGGGGGAGTCGCGGTTCGCGCTTTTTATATTTGGAGTATCCGCATCTAACGTTAATTTTTCGGACGGGAGTAAAATGAGAGAACATGTCATCTGTGGTGACGTGGACCAATCAGGTTTCGATTACGGATTCATTCAGCCAATGAAACTAGATCTTGTGTTGGGAAGATCCTGGCTGTTTGTTTTCCCAGATGTTTGCGTGTCCGTCTCTTGCTAGCTCTCTTTTCCGATTTAAACTACCATTATAAGAAAAACGCGCCAACACTGAGTCGTTTTTTGACCAGTTCAAATGCACAAAAAAAAGAAAAAAAACTATGGCTTTTTATAACGGAAAATGGACTTACCAAAGACCAGCACCATTTACATTGAGTCAATTTTGAAACAAAATATATAATAAGATACCTGTTTTCTATTAGCGTATGGACTGTACTCAAAACGCACGTCAATAAAGTATTTATTATTATTATTATTATTATTATTATTATTATTATTATTATTATTAGGCAAGAGGCCTTCGCGAAAGAGGGCTTAACATTGGTAATTGTCAATTGTCATGTTCATTTTTTATGTCGTGGGATGTGACTTTGATATGGCTATTGTGAAACATGAAAGCTTAAGTCTAGATTTTGATTATACAATAAATTGATAGCTACTAATTATTGGAAAAATTATATCAATTATTGTTAGTGAAATTTTAAATTTTGTAAATGAAATTAGTAAGAAAACACATATTTTAAAACATATTAAAATAATTAATTAAAAATAAAATATGCATAAATCTTTTAATTTTGTTTATGAAATTAAAAAATTTCAACATATAAAAAATGAATCATTACTATTAAGTGGTAACTAGGAATTATATTTTATTTTGGAAAAAAAAAATTCCGTAACAAATAAGTTGTTTGGAACCCTCAAGCACAAATGTTGTAAATTATCTTAATATCACGAAAAATTATTCGGAAGACTTAACCAAGATTCTTTATTATTCTGAGGAATGGTTTTATAAATTGAAACAACTTGCCATTAGTTAATTTAATTATTACTTATAATAGATAGAAAGAAATAAAAATGAAAAAAAAAAAGTATTCGTGAAGGATATGTTGTGAATAGATTAAGCAGATCATATATACATAATCTAAGTGAAGAGCATCAAAATGCAAATTAAGAGTATATATATTTGAAAGGTACTGTTAATTTTTATTTATATTTTTGTGGTTATCCGTCTATTTTAGGAAGATAGTGAAGTTAAGTTGATTAGTGACTCAGATGAAACAAAATTTACTCATGGTTAGATTTTTGCTTTTGAAGGAGATGTGTTTTAGAAATCAACAGAACAAACATGTACAACACGTTCTAGAATAAAAAATTTGAGTTTGTTGCCTTAGAGAATGGGAGATCAAAAGCTATTAATGGCTAAAAATCTAGTATCATTTGATATACCATTGTAGCCTAAACCAACTCTAACTGTTCAGGGTTCTTTTTTCATCATCACTGCATTGACGATGCTTTGGAAATCATATGTTCTTCCCGAAAAAATTCACTTGGATAGTAGAGTTTCAAAATCTTTGATCTCTGGGCTAATGATGCACATACGAATGTATTTTATAAAGGTCGTTGTTTACTTTCGACCTAGTTTTATAAATCAATAATGAGGATAATTTTCACAATCAATACATAGGTAAAATTTTATCAGAAAAGAACATGTGAACCAAAATTTCTTTTTATCTTGATGCTTTGAGTGCCATGGCCAGTAAGAATCAATTTTATCACATTTACTATTTCCTGATCTTCCTTTTATAATATTCAAGGAGATCACTCAGGAAAGTATTTATGGCCATAGGATAATATATGAACACATGTAGATGAAGGCAACAGGAGGAGGGGGAGGAGGAGTTTGATTCTGCATGTGGTGACTGTATGATTGTGAGAAAAAGGGTAAGACTTGGGAGTAACATATACTGAGAGTATTAAACAGGCAGCCGATGAATTTCAATCAAAATAAAGGGTGCGTGAGAAAGCATGAGACTACCTATATCATCACTGTCCACAACAATCATGACTCGCACTTTCCTTAGGCTTTCTAGCAGAAATAATATTGCTTTGACTTTGGGAAACCAAGTGCTGTTTTAAATTATATCCACCTGGTGCGCTGCCATTTCCTGATCCTTCAGTGATTCACATATAGACAAACACAGGAATTCACTTTTTCTCCTGCAATATTGATTATAATGTGATCTGGATTTTTGGTTTGTCAGCTTCTTTTTCGGACCACTTAATTATATCTAATTATGAACAAGTTCCGAGATGAGTGTTAAATCTAGGTAACACCCTTTTGCCTCCTAAGCCCTTGTTTACCGATATATATTATTTGAAGAAAACAGATAACTGCACTAATTGCTTACACATAAATTTTATGATGATAATGCCACGATTGTCCATTGAGATGGGAATAGTTGGTAGTATATTTCAGCTGCAGGGACTGAAGAGTAACGATTAGCAGAGCTCGAAAGGTAAATTTCTTAGCCAATTAGAAGCACTTGATAGATTGCAATGGAACGTACAGGACTTGAAGAGATATTGTTTTTGTGTCTAGAAAGAGAGTAGAGTAATTTTCGCACAACAATAGGATACTAATGAAGGGCATCTTAACATTACAATTTAGCAGATTGCTTAGAAGTTGATTTTTTAGAAAAAAGGTGGGAAGGTTGAGTGTTCAACTTAAGCAAGGTGTTGTAACTTATTGTGATATGACTGCCACTTCCCGCCATTTGTACAGAAATTCATGGAACGGATGAACTTTCATTTCCCTTTTTGTGAAGACCCTTTACATGAGAGATTCATGGCTTTCGTCCCATTGCAAATGTAGAGCTACTGCTGATATTTTACTAATATTGATGCAGTAGTAAGCATTCAACATGAATACAGATACCAAACAGTAAGCTATTCCTGTATCGTTTGATAATCAATTGGAGCACTTATCTACCAAGGGTTGACAGAATCAAGTGCCTTTGCAGATCTTCAAAAGACAAATTAACTTGATCCGAAATTGCATAGACTACATTTTTTAGAGGGAATCAGAAAGAGATCAACCATTAATATATGTAACAGTAGGAACCTTTTGGTCACAAAAAGCCCCAATGTAATAAGAGCAAGCTACATGGAGTAATTATTATTAGACAGCTGCTGAGTTTTTAATAATAACCTTGGTAGTGCCAGCCATCAGTTTCTCAGTTTGCCAGCAAAATCTGATAGCGTTTGAGATGAAGTTTGTTTTTACTATTTAGTTTTTTTGAGTTCCACCTTGACAAAGAACATTACCATCATTTCTTTCTTCCATCTAGGGAAAATTAATTTGATATTAGCCATAGCCAGTGCTGATAAGTGATATGATCTACATATATAGGACACCGAGTGTAGCCTATCTTCTAAAGTTGTCTTGCAATTGCTTCACTTATTACAGCCTTCCAGAAAGTTTTATACTGTAATAAAGCTACATATATAGCAAGAAGTAACTCTCTCAAGTCTGACTTGGAGATCAAATTAGCACTAATGTCAAAATTTGTGTAAGAGCCGAAGTACTTGGGTGTCGATTTGAACATGTCGCGTTCTCGCTATATTGGCTCATCGATAAAGACATTCATTTGATAAAAGTATAGTGGATTAGGGCAAATTGCATTTGATATTCGAGTATACGGTAGTCAATAGGTGATCATTCACAAAATTGTTGAGCCTTGAAAGACTTATGCAATGCCTAAAACAAAAGACTATATGTATGGAGCTAATTGATCCATGCAAGGTTGATTGCTACCGAACAATTGAATTTGGATGAGTGCATCATCATTATTCTACAACGCTTTTGACTAGTTTGCCATAGAAACAGTCAGCTTGGCCCCCTTCTTAACCAATATAAATCTGCATTTTTTTTTCTCCTCCATTTTAACAGCACCACCCGCATTATCCAACATGGGCCCTTATGCTAAAACCATGATTCTCTTTCTCTTGTTAGTCTATCTCGATCCGTTTATCGGTGAGCAAAAATTTCAAGCATTCAAAGGCAAGTAGTTTAAGTAAATTTTCAGACATTTCTAAAGGTGATTAACAAAGTTTTGCTATATTATGCAGGCAGAGTTAAGGGCTTGGAGCATGGTGTAAACTCTGCAACTAATGAGGTAAGTTAACAGCTAGGATATCAAAATTTTGATCTGTCCTAATACATAAAATGAGGACTATAAATTGACGTATCCTTTACTCAAAAGAAAAAAAAAAGGGCCTCAAAGTTCATTTGATAGTTCAAGCTACTGTACTTTGCTAAATATATAATGACCGCTTCGAAGTGGATGATTCAGGTGAAGATGAGGAAGCTGATACTAGATGTTGATGTTCAAATGGACTATAGGCCGATTACTGCAAATCCTAAACATGAACCGGGACCGCCCAGAGGAAATTAAATCTGAAATATCAGCAGGAGGTGGCAGCTGAACCTGAAGTAAGTTGAAGGCCCTTGAGGAAATACTTCTTGTACTACTAAAATATGATCTTTGGTGGCTTTTGAATCTAAAAGCTTAAGTAATAGTTATTTTATAATAATTTTTTTTTCCTTTTTGGATTGTCTGTATGTTGTAACTTGTATCAGTTGTATGAGTCTAGTTTATTGCTGTTAAGCTACGACTAAATGTAAATAATCCTTATCTCAGCGGCGTATTTAAGACTTGTCTTCCTTGGATAAGAAGAATCAAAATTATTACAGCAATTAAGAAACAGATCTTGAATTCAGGAGATTAGAATCCAAAATGGCTGGCTTATTCCCTCGTGTCTTTTTTATTTTTTATACTTGAGAATGTCAAAGTATTGAAGTGATCAGTTCAGTATTCTATCAATGGATTACGTAGCTACTAGCTTATTCCCTTCCGTCTTTTCTTGGCAACAGCTGGCCATTTTCAGCTCTGCAGTCTTGATCTCAATGGTATATATTGAAGAAAAAAAGGATTAAAGTTGAACAAATTGAGTTGCAGATAGGCTGTCTGCTTTGTTGGAAGAAAAAAAATCGATGTGTTGTTACTCTTTAATTCCATGTTCCATGTTTCATGAATATGTTTTACAGATAAAAATGAATCATCACTATATAATATGCGAGAAAGTATCCATGAATATTGTTATTACTACAAATTTTTAGCAACTCATTTAAAATGCAGAAATGGTGATAGTTACAGTTTGTGCCGAGCTCCAACCTCAAGGTGTTCTTGGAAAAATAAAAAAGAAAGGCAGTGAGAGAGAAAGGCAAGGTGTATTGTCTACGTTTGCACTCTGACACACAAATCAGACAACATAAAATCTGGAAGGAAGTAGGAAGGAGGAGATGGGTCTTGGATCACCTAACTTTAGTGGTGCTTGGACTTTCATATTTATAGGTGAGCAATAGGAGACCATCAGGGGATAATAAAGATAGTGCCGAGTTGATGCAATATTGAGCATGTCAGATCTACTTGACATGTCAGATCAACACAAATGATAAAAATATCTCTGGTAGGCTACTGAAAGTTTATAAAAGGGAAAAAGACCACCATGCTCTTTTGACCACCAAATGCCCATTACATTCTATCTTCCCGCCACACAATCTAAGTATTAGGCTACTGGATGTTTGATTGATGCATCCGATGTAAGGTAGGTGGAAAAAAGGAAAATAATGTGTAATTTAATTCTTCAAGGCCGATGTCACTGAGTAGGTTTGTATCGAAAGATAAATAATCTTAAGCCATGGTCTAATTTGGTGAGGATCTGATATTGTGCCACGGTCCGATTTGGTAAGGATCTAATCTTGCGCTTTTGCCTCGAGCTGAGTGCATGGCCGACTTGAAGGTTCCTGAGATGTAAATTATTCAGAGTGATTCGGAATTAGTGGTGGAGCTCGTCTAGTCGATGTGAGACTTGTGTTTTATTTTAGGGGTTTGAGTTTGGGCCCTTTACTTTGAATTCTAGTGACAAGCTGGGCATCTGGTCCATTCTAGGGAGTTGTCCGATTTGGCTCATTCGAACTAAGATTTGTCTGGTCTAGTCAGTTTGACAGCATTAAATAAGGAGAGAGATAGTTTGAACGAAAAAATTTAGATAGCAAAGATGAAAAGACATTTGCCTATTTTCACGTTGATGGGTGACATGATTTGTGCTATTCCTCTTATCTATCATGTGGCTATATAAAAGGGTTTTAGGGATCTAGTTTTCCGCTTTTTTGCTTTCTTTGCTTTTGATCCAATTTGAACATTTCGACCTTAAAAGCTTTTCAGCCTTAGAGTTTTTCTATATTTTTTTTATACGTATTTTAACTGTCTTCTAGTGTAGGTTTTAGGGAGGCTGAGAGTTGTCAGGTAGAACTTATGGGAGGTTAGCATGGGCAAATCGACAATGATTTGATTCTACTATTCATTGGGAAATATAATTGTGATAAAATGGCTTTTTAGTTTAATCTGATGTCTAAGGAAGGGTAACAGCAAAACGAAAAAAATGTTCGGGTAAAATGAGAACAGGTCTTGAGCATGGAGGAGCTATGTACTTAGATAAACTTTAACTTACAAAATCCATCACTTTTTTCTTATCTCTTATGTCAGTCCATCTTTTATGGCCAACTTTATTTCATCTTTGACTGTTTCCTCTTCTGGGGTTTGTTCACATCAATTTTTTTCTACTTCTACTATTTTCTCCATCAATATTTCTGTTGTCACTTTCATTCCATCCCAATCAATTTTGTCAAGATCTCTTCATTTGCTAAGGGGTCTCCACCTCGTCCCTCTTTCCTCAGAGTTAAGTTACTCTCAGCTATAGTTTCATTTCAAAATCTTAGAATTCCTCACAAGTCAAAATCTTTTAACAATGAAGATTTTAAAAATAAAGGTTTCAAGGAAGAATAAGATGAGAGAAGTACCTTGGTTGAAGAAAGAGATGACAAGGAGAAGAGTCTTATGAAGTAGGATGAATTGGTCGAGGTCTCTATATATACTCTTTATGACCTCGACATGATCTTTAAGAACATGATGAGCAAACTAAATGGTAGGATAAATCTTGAAAACTATTCTAACATATGTTCAGCTCATCACATTTGTGCTCTAATGATGCTTTTTTTTTTTTTTATAAAAGAGTATAGTATAATAATATCAAACTTCTTAGATCAAGTCATTAATAAACTAGAGCCATATTGGCTCAATGTATATTAGAATTCTTTTATGGTAAGTCTGAGTTTTCTACTTCATTCTTTTTTTTTAATTTTTAATTCTTATAATTTAAGTCTCACTCAACTCACTCATAACTCTTTATGGTACATAATTACCTTCATTTTTCTTTATTAGCATTTAAACATTCTTTCTTCTCTTCTCCTATTCAAGGAAATCTTTTCTCTAAAAAAACACCACAGCGATAATATGTGATACTACATAACAGCTCGGCCCAACAAGAAATTCTTTGCTAATTGCTTGAGCTCAATAAAGAAATTAGAAGCTATTTTTTTTTACCTTGAAAAGCAAAAAATAAATAAAAATAATGAGCATGAGGTTGAGGCTATTTTTGAGGTTGAGACCTAAGAGATAAAAAGTACACCTGACATTTTCATGAATGCACTAGTGACTCTTTTTGTCCTAGATCTATCAGATTGGGATAAATTTTTGAAATATACCTATAAGGGGAGCTTATCATTGATGCCCATGAGTTGACATCTTTCGATGTAATAAACAAGACGAAGAACTAAGGTAGATATAAAGTAATCTCAGAGGATTTTATTTTAACATGATTTTATCTAATTATTAACTTAGTTTTGCATAAATGGCTACCAATGACAACTTTGACCTGGGGTTGTACCAACATACCTCTAGGCCCAATAAGGGCCAAAAAAATTTAACTCAAGGTCTTATCTCATGAGGGAGACAAAGCCATCAATACCTCACTGCACTTCTCTCTCGCAACCTAAAAATTGAAAGCTAGGGTTGGCCGAGATCTATCCTCAATGCCAGCACCAACACTTTCATTTCTTGTTAAAAAACCCACGTGTAGATGTCTCATTTTCCACCCTTGAAAACCACAAGGCTAGGGCATTAAAGCCCAGCTTAGAGAAGATCTTGACGAGGTTGGTGTATACTATAATCGACGATCTTACTGTGAACTTCGACGTGGTTAGAAGGTTTTACAAGGTCATGGTCTCTCTTCTTGATGAGTACTACCTAACTCAGCTGATTTTTTATTACTTTTTATTTCTCTAAGTCTGAGTTCTTTTTGTGTAGTCCAACAAAAATTTTTGCCTTAGCCTTTGGAGAACACCAACAAAACACTCCAACATGCCTACCTTGCCATAGGCCACCTGTTAAAGGTCGAGAAAGACATAGCTATCCGGTCGAATAGCATAAAAGAGCTCAGACATATTAGGTAAATGTTAAGTCCAGCCTCAATATGTTCTATAAAAAAAAGGTTGAGTTATAAAAGAGGAACGATGAGCTGACAGCAACACTGAAGGCCATCTTGGTTGATAAAGGCTCAGTTGAGTCTATGAAAGAGCAAGCCAATCTTAAGCTCAACAATGCTTAGGCTGAGATAACAAAGTTGAGGTATGAGCTAAAGGCCAGGAAAAAAAAAAGAGAAAGAGTTAAAAACCAAAGGCTGCAGATGAGTTTAAAGTTTCCAACGAGTGCCTTCAAATGAAGATGGAGTTCTCTAGAAACATGCTCGATGCCTTTCAGCTAGCCAAGGATGAGGTATTGTTTAAAATTTTCACCCTCAACCTTAAATTTTTTGATATTGATATCAATAATATCATATTTGTTGCTATTGCCCTTGCTGACAGAGATGCTGTTATTGTTACTACTGACACATATTCTTTTTTTATTTTTTACTTTTGTAAATTTTTTGGTTATGTGTGAGGTCAATTTTACCTTAGATTTTGACGACTTGTTCGACAAACAATTTTTGTACTTAACAAAAATGAAATAAAATTTTTTTATTCAGTTTAATCCAAGTTTCAGCTCAATTATATTATTTTTTTATTTGTATAAGTTTAAGTACGGTTAATCAAAGAAATTTGAGCTCGATTAACTGAATTGGTGATTTACGTAACTTGGATTAAATTAACTTAAGAATCTATTTAAATTCTGGGTCAGTTTTGTTAAATCAATTAGGTGTAAGCTCATTAAGCATAATTTGATTTTTGCAATCCAGTACAATATATAAGTGTGAGATTGGTTTAGACCGAGCTATTGAAAGTAAACTTTTAAATTATCTACATTCCACATCCTTAAAATGATGTTGTCATTCATATCCTGTACTTTGTAGGTTGTATCATAGACGATCTTTTTTACTATATATGGTCATTTTCAAGTCAAGATTAATTTTCCACCTTGGTTATCTACTCTGAGGTTTCAATTTTTCTAAGTTTCAAGTTGCTTTTTTTTATGTGCTTATGTCTAACCCTTTTATTACAATAATTGACCATTTTTTATTGAAAAGCTACTATCTGTGTTAGGGCTATATCCCTTTATTCTTTGACGAGGTCTAAGTCGACCCTAAACGCTTCTTATTTTCTTCTTCAGACTCTAATTTGACTCTTAAACTTGAAAGACTAATCTTAATAGGTACCGTAACATTTGTTTCAAATGCCAGATGAAACGAGATTTTACCAATTGATACCTTTATGGTTGTTCTTAGGGTCCATAGCACCTCCGATAACTTATCGACTTATTTTCTCTTTGTTGCGTTGAGTCTCCTTTTTAGTGCTTCTAATATTGTTTTGTTTGTAGCTTCAGCCTACCCATTAAACTGAGGGTGGGTAAATGACGTGAATTTGAAGTTGACATGAAGGTTTATACACCATTCTTTGAACCATGAGTTTTTGAATTGTCTGTCATTATCAATTATTATGGACCAAGGTGAGCTTAATCTATAAACTATATTTTTCTACACAAAACTTGACTTAGCCCTCTGTAGTAGTGGCCAAAGCCTTGACTTTAAGCTATTTTATGAAGTAATCTACTATTACTCAGACAAATCTCTTTTGACTTATGACCGGAGTGAATGGTACAAAGACATTCATTCTCAATTACATGAAGAGCCATAAGCTGATGATAGGAGTGAGTTTAGTCAAAGAAAAATGTTGCATATGAGCAAACTTCTGACATTTATCACATCTCTTTACCAGTTCAGTTACGTATTTTCTAATAGTAGGCTAATAGTAGCCTTACTTAAGCACTTTGTATACTAGTGGTCGAGGTTCGATGTGGTTTTCATATATTCTTTCATGGATTTCACATAGGACATAGTTTACTTCTTCTTCATTAACACATCTTAGACAAGATAGGCTAAAAAATCTTTTATATAATTTTTTCTTAATCATTATCTACTGATGAGCTTTTTTCATCAATGCTTTAGCTTAAATTTTATCTTTTAGTAGTGTTTTTATGGTTAAATATGCCTTGATCATCTAAGTTTTTTTTTTTATGATCTATCCTACGAGTTTATCCTCGATACTTTTGTATGTCAGCTCTTTTACCAAGACTTGGTATGTATGCTTTATTGTTATTTTTTAGGCCAACTTAGATAAATATTCTACTAGTGAGTTTTTTTACCTTAGTATTTTCTTTATCTTGACTTTTTTGAAACTAGCCACTAAGGCCAGCATTTTGTCTAGATATTTTTTAATTTTATCCTCTTGAGCTTCGAACTCCATACTTATTTGGTCAAATACTAGCTAAGAGTCGCTATATGTGGTTATAAATTCAACGTTAAGCTCGGTGGCCAACCTTAAACCAATCATCAGTGCCCTATATTTCACTTCATTATTATAAGCTTAAACTTGAATCTCAGGGCATATGGGTATTACAGTTCGTTCGGGTAGATTAGAATAAGATCGACTCCTCTGCTATGATTCGTGGCCAATTCATCAATAAAAAACTTTCAATTTTTCTTATCTGAGGTATCTATTTTTTTCTCATGTTGTCTTTTAAAGTGGCCCAATGTGAGTTCCATGACGAAATCTATTAGCACATGAGATTTCATTATCGACTTAAGTAAAATGTGCAGCTCAAATTCATTGAGCTCTATTGCCCATTTGATTAGTCTCCCTAATATTTCAAGCTTTTGTAAAAGCTATCTTAGTGGTTGATCAACCAATACGTCGATTACATAAGTTTGGAAATATAGCCTGAGTTTTTTGGTCGAAATGACAACTATGTAAGCTAAATTTTCTATACCACTATAGTTAATTTCTAGGTCTGTTAATACTTTGCTCACAAAATATATCGATCTTTGTTTTTCTTCATTTTTTCAGACTAAAATCGAGTCGATGACTTAATCCATGATGGCCAAGTATAAGTATAAGGTTTCATTAGACCTCAGCATAGATAGGATAAGTGGAGAGGATAAGAACTCTTTGAGTTTTTTAAAAGCTTTTTAACACTGAGGGGTCCACCTAAATCAAAGACATTTTTGAGAATTTTGAAAAATGACAGACATCATTCTTTTGATTTGGATATGAATTGGCTCAGGACGACTATTCTGCTCATTAACCTTTATACTTTTTTTTATTGAGGTTGACGCTTTAATGTTCAAGATTGCTTGAACCTTTTATGGGTTCACCTCTATCCCCTTTTTGTTGATCATGTAATTGAGAAACTTACCCGACATAACCTTAAAAGCACATTTGTTTGGGTTAAGCCTTATATTATACTTTTTCAAGTTGTTGAAGGTTTCTCTGAGGTCTTTCAAGTACTCAATCGAGCTCTTACTATTGACTATCATGTTGTTCACATATACTTTCATGTTCAATTGATTTGATTTTTAAACACCTTATTTACTAGCTTTTGCTAGGTCATCCCTACATTTTTCAGTTCAAAAAGCATTACCTTGTAATAATAAAGGCCTTTCTCAATAATAAAGGCTGTCTTTTCCTCATCATCTTTTAACATTATGATTTGGTTGCAGTTAGAATAGATTTTCATAAAACTAAAGAGGTCATGCTTGACACTATCATTTACCAGCCAATTATGCTAAGGAGAGAAAAGTTATTTTTTAGGTAGGTTTTATTTATGTCGATAAAGTTAATGTACATCCTTCATTTTTTACTGTGCTTTTTTGACCCTGACCACGTTGGCTATATATTCAGGGTAATATACCTCTTAAATGAAGTTTGCTCGTAATAATTTATCAATCTCTTTCTTGATAGCCTATTGTCTTTTTAGGACAAAGATTTTTTTATTTTGTCGAATTGATTTTACCTTAAAATTAGTGTGTAACCTATGAATGATCATTTCGATCTCAATTTTGAGTATATCAGATGGCGTCCAAGCAAGCAGATTGGTATTATCTTTCAAGTGTTGAATTAACTGATCCTCATGTTAAAGTTTGATTTTGATATGTAGATACTTTTCGATGATGGCATCCCAAAATAAAACTATTACAAGATTTTTTATTGGTTTAGGGCAGTATTCGTTTAAATATGACCTTTGATCAATTATCTCCTTTTGTTCAATTAGGTGAAGACAACAGATCTCGACATGATGATCAATATATTATGGATAACTTATTGAATATGTAAGTAGTGAAATCGGTATGTATTTTTCATTTTATATTGTATTTTTGGCCAACGTATTAGTTCAATCCAAATAATATGCAGTTGTTCACACTGGCTTAAAAACTTGATTGTCTTTGCAGTTACCTCAAAAAATTCAAAAAATAAAATAAAAGTTTTCTTTTTGTTAGAGCTTAAGAGCTCAGAGTAACTTAAGAATGTGCTTCTGTGAGGTCAATTTTATGTTTTAGCTTCTTGCTTGTAGCTTTCTGCTTCTTGTTGACTTTTACTATTTACCCCTCCTTAGTGTTTTTATTCTTAGTCAAACTGTCAGTCTACTTTCTAGTCTTCCATTTTATTATTGTGATATAACACTAACATGCCATAGACTGGTCTTTCTCAACTTTTCCAACCCTATTAGGTGTTAAAAATTTTACTTTCAGATGTGGAGCTAAACCTATTAGCCACATAACAGACTGACTAGGTCAGTCCAATATCATATTGTAGGTCAATGGGACGTTTACCACCATAAATTCTATAATCAAAGTGATTGTCTTAAGTTCTATCCCTAAAGAGATTGGTAGTTTGATTACTTCTTTCACGGGCAGTTGTTCATTCTTAAACCCTACCCAATGTTGTGGTGATCGGATGTAATCGATCTTCACTAATTCTCATCGTCTTCATGATATCGTATTACATGACGTCAGTCGAGCTCATATTGTCGAATAAGATTCTCTTAACTACATAGTTATACATTACGGCTATGATCACTATAACATCATCGTGGGAATATTAAATTCCCTCAAGATTTTATGATATGAATGAGATCGACTTATATTTTTAATCTTTTTCTCTTTTTACCGTGGTGCCTACTGCCATGGTTATGTTTAGGTTGAATTTCCTTTTGGTTAAAGTGGAGTTACCTCTAATGATCACATTAATCACTCCGACGATTAGCCTATTGTTATTAGTTTAACCTTATTTTTGTCTAGCCTCATTTTCTCAGTTTTATTATTATTTTTTTTGCCTTTTTTTTCTGCTCCAGGTGAGCTTTTTTTGATATTGTTTATAATCTATTCTGGGCTGACCTTGTCTTCACTATTTTACAAACCTTCTCAGTTGACCTCTTCTTATTAAGGCTTCAATCTCATTTTTTAGATCGACACAATGTTTAGTGTTATGGTTTATGTCCCTGTGAAAGCATATCTTTTGGTTGAATCTTTCCTTGTATTCTATCTTAATGTCTTTGACCATATGAGGTTGAAATTTCTTTCAATTTACATTAGAATCCTTTCTCGAGAGGTATTCAGTGCAGTATAACTTATTTCTTTACTGAAGCTTTTAACCTTATGTTGTCTCTCTTTTGGGGGAAGATCATAGAAATCCTTACCTTTTTTACGATTGAAGAGGTAGGATAAATCTCTTTCACCTCGGTCGTCAAAGAAAGAGGATGAGCCTCTCTCACTTTGGCCACCAAGAAAGAATGATGAGCTTCTTTTACTTCAGTTTATTTTCATTGTAGTTTCAGTGTTTATATACTTTTCGACTATTAGTAGGACGTCGACCGGTGTTCTAGGTGGTTCTAATGACAAAGTTAACTTTAAGTGATACTTTTTATCGTTGAGTTCACTTGTTAGGGTAGCCATAACAGTCATTTGCTTTAGGTCTTTAACCTACAGAGCTTTTGCATTAAAATGTGTAACATAGCTCTTAGAGATTCATTCCGACCTTAGTGGATCAACATCAAGCTCAAAATTATCTTTTTCACTCTTCGACTATTGACAAATCGAGATAAAAAAGAGTGGCTGAGCTCATTGAACGTTGTAATTGACCTCAATTCTAGATTGCTATACCAGGATCGAGTTATGCACTTCATTGTGGTAGCTAGGCATTTGCCCATTAAAGCCTCGTCTGCCCCTTGCATCATTATGTTAGTTCTATAAAGTTTCAAATAATCGAAAGGGTTAAAAATATCATTGTAGGTTTTCAAGGTTAGTATTTTGAACTCTTTGAAAGGTATGGCTCTATCGATTTCTTCGATGAAGAGCGAGGTCTCCAGGAATTTGAGCTTATCCTCAAAGGCTACTACTTTCATTTTTAGCTCTTTTTTCATAACTTGCATCCAAGCTTCTAAATCTTTGTTTGGTTGGGGTTTGAGATTTGTTTGTTTGAATTTTTAGGTTGTAGCATGTGTTGAATTATGGTTAGGGTATTGGTAGATTGGGGTGGTGTGCTCCTCTTCTTTAAAAGTTGTGGAGGCTTCCACCTCTTCATACCTTTGTTGTCTGATAGCAGCTTATCAGCCAGGGGTGATTAGGTCAGGCATTTTTGAAACTTGTGGTGGAATTTTGGTTTGTAATATCTGCTTAAGGGCTTGTATATATTCGGTCAAAGCTTGAAATTGTTCCATGGTTGGTCCTACCTGTGGTTGCATAGGTCGAATAGAATGTTAATTATGATGGGTTTCTATTCCAGTCGGGACGATCATCTCTCATTCCTTTAAGAGTCTTTTCCTTGGTGGCATTGCTTTATGCTCGACTAATGGGTGCAAAAAGGGTCCCCATACCTGGTCGCCAAATGTTTGTGCCAAGCTTCGACCTTAGGACGTTCCTGGATAAACAAAAGTAAAAGGCAGTGAGAGGCAAAAACAAGATGTATTCCTTGTGTTTGCATTCACACTCTGCCTTTGCAGTTCGACATGCAAGTCAAATAGAATGAGGTCAGGAAGTAAATAGAAATAAAGGGATGGGTCTTGGATCAACTTACTTTAGTGGTACCTAGACTTTCATATTTATAAGTGAGCAATAGAAAACTATCAAAGAATAATAAAGACAATGCCAAGCTGATATGATAATGAATATATCAAATCGACTTGATATGTCAAGTTGATATAGATAATAAAAATATTTTTAGTTATTTGTTGAAGACTTCTAAAAAAAAAATCATTATATTTTTTGACCACCAAATACACCTAACAATTACTATAAGAGAAAAGAAGTAACAAGTCATGTAAGCCAAACGAAAGTCTGTGAAAAATGCCAATTTAATGCAACAAACTGCTGAATAAAACAAAAGAACCTTCCAATTTTCAATTCAGAAAGAAAAAGTAAAGCACCTTTTGTGGTTAAGTGCAAAAATATTTCAATATAAATATCCATGGTCAAAATCAAATATTTTTCAACAAAGTAAGACCATTCTTATTCCATAACCTCAATTGTATAATTATTTTGATCCTTTAAGATAAACAAGCTATAATGAAACATATAATTTATAATTATTATAATATAATTAATTAATCATAATTTAAATTTATATAAAATTTATATTTTTAAATAACAAACTTATACATAATTTTTATTGTAATTAATTAATTATAATATTATAATAAAAAATTATAAGTAAAATGCTTCTCTTGCTATGCCACTTATTCACTCTCTTTCCTCTTTTAAAATTTGTAATTTTCAATTTTTTTATAAGGTTTATCGATTTGCAAGACGTTGTCGTTTAGAATTTAGTAAGTTTAAACGGCAACAGACACGAGGAAGCAGTGTTAACCGACGAGTCAACGGTCTTTTACCACGTGGCATACGGTAAATGGCCACGTATGAGACCGTCGGAAACGGCACGGTGTCAGCTCCAAAAAGGCAAAACAGTTAAAAGATACTACTCCATGTCTACTCTTCAAGTTCTACTACTACTTTAGTTGATGTCCGTTCGTTCGTTGCCCGTATATTACACGACACTTTCCAGAATTTACCATTCATTCCTCTAACGAAATTCATAATCACAACACTGACCTCAAGCCTTCCTCTCAGTTGAAGAACTTCACAAAGAGAGTGGTGGCCTGTTCTAATCTTAAAAAATCTCTTTTATTTTTTTAATTCCTTTATCTCCTTCATCAAATCAGCCAAGTTTCGTTTCCTCTTCCAAATAAAATTTTCTAATTTCGCGTTTCCAATTTATTTTTCAACCAATGCCGGGTCTCGTCTCCGTTAAATCTCCACCCGACGCCCCACAGCTACGGATTACAGTTCCGGAGCCACCGCCTCATAATCCACCGCGAACCCCTAACAGAAAGCCTCCATCGCCTTCCCCTTCCCGATCTAAGCCTTCCCCTGCCCGTTCCGCCAAGAAACCTCCACCCCAGTCACCTAACCCGGACGATTCCTCGCTCGACAACCCGGATCTCGGCCCCTTTTTACTCAAATTGGCCCGAGACACTATCGCTTCGGGGGAGGTTACTAGTAAAGCTTTGGACTACGCGGTTCGAGCGGCGAAGTCGTTCGAGAGATGCTCCGTGGAAGGTGAGCCCAACTTGGATCTCGCGATTAGCTCGCATGTGCTGGCGGCGATTTATTGCAGTTTGGGGAGGTTTGATGAGGCAGTTCCGGTGTTGGAGCGGGCGATTCAAGTAACCGATGTGGATCGAGGCTCCGATCACGCGTTGGCTGCTTTTTCGGGGCATATGCAGCTGGGGGACACGTACTCGATGCTGGGTCAAGTGGAGAAGTCGATTGGTTGCTATGAAGAGGGGCTAAAGATTCAGATCAAGGCTCTGGGAGAGACCGATGCCAGAGTTGGCGAGACTTGCAGGTTATCTTACTCTCTTTTTGTTATTAAGGTTCAATAGGAGATTTCAGATCTTTTGGGTGTTTGTGATAAATCGGGATAGACGCAGATATGTACTATTTGGGGAGAGACAGAAAGGTAGGATAATGAGAGAGAAAAGGTAGGGGTTATTTGGTAATTTGGGTTGAGTTCGATGAAATCAGCTCCTCCTTATTGAAATTCGAAGCATTGGGGAAGGAAACTATTTTCTTGGGATTAGAAATGGGTACCATTTCTCGTCATTGGCTTAGCATCACTCCTTTTGAAGAGTATGTGAACACTTCTTTAAATGGCCGATCGCTGAAATCTGGAAATCTAAAGGATTAATTTTATTCTGTTTTCTAAAGGAGTGTAACTTTTGACTAGAAATTTAAAGCCATATAGCAAGTAGCAACCAAGCGTTTATAGAGTTTTAGCTATGTGCCTCTTTCTTGGTTCTTCTTAAATTGTGTAATTAATGAATGGTTTATGGGCTTTAGCTTTAAATGCAGGGATATTAGTGAAGGTTTAGTTTTGGCTGGGTGTATTTATTTTTCCATGCAGAGATTCTTGTTGATGCATTTGTATGGCAATAGATTTGTTCTGTTTCCAGGTTTTGCCCAGAATGATTGTTTGTGTTTTTGTATAATCAATAGTATGTTCATGATCAATGGAAATGACAGGTACTTGGCTGAGGCCCATGTTCAAGCAATGCAATTTGATAAAGCTGAAGAATTGTGCAAGAAAACTCTTGAAATTCATCGTGCTCACAGTGAACCAGCATCGCTTGAAGAGGCAGCTGACCGCCGGTTGATGGCACTCATATGTGAGGCAAAGGGAGATTATGAAGCAGCCCTTGAGCACCTTGTCCTAGCCAGCATGGCAATGATTGCTAATGGACAGGAGAATGAGGTGGCCGCTATTGATGTTAGCATTGGCAATATTTACATGTCTTTATGTCGCTTCGATGAGGCCGTCTTCTCCTACCAAAAGGCACTAACAGTATTAAAATCATCGAAGGGTGACAACCACCCTTCTGTTGCCTCTGTCTTTGTACGTCTTGCGGATCTATACCACAGGACGGGAAAGCTCCGAGAATCGAAGTCCTATTGTGAAAGTGCCCTGAGGATCTTCGCAAAACCTGTGCCTGGAACCACAGCAGAAGAGATAGCTGGTGGGTTAACAGAAATTTCGGCCATATTTGAATCTGTGGATGAGCCTAAGGAGGCATTGAAGCTCTTGCAGAAGGCAATGAAGTTGTTGGAAGAAAAACCAGGACAGCAAAGCACAATTGCAGGAATTGAAGCACGGATGGGGGTGATGTCTTACATTCTTGGGAGGTATGAAGAGGCAAGGAACTCTTTTGAGAGTGCAGTAGCAAAGCTTAGAGCAAGCGGGGAGAGGAAGTCAGCCTTCTTCGGGGTTGTGTTGAACCAGTTGGGCTTGGCTTGTGTCCAGTTGTTCAAGATAGATGAGGCTGCTGAGTTGTTTGAAGAAGCCAGAGCGATACTCGAGCAGGAATGTGGCCCATGTCATCAAGATACTCTGGGAGTATATAGCAATCTTGCAGCAACTTATGATGCTATGGGAAGGTAACTAATATTTTAAACTACTCTGCATCTAATTCTATTCAACCTATCTTATGATTGATATACCTGCAGATCATTAGTATTACTTACTGGATTTTAGGCTTGTGTTACAGACAAAATGGAAAATAAAATTAGAAGGAATAAACTGGAAATGGGAGTGAAAGTTTGATATAGTAGTTTCGATTTTTGTTCTATCATGTATTCTTGAGTACTATTAACATCTAACAGTGACATAAGTATGGATGAATTTGATATGCTTTTATGGTACAATACATCTAATTTCTTAATGTTTTATATTTTAAATTTCCTCTGTAACTTTAACTCCAGAATTCAATTACTTATCTTTTGATGGAAAAATCAGGGTTGAAGATGCAATCGAGATATTGGAATATTTACTAAAATTGCGAGAAGAAAAACTTGGAATTGCAAATCCTGATTTTGAAGATGAAAAAAGCAGGCTGGCTGAGCTCCTGAAAGAAGCAGGCAGGTCGCGAAACAGAAAAGCAAAATCACTGGGAAATCTAATGGATCCCAACTCAGGGAGGACGAAAAAAGAGGGGACAAAAAGATGGGGTTTCAGAATTTGAAGTTGTTCCTCCCAGCGCATATCCATTCGATTTTCCAACATATACACATTCTGTAACGTAGAAGATCATGTATAGTGTTACAATTTGTAACTTGTTGAGCTTTCCTGTTTTCCGAGCTTTACGATCTCACTTGTTTTCATTTTTAACTATCGTTAAGGTCCGTGATGTGCTCTCGAAATTTGCAAAGAATGCCCATTTGAGTGAATAAATTTGATCATAATGTTTCCATTTCTTTCCATTCATAGCTCAAGCATGTATGACCCTAAAGACTTTGGAATGGTTGATCAAATCTAGACTCCTTTTGTTTCTTAGAAAAGGATTTGGGAAAAAATAATTTTTGCATTTTTTAATTTGTTAGTCAGAAAACTAATTGATCAATAAAAATTAACTTACTGATCAACAAAAAATAAAATTATTATTTTTTAAAAATTATTTTTCTTTTTTGAAAAGAGGAAGACAATTTTTAGAGAAAGAATTACTTACCAAACTTGTAAGTATAATTTTACTCAAGTTGGACTTTGAATATGGCTTTTTCAAACTTAAATTTAATTTATCATATCCAAAATATTACTATATTAATCAAAATATTTTTATTTAATTTTACATAAAAAATTAAAATATTAATATTAAAAATGTTATAATATTTTAATTTTTAAAATATTTTTATTATTCTACTTAAGTAAGATCTTAAACATGATATTTTAAGTTTAAACTTGATTTAATCTAATATGAAATATTATTATATTACTAAAAATATTTTATTTAATTTTAATTTAAAAAATTTAAATATCAAGGTTAAAAGTCTTTTGATATTTTAATTTTAAATATTTCTATTTTATATATTATTAAACATAAAATTTTTAATATTTCAATAATAAATAGTATATATTATTATTTTAATAATAAATAATAATATATTAAATAACATATTATTTTAATAATTAATATTAAATTATATTTTAATATTATTATTTTCATAAAATAAATATTTTACTAATTTATTTTTTCAATATAAAATATATTATTTTATATTTTATTTATTAATGTATTTTTATTAATTTTTTTAATCATAAATAATTAAATAAAATTTTTGTTATGATTTAACAATAAATACTTTCAAAATAAAATATAACTATTTTAACAGTATAAATATTTTTATATTTTAATAATAAATATTACTATTTTATTATGATTATTTATATTAATAAAAATAATATTTTAAGAATAGTAGTTCTATTTTAAATATTTTAAAATATTAATAAATAATAAATAGTTTTGTTTTAAAGTTTTTATATTTAGTATAATATTTTAATATTAAATATATTATTAAAATATAATTTTTCTATTTTAAATATTTTAAAATATTAATAAATAATAAAAAGTTTTGTTTTAAAGTTTTTATATTTAGTATAATATTTTAATATTAAATATATTATTAAAATATAATTTTTAATATAAAAAATTTTAATAATAAAAATTTTTAATATATTTTAATCATAAATAATTTTTAATATTTTAATAATTATATCAATATTATTTAAAAAATAAAATTTCCAAAAAACAATATACAACAAAAAAAATATTTTCCATTTACTTATCCAAACAATAGAAATTTTTTACTTTCTCAAAAAATATAAATATTTTACAGACAACATTTTTTGAAAATCAGTTTTAACCAAAAAAAAAAAATGGAGGGTCAATGTCCAGAATTTTGTATTTACTTTTCATATTGGAAAGTAATGGAATGCTGTCAAGCTGACAGAAAGAGCATGTTAAAAAACCATATGCTTTAGGGTTTCAAGTTCAGTGATTTTCAGGGGATTTTGGAAAATTAAAACCAGTGGAAAGGAAGAGTATGGGCGGGGAGGAAAAATGAAAGCAATTCTTTTTTTTTTTTTTTTTTGTTTTCAGAATCACATCAAACACTTTTTTTTTGCCCATAATAGATAATGCCATGTCATCAAACACGTGGTATTTTAAAATGCCACATCATCTAAAACTTATAAGTGATGTTCATGTGGATTGCCAAGTAAGCATTTAAGTGACAACCAAACTCTGGATTTTGACTCCAAACGATTTTAGTTAAATTCTGACTACAACATTGATAGCAATTAATAAGAGAAGGGACCAAAATAATTGCTTTTAGTGAGGATAAAAAAACCGTTATATCTTGCTACTTAATTTAATCCTGCACGTAATCGAAATATGACTCAGTTACACCTAACATTAAGTTTCAAACGGTATTAAGCTGAGGACAAACAAAAGCTCACTGAGTATCACTGTTCTTAGTTATTCACGTATATTCTCAGTCACGGTATTATAGCTCAGGACCAAAAAAAAAAAAAAATGTCCTCATGGTGAATGTTAGGTGATGCAGTCTGTCTGATTTCCAGCACTAAATGCATGTTCCAGCTCATATTCTTACCATGACCCACCTTTATTAATTGATCACAGCAATGCAAGTTCAAAGTTTTAAACACCGCAGATATCAGCCAGGACAATTGTCAGAAATGCATAGTCTTTTATTAGTTACACATCTGTCCAGAAAATTTTACTATTAAAGTGACAAATTTCAGATGATATTAATTCAAAATTGAATTATATTTGGCAGATTATTACCATTAGGCAGTGATAAATGCATTCCCTATAGCATAAATGAGCAGCATTATTTTGAGAAAGCATGTTTACCGTTCGGCCTTTAAAAACTTTCATTATCCTTATGTAGTCAAGGTTAATTATTGCCTTTAACTTCATTATGGTTGCTCCAATTATCTAAACATGGCAGCAAAATGGCTGTCTGAGGGTCTGAGCCCCTGAGTGGCCCTGACAGCTCACAGTATTCAACATATGGATTATGGATAAGCTAGACTTAAATTCAGTGGAAAATAGCAGTGAATACCATTGGCTGGCTATTATCTAAGAAAAACCATGGGGAAAATAATTAAGAATCTGGAAAGCAGTGCCAACACCACATCTGCCCCACAAACAACTCCATTTCAATCAAAAAGCGAGAGTGAGAGAAACGGCTTTCTTTCTTTGATTCTTTCCTTTCTTCAGGGTTCTTTTTCCAAGCATTTTATTACGAATTTTACGACCCAACACATGCCATGCAAGGGACCTATGCCTACCATTTTTAGATGGTTGCCAAACCTTAGCTCAGATGAGGCAAGCCCACACCATTGGACACCTTCTTACTGATTCCCCTTTCTTATATATGTATGTACAACTCATAGACGTTTCATCCAGATCTGTTCTTGTTGAAAATCTCCATATAAAAGATCCCTTTTGGACTCTCTCCACCCTTTTTCTCCCCTTATTTCTTATTGTCTCATTTATTCCTCTCCAGCTCCCCAGCCATGGTTTCTCACCTAGTCAAAACTATACGAAATGTAGTTGGGATCACAGGTACGTTGTTTAACATAGAATTTATGATACGGCTGCTCTCCTTAAACTTGTTTTACATCTGTTGAAGGCTAAACTAACGTGGGTTTCTTCTGCTTCTTTCCAGGGAACGTCATCTCACTCTCCCTGTTCTTGTCTCCAGTGTAAGCTTCGACTTTAGCATAATCTTTTTAAAGTACAGTTTTATATATATATATATATATATATATACACACATACATATATAGTTTTTGGGTTTTCACCCAGAAAATGAAGAAGAAAATCCAAATATCCCTTCTCAGTGGAAACTGAGAGGACATAATTGCCCATATAGCGGCGAACGACTTTTAGAAAAGAAAAAGGGCATTGTTGGCTTTTGCGTTATAATTAAAGGCAATAATCAAACTTAAATAATGTCAATTTTATATAAAACTAATAAGTAATTTGATTTTTTATCAAAATAAAAATAAGAATGGATATTAGATTGTAGGATAAGGATGGTTATAATTTTTAATTTGTTATCGGATATAAGATTGAAGATGTGTGTTATAAATATATGGATTAGTAATATAATACACGACCCGTATTCGTATTCATATTATATATATTTAATAAATAAATTTTTATGAAATAATATAAATGATTATGTTAGATTAATTAGATCAATATATTTTTATTTAAAATATAGTATTTATTAAAAAAATTACATAAAAATACAAGATAAATATTTAAAAGAAATTAAAAAAATAAATTTTGATTTTATTTTTTTAAAAAAATAAATATAATATAAAAATTCAGAGACAAAAATGTCCCATACCATAACCGTTGATATTGCTAACCATAATTTTTTTTGGTTGCAATGGATTTATTAGGTTTTCTTTTTGGAATCAAATTATGATTAATAACATTTATTTTCCAGGCCAACTTTTGTTCAAATTTGGAAGAAAGGGTCAGTGGAGCAGTTCTCGCCAGCCCCATACCTAGCAGCCTTAATCAATTGCATGGTTTGGGTCATTTACGGGCTACCGATGGTGCACCCCAATAGCATCCTGGTTGTGACCATCAATGGCGCAGGGAGCGCCATTGAGGTGGTGTATCTAGCCCTCTTCCTCATCTTTTGTCATGAAAAGAGAAAGAGAAGCAAAGTGCTGCTGATCATGGTGGTTGAGCTAATTTTCATTGCCGTTGTCACCATTCTGGTTCTCACCGTAGTTCACACCCATAAAAGCCGCTCCTTGGTCGTTGGGATTATAGCAATTTTGTTCAATATCATGATGTATGCTGCGCCTTTATCCGTCATGGTTAGTATCATAGAATTTCTCTACCCCAAAAATAAGACAATTAGAAGAGTATAACTGTAAATTAATATCATTCTAATTACGTGCTAAAAGAAATGCATGCCCTTCCATGGTCTAATTTATTTATGATGATGATGGTGGTTGTGCAGAAACTGGTGATCTCCACGAAAAGTGTGGAGTACATGCCATTTTTCCTCTCCTTTGCTTCCTTTCTCAATGGTGTTGCTTGGACTACTTATGCTTTCCTCCCTTTTGACCCTTTCATTGCTGTAAGTTACACTTTCAGTTTTAACCTTTTTCTTTCTCGTTTGGCTTCCATATTAAGAAAGGTGAAAATATTGAATAAAAAGGTGAATTGCCCCTTGTCCATTTAGAAATATATATATATATATATTTGTATTCATGTGACACTAAAAGTGGCTTTAAAGTTTTCCCTATTAGTAGGCATCTTAATATTTGATTTTCCACTCCATGGAACTAACCACTTTGGTGACATGAATATTTCCATGCAAAATTTGGCAAATATGACAATCTTGATTGATGTGACTAATTTACTTTTGGTGGGTTAGGCACCTCCCATTTTCCATGTGCCTTCTAAAAAGAAGGGAAAGGACATAGAGCTCTTTTTGAAAAGGTCAAAAAAGAGCTGACAATCCCAAGTCCATGTGGGTTACATTATTAAATCAAGATTATTGTCTTTCACCTCCTAAATCAACTTGTCATGTGCAACCTCAGGGTCGCAATTAAATTTAGTAATTCGTATTATTATATTATATAAAATATTATATTTTTATTATAATTTTTATAAAAATTACATATTATAATTTATATAAATATAAAATATAAATATATATTTTTATTGTATTTAATTCGTTTATAAAATTTATTAAAATTTTAATCATATTTTTTAAAATTTTTATATTATTTTCATATCATATCATATTTTAAATTATTATAATTTTTTTTCTTGAAAGTTAAAAGTTAAATATGGGTGTTGGGTTTTGACAGTGATTTGGTAATTTCTAAAATCGCCTTTTGGTTTTCATTTTCCAGGCTCCAAATGGACTGGGCACATTGTTAAGTTTAGCCCAGCTGTTGTTGTACGCCACATATTACAAGTCCACAAAGAGAATAATGGCAGCAAGGCAAGAGAACAAGATCGAGATGCATCGGTCAGAGGCGGTCGTCGATGGAGGAGATGGTGAGCCCAAGATGACCGGCGGAGCACCTTACAGGACCCATCCATCTGCAATTTAACCATATAAATATCTATATATAAAGATATGGAGAGTTTATTTTTGTTATTTATAACATCCTCAAACTTTTTCCTTACAAGTCATGTTTATGTTTGCAGTGAACTCAATGATATCAGAGTCTAATTTAAGAATTAATGATCTCAATTTCAATCAAATCATAGTCCAAAAAATTAAAAAATTAAAAAAGCTATGAAGGTTTTAATTTTTTGAAAATTAATATTATGTGATCCAACTTAAATAAGTTTTTACATCAGATTTTTTCATTTTTTAAGGTAAAAAAAAATCCTAAAATTTACTTGGGAAATTTAGAATTCTATCATATTTTATTATAAATATAAAATTTCCTTATTTGAAAATTAATATTATGTGATCCAACTTAAATAAGTTTTTACATCAGATTTTTTCATTTTTTAAGGTAAAAAAAAATCCTAAAATTTACTTGGGAAATTTAGAATTCTATCATATTTTATTATAAATATAAAATTTCCTTATTTGAAATGTGATTATTCTTAAGTTTACTAAACAAACTACAACTTTGTACATATTAACCTTATTATGTTGTAAAAGGTTAAAACTCAAAATTCAAGTTAACAAAGGGGGATTTAGTGTTAACCCCTCTTTTATGTTTGACCAAAAAAAAGTTAATTGTTCTTCCCTCATATTCAGAGATAACTTCAAACTTTAAACTTCAGCTCTACAGAAACTATTTTTTTAAAATTATTTTTAATTTCGTAGTGGTGGTGACGGCTTTTCATCCAATTCCAAACATTTCATTAACAACAACAAATGCACCGTCCTGTCAGTACTCTTTAACAACAAAATCTCCCAAAATACCTCCAAATTTTAACAAATTACATGCATACCATGAAGGAAGTTGGCAGCATAATGAAGATGAAATCACGGCAAGAGGAAGTAAATGATGCTGATAATGCTAAGTGAGCTACGGGAGCTGTCACGTGAAGTATAATTATTTTGTTGAGTTTTAATTAGTTATGCGATTGTGGTTTGATGGTCGTGTGAGAAAGAATTTGTTCAAATGTTGGATGAATTGTAATTGAGGAAATGAGCTATAACAATCATATAAAACGATTATTTTAAAACCACGAATAAAAAATATCATTGAATTTTCTTTAAATTTCTTTTTCTTTTTTGATCTCATGCTCTGCACTTTTTTAATTTAATTTTTTCTCTTTTCATCATTATTCATGTTATCACAAATTGGTATTAGAACCATATAAATCCAACGACATTGGAAACTCCACATAATGTCACCTATTATCAAGTTGAAGAGTTGCATAAAAAAATGGAAACAATGAAAAGATAATGTTTCGAGATGGTGGGAGATAAAAGCAACCCTAATCGAGAATCAAAAGGCCTAAAAATAAGAAATATGTGCAACAAGTTTGGATTTGTTGAATCCAAAGAAAGTATCGCAAGCTCAATCGAAGTCTAAGGGTACAAACAACGATAACAGCAATCAACTTACAATTGCCTCTTTGTAAAAAGAAAATGGTAAGTCTCTTATTGTAATCGTGACCAAGGAAAATATATCTATAAAATTAATGAATTGGGTTATTAGCTAAATATTCAGTCTGAGTCTAGGAGTAGTATCCTTCAAGATAGAATACAAGAACCATGAATTTATTAAGGGTAGTAACCCTTATGCTATGAATGCATATACCCAAGAACTATCCAATTTTCATGGATATATCCGGAGGGAGGACCAAGAAATGTAAAAAATACTTTGTTGTTTTTTCCATTTCAGACCATCAAAATTAGAAGTGATAGCAATGTATTTGTCAGGAAAAGCAAAAATATGGGTTGACAATTAACAATACTTTGACGTGGTCAAAGTTTGCTCAGGATTAATGCTATAGGATTTATTCAAATGTGATAAAAGATTTTAATAAGTTAGTTTAAAAAATATAGTGGAGGACTAGCGAGAAAGGTTTTTCGTAATGCTAGTTTTTTCATACTGCTAGTTTCATACTGTACTTTTTTCTTATCTAAATTCTCTCTTTGCTATCACTATCCATCTTATCATAAAAAGTAAAATAACTCTTTCAAGGGCTTTTATGTAACTTTGCACTTATTTACCGCACGTTCCCAAAGTTTTTTCCAGAGAAAATAACATTTCCTTTTCAAATCGGTTGCGCAATTAAAGATCCCCACTTTCCCTAATCTTCCAGGTGACCCTTCATCCTGCCTTTCCCTTTTAGCAACTGCAAGAATCAGGCAAACAATAATTGAAATCCTCTTTCAATTTCAGCTTTATTCCTTGATTTCTTTTTTAAAGTTATTCGAGAAACCCTAGTTTCCGAACTTGAAAGGTAATGAGGCGGTGGTTTTAATTCAATAATCTGATTTCGTTTTTCTTTTTTTTTTTCTTTTGTTAATTGCTGTAATTTTATCCGGATATATTCATTGGCGAAGGTCAAAAAATTTTTTTTGATTAAACTAATCGAAAAGTTTCAAGCTTGGGGAAAGCTAATCTCCAAAACGGAGACTCTGGATTGAACTCGTGGCATGCAACTCCTGAAACGACGCCGTCGTCGTTCTTAGTCAACAAATTTTGCGGTATTCCTTTTTCCTTAGATTTCTTATTTGTTTGCCGATTAAATTATAAAAAAAAAAAAAATCGGATTTGTTTTTAGATTGTGTGAAGCTAAATTTTGCCTTTGTTTTGTTTAGGTAATAATGCAATCGCAAATTTCAAATTTTAGGAAATTATAGAAGGTAACTATGCTATTTGAGTTGTTATCTCTCATACTTACTCGGTGGTTTTTGTTCCTAATTAGTTGATTAAGTTAGTTAATTGTGACTGAACTTATTCAGATTCGTTTGATGTTAAGAGATACTTGTTTGATAATCGGATGAGAAAGAAATCCGGGCCCTTTTTCGAGAAATTTCCAATTTATGTTTAATGATAAAATTCTATTTTTGTAGAATTAGAGATAGTTATTTAGCCATTGGAAATATGTGATTGATGAGTTTTTTGACATTGTTGTGCTACTATGAATTTCAGGGGATTCCGTTCATGAGATGCAATAACAGGTAATGGCGTTATGAGCTTGTCATCTTTGTATGGTATACTTTATAGCTAGGTGCTGATAGTCCATGCTGTAAAGCACAGAAACCATGGGAGATGGCAATAACACCTCAGGCAGAGGCATTGCAGCCAACAATACTACCTCATCCAGCAACAGTGAGAAGCCGGAGTGGCTGCATCAGTACAATCTTCTTGGCAAGATTGGTGAAGGTACTTATGGTCTTGTGTTTCTTGCAAGAATCAAGTCTCCAACAAATCGCGGAAAATGCATTGCCATAAAGAAGTTCAAGCAGTCCAAAGATGGGGATGGTGTCTCACCCACTGCCATCCGAGAAATCATGTTGCTTCGGGAGATTTCACATGAGAATGTTGTGAAGCTTGTAAATGTGCACATTAATCATGCAGATATGTCATTATATCTGGCTTTCGATTATGCTGAATATGACCTCTATGAAATCATTAGGCACCACAGGGACAAGGTTACCCATGCCATCAACCAATACACTGTTAAATCATTGCTCTGGCAGCTGCTTAATGGACTGAACTATCTCCACAGCAACTGGATCATACATAGAGATCTAAAGCCATCAAATATATTGGTAATGGGTGACGGTGATGAACAAGGAGTTGTCAAAATTGCTGATTTTGGACTTGCAAGGATTTATCAAGCTCCCTTGAAGCCATTATCTGAAAATGGTGTGGTTGTAACTATTTGGTATCGTGCACCTGAGTTGCTTCTTGGTGCTAAGCATTATACCAGCGCAGTTGATATGTGGGCTGTTGGATGCATTTTTGCTGAGCTTTTGACTTTGAAGCCACTTTTTCAAGGGGCAGAAGCCAAATCCACACCAAATCCTTTTCAACTTGATCAGCTGGACAAGATATTTAAGATCTTAGGCCATCCCACCCTGGAAAAGTGGCCCACACTTGTAAATCTTCCACATTGGCAGTCAGATATGCAGCACATTCAAGCGCACAAGTACGATAATGCTGGTCTTCATAGTTTTGTTCATCTTTCTGCCAAAAGTCCTGCATTTGACCTCTTATCTAAGATGCTTGAATATGATCCTCAAAAACGTATAACAGCAGCACAGGCCTTAGAGCATGAGTACTTTAGAATTGAGCCCTTACCAGGTCGCAATGCACTGGTACCCAGCCAACATGGAGAGAAAATTGTCAATTATCCTACTCGTCCAGTGGACCAGAACACTGATTTTGAAGGGACAACTAGCATTCAACCATCACAACCCGTGTCATCTGGAAATGCAGTTGCTGGCAACATGGGAGGTGCTCATTCTGGGAGAAATGGATCTGTCAATCGGCCTGTGCCACCTCCTCCCATGCAAAGAATGCCTCAGGGCATGATGGCTTATAATTTCCCTTCTCAGGCTGGAGTGGGTGGTGGAATGAATCCAGGAGGTATGCCAATGCAGCGGAATCTTGCTGCCCAACCCCATCAGCAGCAACAGTTGAGAAGGAAAGATCCAGGAATGGGCATGACTGGATACCCCCCGCAGCAAAAATCAAGACGCTTGTAAGAATTTAACTTCTAATATGTTGATCATCTAAATGTAATCAAGCACGATGTTGTATTCTTTCAATTTCAGTATAATATTAAACTTATTTCATGGAATTTATGACCCACTGACTTACGAGATCTATAAATTTATTGTTGTGAGCTCTTTTCCTGTCCAATTGCTAACCATGCTTCAAATTCCAAGTCATGGCCTGCTGTACTGTGAGCTCCCTCAGGTTCGAAATTTCGGTTGGATAGCCTTGCTGTCCTTGCTTGATGAACTTTTTCCGTGCTGAATCTATTTATACGTTGCAAATTTTTGTTTGATGACTCACGATTTAACTCTTTGAAAGTTAGCGAAGATAAGGTGCACAGGTGAGTCTATTGACCCATCTATAGGCCTCCCAAACTCAAAGGTTACAGATCTCAAACCTTGTTTGACTTTTTGTTATTACGAGGGAAAACATAGTACTATCTTTATCTTTCGTTGAGGTTCTTTTACGAGGTAACAGTGAAGTAGGGTCAGAAAAATCTTCAATGGAGTTTCTATTCTACTTCTGGTAATCCTTGACCTTCAAGACGTTAATGGATAAACAACAAACTAGCGAGAATCCTAATAGAAGCTTGGTAGAAAGCTTTTCACTCTCACCCGCTCATTTGAAGTAATCATAAGACCAGTTATTGACTTATGGCTAAGAGGCCTAGAGTCTCGTTGATTTCCAAGTTGGGTTCGCCAGCCACCGAAAACATCTGAATTCTGATGAATGCTTATTTTAGGATTGTATCCTAGATTTTGAGATAAATTGTCATACGTTAAAAATGAACTGAGTCGTAAATATTCCAATTAAAAGAATGTCATACATTCTTTTCCTTAGCAGAGACGAGAATTAGGACTTTTGTAGCTAAATATTCCAAAATCTGCACTCTTACTCTCCATAAATTCTAAGACTATAAGAATTACACTCTAAATATATCTACAACCTAATCATAACTCTCCAGTGCTCTCAGGAGCTCCCTTGATTGGCCATCGAGTCATAAACAGACAATCTAATGATATTGCTGCTTGATGATCTTGGAACATCTAGACACTCCTGAAGGTCGGCATCGCAAGCTATCAAAACCCATTCATCATCGTCATCAAAGTACTTGATATCAATAGTACCCACCTCCAGCTTCAGCCTCTTGGCCACTTCCTCTTTCAGTTCCACCACACCAGAACTTAAGGGAGATCCGAAATCTAATTATATCTTCTCTTTAATCAGCCTTAATGGTCACACTCTCCATTTCCTGCTTAGCTGTTACATGAGGTGTTGGCTGAGTAAAAGTATCCATGGCTTGCCTGAGAGCCAGATCAGAATATGGAGGTGGCGTCCAACTAGATTCTGGAAATCTCCCATCAACACCAATTTCTGCTGCTGAAGGACGTAGGTTTCTCAAGTCTTTTGAACTTCCAGCACCCTCTACAAGCATACCTCCAAGCAGCTCTTGAGGTTCTGTTGTCACAAGGGCTTCAGGCATTGAGAAAGTGCCCGATATATTCAGCTCCCCTAAAGGTTGAAAGGCCAATTCAGGAGAGCTGCATGCATTCGAGCATTGCTCATGGATGGAACCAAGTGGATCCATCAGGGCTGCCTTGGCGTGAACCATCAGAAGTGGGCGTCTCAGCACTCTCTTCTCTTGAGCCACTCCCTGTTTTGGATCTGTTTGCCCCTTTATCCAAATCGGTGAGAGACCATTCTGCTGAGGGAAAATTTCTTCTTGGCTAAATGTCCTCCCTCCCAGCAACTGATCCTTCATCAAGGCTTGTCCGTTACTTCCCAGTGTCCTACTAGAGGGCGAATCATCTTTTTCACCTTGAACTGAGAAGGTCTGGAGTTTGGTGAGTTTTGTTGATTGGACCCATTCAAACTGGTTGGCCATGAAATAGATTAAACAGCTCTGGCAGTGGACTAGCGGCAACTGAAGTTAAGCCAAATGCTCCATCAGCACCTTGGGCAGATTCAATAACACGTTTTAGCTTAGTGAGGAATCGGTTGACTTTGTTGATCTTAGGAGATGACCACCGGCAGATCCCGTGCTGCCTGCAGATGCACTTCATTGTTGTAGGACAAACTGTAAAGCAAGAATCTGCCTGAGCATAGTCCATTTCAATAGGTACCGAAAATATATTCCAGTTTATATACATATAAATCAGCATCTTTTAAGTAATATAAGTTCAAAAAGCAAAGAAAAATTTTCAGAAGGAGCATATGCATACCACCAAGGCTCTTTGCAGCATCATCGCAAAATTCTGTTGGAGCACCTCCAGACTAATTTATTTCTCAGCTTTCCCACGTTTTCTCTCTGATGTTTTTAAGCCTTTATTCCGTGGAAGACAAAACAGGTTTTTGGGTTCCCCTAGCAACAACATTACCTCCATTAGTTGCAGGGTCAAAATTCATAGTTAATTGCTGTTTTGATGAATTTAATTGCAGTTCTCCTCTGTTTGGTGAGGTGTTAGCCCCAGGTGGCGACTTCACAGATGGAGGAATGGGAATAGATTCAAGTATTGAATCAAGCCTTTCATCTGAAGAAGCGTCAATGATTTCAATAGATCTTTTCATCCTCCTCAAGTTCAGCTCCAGAAGCAACCTAAGACTTCGGAAATGCTGCTTCATTGTTGCCAGCATGGAGCCCAGTAAAGTCCGTTGTTCATTGCTGTCAGCAATAGCAGAGGGCAAAAAAAATTCTCGAACATAAACATCATCTCAAGTATAAGTACTCCATAAGCAGATTGCAAAACAGCTGGTTAATCCAACATGTGAGCCTAGTGTACTAAGGGATACTCAGTTTTGAAAAACTGGGTAATGTCTGCGCAAAAGCACGATTTGTTGGATAATAATGCCCTCCCAGCAACCCCCTGACCCCTTGTAGGTAATGCTCAAGACAAACAACCCGGAAACCGCATACGTGAGCATCTACAGGATAGAATGCCACATCAGTTGTTGACATGCAGAATTGTCCCATGCAGCTACCATCAACGCTTGTACAGCTTTTCTTTAGACCACCACCATCAGCCAAAACACTGCGATGCCTGCAAGGAAACGAGGTCTGAGCCAAAGGTAACTTGTGATTTTCACAGACAACTGTCAAAATCTCCAAAATTTCAGCCAGTGCATTTTGGCGACTTTTATTGCAAATCTGGTGTAAAAGCATTAGTTTGTCAGAATAGAGAGAAGAAATAAAAGAATAACATAACACTTTTTTTATAGTATCCAAAACGAATAACAGATTTGACAAAATAACAACTTAAGCTCACCTGGGTGCTTGGATGATCCAATATTTCTGAACTTTTCAGATTCACTGCCTGCGTAAAAACTATCACATGACTGAGGAATCTCACAGCATTTTAAAACTAGAAATATTTGCCGAGAATCAGTGCTTAAGAATGCAAGAAAAAAGGTTCTTCGAAAAAGTTCCGAGGAATGGACTGATGATTTAGCACTAATCAAATTAGCAAACAATGAGGCTAGTATGTATGAGAAAGGGAAAGAAACCCAACTTCAAGTGCTTTGCATACGTTATCAACCTCAGTTGCATAATGTTAAAGCGGTGATATCCCAAATTAAATAATTATCTAATCATATATAATATTATATTACAACATACATAAAAACTTATAAGATTTACTTATGTGGTTGCTTGGATAGATAATCTATATTATTGACGCGTAAGATATTTTTCAATAACTTTATTAAATCAATTATTTAATTTTTAAAAATTTTTAAGTTTCAAAATTTTCATTTATCAAAATATTTCAAAATGTATAAAATTTATCTTAATTTAAATCTAATAAAATATTTCTTTTCATATTTCACTCTTATCCGATTCAAATAGTTTTTAAAGGTTAAATTTTTAAATCTTAGGAATAATAAAAAATTATACACCCTCTAAATTAATATTCATATAAATTTAAATAAATAAAATTTATGGTTGAATCATTTTATTTACTAAATTTTTGTCTTTATTTTTTTATAATTTAAAATAAAAAATATTTTATCTTAATTTAAAATTACACACATCTAAATTTAAAATTATACTAACTTCTTTTATCTTAATTTAAAATTAAACTTAGATAAACTAAATTTTTAAAAATTTAAATTTTTTCAAATTAAATAATTATTAAATATATATTTATGATTTTTTTTTCACAATCAATATTTTTTTCTTTTCGTCATAAAAGTTTAATAAGATAAAGTTTCAAAATTAAATATGAAAAAGTTTTTCGTGATATATTACATATGTAAATCTTAGTTTTTATACTAAAATAATATATTCTTTTAAAAATTTATATAATTGTGAATAAAGGATTAACTTTCTCATTGATATTTGTATATAATTTTACTTTCATAATTTAAAACTTTCATAATGCTTATTTAGATTTTTTCATAATAATTTATATATAGACAATTTTTTTAATTTTAAACTACAAATTATAAATGATTATGATTATTTTTATTTATCTATATATAATATAAAAATTAATATAAATTAAAATTTCAAATCTAATATATATATATATATATATATATTATATTACAACATACAAGGTTATGTAATCAAAATTACTTATGTGAATATCTAGGTGGATAATTTCTTTTAATGACACATGAGATAATATTTATATTATTTTATTTATCAAATAAAATTTTTTAATAAATTATTTAAATTAAATATTTTGGATAATTATTTAAATTGAAATCAAGATCTACCTAAAATTAAAATTTTTGCATAAAATTTGAATTCAAATATATTAAATCATAATTTGTCTTTTTTTTTAAATTTAGTAGCAGTTCCAAATATATATACTTAATAAAATTTTATTTTCTATCAAATAATTCTATTTAATAAATTATTTAAATTAATATTTTTAGATAATTATTTAAATTCAATCAAAATCTATCAAAAATTAAAAATTATTTAATAGATTATTTAAATTTAATACTTTAAGATAAGTTAATAAATTATTGACTAGAAAGTATGTATTTTTAAAGTAATAAAAACTTATATCTTTATATGAAAATATGAAACATTTAATGTTGATTAAAAAAGTTAGATAACAGTATGTTTTTACTTTGAAAACAAATATAATGTTTTATTTATGTTCTAATTCAAATATTTTTATATTATATATTTGGTTAATTTGTTTGTTTCTTCTTAGTTCATAACTATTTTTAATTTTGCTTAGATTGATTATAATTAATTTTTTGTATTATATAATTTTTTGTTTTATTCATTTCTTTAATGTTTTTATTTTCTGTTAATTTATTAACATGTTTGCTTTTATTATTGTAAATATTTAATATTGACAAATTAATATGTAAATTTATATTCTCTATTTTCTTTAGCTATACTTTTTATTATTAAATTTTTTTGTCGACAATAAATGATATGAGAAGAATGATGATCACTACTATATCTAACTCACAAAAAATACTATCAATTATGTTAAAAATGATTAAAAATAAAAAAAATATTTCAAAAAAAATTTAAAGCATAACATAAAGAATTATTGTTTTACTTTTATCTAAAAAATAATTTTATTTTGTTAACATATATAGAAATAATTGTTAGCCCAATATATTTGTGTCAAAATAAGAATTAATAAAAAGCAAATAATTATAACAAAATTAATAATTGTGATTTGTTGTTCAATCAAATATATATATACTCCACCTAATCAACATTATAATAAAAACAATTATTAATTTTAACTATTTAAATATTGATTCTTGATTTTTTATCAAACAAGAAAAAAGCGATAACAAAATTTTCTATATTTAACAAATAAATTGAAAAAAAAATTTAATGAAAAAATTTTATAATTCTTGGAAATTTACAAAAGTTTAGACTTTTTTTAGATGAATAATATCATTTATAATATTTTATGTATAAATTATTATTTAATTGTAATTTAACATTTATAAATATGATTATATATTAAATAAATAATTAAAAAATAAATTTAAAATTAAGAAAAATTTTTATAAAAATTTCGTATATTGTATGGGTTAAAAAGGCTAATTTATTATAATTTTATATTCAGATTAGACCTCTTTACTTATTGTTAATTGATTTTAGATTTGATATTTTTGATTTTATACAATATCAAATAAATATTTAATTTTTTGTAGTTTTATATTTAAGTTGGATTTCTCTATTTACAGTCAATTGATTTTAAGTTAAATACTTAACATACTATCAAAGTTAAAAATTTTTTCAAATTTTCATAATCTCTGCACTTTTTTCAAATTTGTTACGTGATAAGCTTTTTTCATCCTGTCTAAACATGATAAAAATTTGTTAAAGTGATGTTATATCATATTTAATAAATATTTAATTTTTTATAATTTTATATTTATGTTGTACTCCCTCATTTATAATTAATTGATTTTAAGTTTGATACTTAACATGATATCATAATTAAAATTTTTTTTCAAATTTATCATGAGATAGATTTTTTTTCATTTTTATCACGTGATAGACTTATTCTATATTTACCTAGATATTATAAGGGCTTATTAAAGTAACATTATCTCATATTTAATCAATATTTAATTTTTTATATTTTTATATATTATAAATTTCTTTTTATCTTTGCATATACATGATAAAAATTTATTAAAATAGTGTTATCTAATATTTAATAAATATATCATTTTTTATAATTTTATATTTAAATTGAATCACTTTAATTTTTGTTAATTGATTTTAAGATAGATACTACACCCACAATCCTCTGTAAAGTCATTACGAGTTCAGGTACAGCAACACAAGACAGTTTAAAACGTTCAAGAACTGGCAACGCCAAGGTTCCCTGAACATTGTAATGCAGAGCATGATCAAGCCTAGAATACTCTCTGCTAGAATAACACTGAGCATTGGGAGTCCATTCTGGCAAATTTTGCGGGAAAACACGACCGGGAAGCCTAAGCTGCCCATTACCCTCCCATCCACAGAAAACATGTACATCAATCATCAAAGAAACCATCCTATACTGATGTAGTGCATTTGCTATGCGGATCAAGTACAAAGGGTTGCCCCGTAGTTGTTAGAACATACCGACCTCCACCCTTTACAGCTGCCCAAACCTGTGCCAGAACATGTTGTTCAGTTGATTCTTTGAAGTAGCGCAGTGCCTGAGTCATCCTTTCTTTAATTACCCAATAACTATCTGGGTTCTCAAGCGGTAGCAGTCCCAGAAACGGAGAAGATAACGCTCTATTATCATTGTCCTCCTTTGGATTTTCATTTACTGGATTGGGATTTGGGAGTGCCTGCATTTAGTATAGTTTCAAATACAAATCAAGTAAATTAGATGCTCTACCCGGCAAAACATGTACAGTTTCTAGTATGGTGCTATGGACTGCGCAGAAAATAAAAAAAAAAAACAGGTGCCGGACAGGTGAACTTGAAGGCAAGGTGTATCAAAAAGACATAAACCATAAGAACAAAAAGGAAAGATGGAAAACTTGTTGCAGAAGGCAATACACTCGCCATAAAAGAATCCCAAGCTGAGAAGGAAAAGCAAGCAGCGGCCAGCCTGCCTGGCAGCTCAGAGGGTTTATATATAATGGTTTACTTAGGTGATAAAAAAGCTACCAAGTGAAAGAAGTAAACATCTAAAGTAACTAACCGTAAGTATTCAATCATTGGTTCAATTTCCTTTTACTATGGAGTTAGCGTCTTGAGAAACCAAATGAAAATATAAAAACCCAGAGACCAGAAACCTAGTTGGAGGGATCGGCAAATTCTTAACAGAATAAATTTTCCAAATTTTCAGGATTCCGAGAAAACAAAAATAAAAAATCATCAAATTCAACCAAGACAGACCATACCAAATCAACCAACTAAAAAAAAAAAAACCCAAAAGGAATCAGAAAAGCAAAACAAAAAGAAACAAACCGAAAGAAAAAAGCGTAAGAAAAAAAAAAAAGGAAGAAAACATTTGCAAATTTATCAAGTTCAAAAAGGACTAACACGCGACAAAAATATTGTAACCGACGGCGGCAGCCCCAAGCTTATCTTCATCAGAGAAAGCCCAGAGAGGAGAACAAGAATGCTCAGAAGAAGAAGATATGATAAAAAGAGAGGTGGGGTTAGAAAGGAGAGGCAGTTGATCCAACGGCCAGGAACTCTTGAGATCAAGATCATTCAAATCCATAATCTGTTGTTGTTTTGGTGGGCAAGGACAAGTGTCATCTACCTCTGGCTCGCTCATTTTATGGGAATGAAAGCGGAAAGGAAATTATATTCCTTTAAACTTTTCTTATATATTTCCTGTGGAGGAGGAAAGTTGTTTTCCTCTCTGTGCTGTTTGGGGGGGAGAGAAACAGAAGAAGGAAAAACAAAACACAGAATACCATACTGAGATGACAATGGTAAAAATTGCAAAGTCTGATTCCCTATTTGTTTTTCTTTTAAATTAACGGATTAATCCAACAGTTGGGTTGTGGTCTGCTAGTTGCTAAAATTTGGATAAAGGTATTGGGAGGGGAGAGGATGATTCTGTGTTGCTCCCTTCCATTGTCACACCCAACATCCTCTTTTGTCCCATTGCAGTGTATAAAATTTCTTGCAACGTAGCAGAAACTTTCATGCAAAATGATAAAATTTTCCTTAATATATCTGCCAGCCTTTCTTCTATTTTTGGAAACTCTTCGCCCCCACCTCAATGGGACTGACCTCCATAAAAACATAAACCAAGTGATTAACGACTCAGCAAGAAAGAAAACTAAAGTAGGGTTAATGCGGCATTTCACTAAGTAACAATTAGCAAAATGATAATCTTTTCTTAAATTTGATTAACAGTGGAATACAATCATAAAATGACACTCACGATATCACCAGATCGTTTATCCTTCATTCAAAAAGCCTTTAAATTCATTTAAATAAATCTTACATTATTACTTATATTTTATACATCACCAATGACGCATCCACGGAAAAAGAAAACTATTGTAGTAATATGAAAATGTTTTGATTTGTTCCTTAAACAAATTAAAATGGGAAAGTTGTTTGCTTTTTAACATGATGATTATCAAAATTTAGCTTCCGTAGTACTTAATCCTTGTTTAATTAAGATTGTTATTGATGCACTGACCGGCCTGCCAGGTCTTGAAATGATAAAATTACCCTCAACGACATTTCTAATATTTAGAAAAGTGGGAAATTTGCTGGTCAAAGTGGTGGCGTATTGGAGAAAGGTGTGACTTAATCGTAACCATTTAATTAACTTTTAAGAGAAAAAAATTTAGACCCCTGGATGTCGATGAGAATTTATTGATTTAAAAAGCATAGATTAGAGTTATTTATTTGGTTGAGATCAATGGAAATGATTTAAAATGGATAGGATGGGACCATTAACAGACATCAAACATTAATTAATCTTATAATTCCTAACTTTGGAAGTTTAAGAAGTTATATAATTTCAGGATTGGAATCTAATTTGAGAGGATAAGCATTAAGAATTATACCGTGAGGAAATTTATATGGCATGTTGACCACTGTCCGATGCCATAAGAATCACTAAATTTCTATCCATTTGAATTTGATGGAACGTTTTATGATGTTATAGTGAAGTGGACATACAGTGTGGGGGGAGGGGAAGGGGAAAGGGGATTTTCATTTTCGGTTTTTTCCTAAAACTAACTATTATGGAGTTGCTTGAGGCACCTCGAGATCGCCCTCAATTAAGTATTATGTGCTATACTGTTTAAATTGACGTTGTATTAGGCGTTATTTCTTTTGCATTCGCAACTTTACAAAGTCATTTTCCAACACAAAACAGCAAAGAAAGGACGGCTGGGTCACCAGATATGAACTCTCTCGGATGAAAAAAAAAAAAAAAAGAAGAAAGAAAGATTGAAAGTGACGAGCAACAAAACGCGTAGATTTTGTGCCTTTCTTTTTCTTAAAAATAAACAAAATAATACATTTAAGAGTCTTTTAACAATGTCATGGGAATGATTTTCATCGCATCACAATTCAATCATAAAATTCAATTGTGATGGGAATATCACTTACATCACGGATGCCAAAAAAAACCTTACAACCACTCTTTCAATGGACTAACATTCACCCTCCCACTACTAATCCAATTGTCTCTTAGTTGCTGCTGTTTGTTTCTTATGTTTAACATTGTTCTTGTCGAGGATAAATGCACTTGCATCCAACAGAAATTTGTTGCACAATCTGCAATTTTTTTTTTAATTCGATTTAACTTTATTATTACCTACTTCAAGTCTGACGTTTAGGTCGCTTCCGAAGGGGATTTTTTCTTTAAATTATTACAGGGTTAAAAAGATAATGAGAGAGATATATTTCAATTCAATCCCTTCCCTAATAACTTCTCATCTGGGAAATTGGAACGGTATCTCTCCAATAATACATGTATGGATTTGGTTAATTTGCACTCCTGAGTATTTGATTCAGCTTGATTAATTTATTCTTTTTTTTATGAATAATTAATTTATTCTTTATACTGAATTATATTTACTTTTAATCCTGATAACGTAACACAATTGATAAGATTTTACATCTTTTATGTTGTTGTTTTTATGGTGGAGCAGAGTCCATTTATCAACCTGGTTTTGTATGTATCGGCTTTCCATGCATACTTCTCGCTAACATGGATGCATGTGATATGATCAATATAATAATAGATATGTATGCTCTCTTGAATTTGGTATAGGTAATAACTAATAAGTTTGCCATTACTCATTAATTTATAGGACAGAGAGAGGCAGAGACATGAGCCAGAACTATTCAGCATGGATACACCACTTATAAATGTGTGAAAATGTTACATGAGATTCGGATTGAAATAATTCTATATTTTTATAGCAAGAAATTAATTTCTCTATCGAAAAATTTCAAATATCTAGATTCATTTATAAAATTTAAACATATATTATTTTAAGTTCAAATCTAAAAATATATTGGTGGAAAATAATGATTCAAATTTCATAAAAGATGTATTTGAAATTATTTAGATATTATTTGATGAATCAAAATACTTGTAAGAGAATTCTAGAATGAAATAGATTTTTAAAGTTAATATGCTTATATATAAGTAAAATCTCTATACAATTATGTATATGAAAAAAATATAAAAGAATTATAAGATTTTATTTGATAAATACCTCATAGGATTATAAGAGATTAACATCTTTATTGGTGTACATGTTTGAGTGAACTAGAAAAAAATGATATGGTTCACATGGATATGATGTATAAGTGCACTAGAATATATGTTTATTTAGGTTGAAAATATGAAAATATTAAAAAGATTTATAGATATTAATTATTGAGTGGTTGATTGAGATTATATGTTTGTAATTCGTTATAATTAATATATCTTTTCTCTCATCTGTAGATATGAATTGATTGGATCGAATCACGTTAAATTATTATCTCTTATAAAATTGATGGATCAATTATTTGAATATGCTTTGTTTAATTGATTTCAAGTTTTTTGCCCAATATATTCGTGGGCAAACAATTAATTTAATTGTCATGAAAGTTTGCTTTCCAAAATTCATTTGCCCCATTGGCGGTTGCGGCAAGCCATTCGCTTATCTCAAGTACGTACAGCTTCACGTTTCAACTTAATTTTATTCTAAGAAGACTGAAAAAGATTAGTGTCTAAAATCTGGAAATTTCTTTAAACAATTTCTAATATAATACTACACAAAAGTTAAATACTATTGATAACTATCATATCCTAAAACGTGATAATGAGAGAAGCTGCTGCATAAAAAGCTGATATAAGAAATGATGCAGTAATTGTAGTTATGAAAGGCATTTTTCCTCTGTCACTCCTCAATGCCATGGCTTGGTAAATTGGCAGGCAATTCATCACAATAGACCCTGTTAGGAACAACTGCAACAAAAGCTCTTCCGTGTTGCTGCCATTGAGAAATTGTATCAGTCCACAGATGAATGAGAATAGGTTGATTAGTGCTGCCATTGATAGTGTTACAAACATGGGTGATGGGACACCAAACTCAAAAAGCCCTTGGTCATATCTTTTGCTTTGCTCAGCGTCGATTACCTTGCTGGTCATTTTCAAACCCTGAGTGGGAATGCCAATGGACTTAAGCAAGAACTCAGTTAATCCAAACAACTAACATGAAAGTCCTCTCATCATCCACTTTCTCTGATCACTCCACCATCTTTGGATTGTTCCCCCAACTACCACGAAGTCCAAGAAATCTTGCACATATGCTCCAAGCATGTAAAGGAGAAACCATGGTTCTGAGACCTGAAAATTAAGATACTTTTTAACTTTACCAATTCCATTGGCAAAGATTACTATCTTATTATTTGTAGCTAATCTAAGTAAATTATGTACCTTTGGGAAGATACTGACTCCATTAAGGAAAGCAAGTTGAGGGAGAAAGGAATATGCAGTGATTGGAATTGACAAAGTCGGCACGAATGCATAGTATGAATAACCTAGCCCCATGAAGAGCCCTATAGCTTTGACAACAAAAGTTATGGTACTGTCTCTTAAAGAAGCCACTTCAAGAAGGCCGATTGCCAACCTCTTGTTCTGGCCAAGAACATCAAGAAGGTTTAAGGGTACATCTCCTATAAATGCAGCCCTTTCAGGATTGCAGAATATGAACCTCCATCCTTCACATTTCAGCCGGAATAGTCTTCCATCAATGACCCATATCTAAATCCAAACTGCACAGATCATTGTTCCACATAAATATAACTACAACAGGCTTTTATCTACGAAAATGATAGATTTTAGCTAAATTTAATCAAATTACCTTATAGTCTGTTTTTCATTATGTGCCAATTAACTGATGGGGAAGTGTTGGGCTGGTTTACGATGTAATCTGGACCTAGTTCCTTGATTTCCCGTAAAATCAAAGTTGATGTGTCACCAAAGAGAGCTCGCCGGCGAAAAAAGCAGCCAGTTCCCAGATAATTAGGGCCGAACAGCCAATCAAAACCAATAGGATTAAGCTTAAACAAACGTTCATGTTCACAAGCATAAATGTCACTCTCATTGAGCCCTTGGAATTCTTAAGGAAACTGAATGTAAGCCAATTGTTCTGAATTTCAGGGTCTAACGCATAAAACAGGGCACGGAGAGGTGTTCTCGGATCATTCGAATACATGTCGCGGTCTAAGGTTATAATTATTGGTGCATTGGTCATGGCAGCCCTTTAAATTAAAAACACAAGATTAACCATTTAGAGGAGATCAAGAAGATAAACATAATTAATGGTAAACTTTAATTATTCAGTGAGAGCATATACCAGGACATTAAGGGCACCAGCTTTGAAATGGTGAGGGGATGTCTTGCTCTTTTGCCTAGAGACATAAACCAGGTTTGGCAACCGATGGCCTGCATTGTCTGTGAATAAAACCTGATTATTACCAATTGCAACGTTATAACAATAGTTTCAGTCGTTTGGCAGTGATTAATTAGTTTGAGCTCAAAGAAAGAAATCCTCGGGAAACATAGGTTGTGGTTGCAAAACCTGAATGACAGTGGAGTGATTTTGACGGTTGAATCCATCAGTACTCCATTCAATGAAAGCCTGACGGTCTTGATCGCTGGTTATGTATTCATCAACTTTTCCTGTTTCAACAACGTGTTCGACTCTCACTTTCATCCTCTCGTACGTTATCTGCAACAATTTTAACATTCAGATTTCAAAAGATAGTGAGAATTTTCTTTCCACTTTTAGCCAATGGAAGAAGATCCAAAAAGGATAATAATGTTGCGTCGATAGCCCTGTGGACAGATGGTAACAAATCAATGTCATCGTCTCCATCTTTCTTGTCTCCACTCCATGTAACTATAAACCAGACAGCCGGTGCATGGATTTGTTCTTACATCAACATCCCATTTGTCTCACTACAACTTTGGACAAATATTCCAACATTTACGGAGAAATACAGTCTCTCTCTTTTGTTAAGCTTTAGAAAAACAAAATAATCCTAGGAGTATGTAGAAACTTTGATTATATATTTCATTTGTCGAGATTATTGCTAGACTTTTCAAGAACCCAATATTTTAATTGTTACGTCACTCGATGAGGTTGGTTCATTAATTGAATTGATGGCTCTTTATATCCAAATTCCAAATATCAGTACCTTTATCGTGCATTAAAATTCGTATTTGCTTAAATACTTTTGGCTCAAATTAATTTCAAGCCGATCATTCCCGAAGAAAACTTTTTAAATAAAAATAAATAAATGAAACCAGACAAAATGATAAATATTGATCCATATCTTCAATCAATTTGCTAATATGTATAATTAGAGTGAAAAACATAAACTTTTGCGGCTAATTTTAGCATTGAAGTTGAAAATGAGTTCAAAATTTGTTATTGGCCCAACTTCAACTTTAAACACTAAAAAAAAATATGACTTTTTATTTAAAAGTTAAATGTAAATCCAATCAAAAATTTTTTGTTTCATATCTTTAAAATTTTATTATATTATACATTTTTTTTAGGACATTTCAATTATCACAATAATGCTAAACATTTAAAATTCTTAATTAATATTTTTTTCATCACAATTTTAAACATGCTTTTTTTTTTTTGCTAAAATAATAAAAAAATTCTCTGAATTTTACCACTCTATTTAGATAAACTTTTATACTTTTATTACACTCAAATAAGTATTGACATTTACTTTGCACTCAAATAAACTTTTAGACTTTAATTTATATCTAAATAAGCCTCTATCTTTTAATTTGTACTTAAGTAAACTCTTAATATAAATTATTATTTTATTTGAAATAAGAGAACATACTTGGATACAAATCATGAATAAAGATTTATTTGGATATAATAAAAATATAAAGATTTATTTAAACAAAATGGTAAAATTCAAGGACTCTTTTAGTATTTTAAACTATTTTTTTCAATCCAAAATTTTTCAATAATAATACTAAATTAGGCCATAATATACTATTTTCCAACAACTAGACCTATATGATATGTCACTTAATTTTGAAAAATGGTATCTAATTTTCGGTAAGCTCAGAAAAAAAAATGTTTGCACTATGAAATTGTCATGGAAACAGATTATTTCTTCATGTTGATTTCCTTAATTTCAAATTTTAATTGCAATACAAATTAAAAATCACAAAAAATAGCAATTGCTATTGGCTAATTCATTAGATGGTTAAGAATGGCTTTACCGTAATCTTCTCAGTTTCAGAACTCCTTGAATAATTGGATGCAAAATATTCATCAGGGCTCCTCTCCACTATACCGTTCTTCCTAGGAAAAGGTAACCAGTGGGCTGCAAACTTAGCAGCTTCCATGAAAGCAAAGAGAGTGGAAGCTGATACTCCATCGTCCGATACATACACCGAAATCTTCTCCGTTAAATAATCATAAGCCATCAACGATAAGGCCGTGTTTACCGCACTCATTGGCGGCTCCTTGTACGGATCCGCGGTGTAAACGAACACTTCCAACCCTGGAAAATCACTTGTTGTCATGACCTTTTCGATGTTTTCAGGGAATTCTTTTCGGTAAACGGGACGCATGCGGAAAGCCTGCCCGTTAGCCCACATGAAGGCGAGGATAAGATCAGAGATGAATAACATTAGCCTTACGTAGAAAGAAACTAGAGTTCTAGAGTATAGGAGTGTTTGGGCATGGCGATAGAACAAAGCTATGATGACACACGTGTAAACTACCACAAACACTCGGTTTAAGCCCGTTCCGCGTGAGGGCTTAAGCGTGTGAAGTAGCAGAGGAGCATGGGCGGAGTTCGTGGCGGTGCATTCTTTTAGACGAGGCCCCTCCATATTTGTCGGCGGGTTGGAATTAACTTCGCTGTATCATCAGCAGTCATTGATATTTATAAACCAACTCGTGAAAATGGAATAGAACAAACACATGCGAGTTCATGACCTACCCACGTGTGAAAGCCTTTGTTGGAAACAAGACCAGGACGCTGTTCAATTCTCTAAAATCTAAATGCTCCATGATATTTGTGTTTTGAGTAACATGTTATTCAAAAATATATCCACATATATATATATATATATATATAATTATTAAAAAAATCCAAGAGTAAAAGAAAATTAAATTTTTTGTTGTTTTACAATAAAAGCCAAGATCCAGGAAAAAAGAGTTGTAAACGATAGAATTTAAATTTTAAACTTACGATATGATATCTTTTAAGAATAATTATATAAATAAATTTAATAAATTAAAAATAATATGGTTTTCTCAAATTTTGCTGCAAAATTATTCATTACAATGGACTAATCTGTAAAAGTTAGTTGCATTTATAATTTTTTTTCTATTTTCAACAACACGAGTAGGAAAGTTTAAATTAACCTTCATAGCCTGGTAATGAAAAATAAAAGAAGAGATATTTGAGATTTGTTCTTCCAGTAAAGGAAATTCGGATGCGTTAATACTACCATTGATTGTTGCAAAATTGTTTTGTTATAGGAAGTTTTTAAAGAAAATTAAATTAATATATGATAGAACAATTGGGTTTTTTTCCATCAAGTAATCAAGTAATTCTTTAAAGAAAGAAAAGAAATATCTCTATCCTTGTTGTGTCTAAGAAGTATGAACCATACAAGCATGCATATCAAATCTATGAAGTATGAACCACACAAGCATGCATATCAAATCTTAAAATGTATGAGCGAAGTCTCAGGTTTCCTTTGGATTAAAATGAGAATGATAATTAGGCCGCACCATTTACATATTTGAAATAATTAAATTAAAAACAATGGCACCAATGTGATCGATGCCTTTTCTCTATATATGGACCATAGTTCTCTCCATTTTGATGAAAGCTATAGGACACATGAATAAGACCTGCATGTCTATCCATAAACATTGTTACAGATAAACACAACTAAAATTCATGGATTCATGTATATATGTAGAAAATTCTATCTTATTTTTAATCTGTATGCATTGATCAATTGGTAGCTCGTAGGTAGGGTATATTTACAACTCATTGTCACCAAATTGCCTGAAGATGACAAGAGTTCATGATCACATGAATAAAAAAAGGTTCATTATCACAGCATGCATGTAATTATCACAGGAAAAAGCCAAAATCGATGTGAGATATCAGGAATTAAGAGTAACAAAAGATTTAGCAGTTTTCTGTTTTCGAAAGAGACCAGCCTGAGTGATTCCTGCATATTAAATAGATGCTTTAAACTCAATTCAAATGATATATCATTTTTAGGAGTAACAAAATCGGCATAAGATATTTTTTTATAATACGATCAGGATATATATTTTTTAATCAAATCTTTTCATTGGAAGATTTTAAAGGGAAGTTCCTTCACGTTGATCTAATACATTTGGGTTACTTAAGATTCTTCCTGCATCAAGCCTGTAATTAATATATCATGAGAGTGAGATTCAGGTAAAGACATATTAATTTTTACTATTAACAGATACTCTATATTATGTGGTCCAAAAGTTTCTGTCACATCTCCTGTATTATTATTCAGCTTCTGAAAGATTCTAATCAAAATATCTATTTTGTTTGTTATTAGGCTCTTTCATAGATGCAGTTACCCATCTCATAATTTAATTTGAAGATAGAAGATATTTCTTTATTTATTTTTCATAATGAAACTATATATTTTAATACCAATGATATTTTCAATGCTTTTTGCGACTGATCATGTAGAGATACCTTAATTTTGAAACCCTAAATATAAGTAGTTATGGACCATAGTCTCTCTAGTTTTTGTTTTTGTTTTTGTCTTTTCCTCCTTTCTGGAAAACCGTAGCCTTTTTTGAGTGGGGGAAAAATACACTTGTACTCTTGTAGAACATTCTGATGTTTTAGATTTGTAGTAAAAGTGGTTGTGTCTCAATGTTTAGGTTGGGCGCCACAACTCATTGATCAACAAACTGAATTATTTATGAAGCTGAAGGAACTGACAATCAAGATGGTGGATTTATACAGAAAAGGATCGGAAGAAGAGAAACGGGATTCATCCTGAAGAGCGAGAAAAAACAAAAAGAATGAGAGGCAAGAGGAACAAATTAAATCTTTGGCGATGGATGTTGGTTTCTTAATGAATTTGTCTCGAAACGCCATAGATATCAAATAGTAGTCCTATCAAAAGCTATCAAAATCATCCTATCTCAATAACAATAATAATTTCTACAACTAATCAAGCTCCCAAGGTATGGGGGCGTAAGTGATGAGGCTGTTATAGCATTATTAGTCATTAGTCAATCACATGCAGGTGAGTTAAGTCTGGCATAGAAAATCATGCATCAGGGCTGCCCATGTCCATTGAGATGCGTGTGAGTGTGGCTTTGATGGGTAAGAAATGAGAATGGAAGGCTGCTTATGCTCATGCATGCCTTATGGGGCTACAATATGCTAAAAAAAAGTCGTTGGATGAAATATCATAGTCCAATTATTTTCATATAGCTAAATATCTTTATGAAATCACCCTAACTCTTCGTTCTACAAGGTTAAAAACCTTAGAACCAATGTGAAGAATGTCGGAGCATTTCAGAGTTCAAACTTCTTTAAAGAAAATTGATCTTATTATGTTATTTGATTAGTGGCAGACGCATCCTTGAGTCGAGTTATTGTCAAGGAAACAGGGAAAAGAGAAAAAAATATGGGTATTTTCAGCTCCTCATGTAAAGCTTGTCTCGAGGCAACGCCGTCCCGGTATTCATTTCCAAATGGTTACATGCCTTAGTGCTCCTCCGTTTTGCGGCCATAGCCTTAGGGAGTCTTTTTCATAATTGGTTTCTGCCCGTATCTGCAATTTTTTTTTTTTTGTACTTAATTTTTTTTCTGATACTAACTTGAAGTTGTAATAAATTAAATTTGGGTTATTAAAATTTAAAATCTATTACTCTTGGCTGTTCACATACATGCATGTTTCTTAAAACGGGTAACATTATTACTATGTTTGTCCCAACTCCGAAGTAACATGTACTAGCCTTAAAAGATCAACTCGTCTGAAAATATAAATCCCTAAAAGGAGAATTAAATTCGACAAACGTGTTTTAAATTGTAAAGGAAAAGATTGGAAGTTTCGCAAAGCAACGCATTTACAAAGGATTTGACTGCCTTGGCCTTCCGATTGACATCAATTCCTCAATGATCACTCACCAAACTAGAAGCTTCTATCAGGCTTCATATTCTAATCCAGGGTATCCTTCTAGTAAGGCAAAGAATTTTATAAATGCAAAGGACTATTGATTGATAAAAACCAAAACAGCGATGCTAATTAGGATTACAATGGCAGACCACATTTTATATTTACAAGCACAGGAAACCAATATTATAACCCCCAACCCACCACAAAGATCAAAAGTATTCACAGTTTCCTAGTCCTAGCCTCTAACCCAAACTAATTCACGAAGAAGTCTTGGTTCTTCAAACCCAGGAAATGTCTTTTTCGTCTCGTATGGTAGGCAGCTCTAAAAAACGAGCAAGTGATTAGTTTCCCTCAACTTTAACATACTCCACAGCTTAAAAGTAACATAAAAAGCTCCTACGGGAAACAAACAAACAACAGTTATCGATAATGGGGAAAAGAAAAATAAAAAGGTTCCTATTTCAGTTTTCAGCTGACTCTGAGCTAATCACAATCCCTTGACCTTCAATAGAAGCCAAAGGAAGTTTGCTTCCTGTACTCATCTTTTTCACATCCTGACTTGAACATATAAATATTCTTCGTACCATATTGCAAAATTCCCTGCAAGAATATAAAATCAAAGGCAATAAATTGAATTCTAGAAGAGATTTAAAAACAATTAGGACAAAAAACGGTATCAGGTTACTTACTGCCATGGGTCATCGCCTACAAGCATCATATCCCCTTCATCATCAGTGTAGACAATCTCCCACTTATTCTTACAGCGAAGCTCTCCCTTGATATTAAACATCTCCTCTAGTTCATCTATAAGCTGATTGTACCCTTCCAACATGCCCAAGTCCACGGCACGACCAACAGCGAGCCCCTGCATCTGAACCTGTTCACATATACAGCCCCAAAGAGAGTTTAATGAAAATTCTTCAACTAAGCAAATAGTTCTACAATTGAATGAATTAACAATTGCATGAACACTTTACTTTCAATACCTTGGTACAACTTCTTGTAGAATTAGAACAACTTTGCCTGCTGTGGATCTCTTTTGCCGATACCTGTAACTGTTCCTGTTGCTTCTCTTTAGAATCTTTTGAAATGTCAGACTTCTGGTCAGAATCAGTGGGTGACAGGGTACTCAAGCCACGTCCTTCAGTTGTACCAGCAGTCATAGTAGCAAGTTGTGTAGGTGTCCTCTCCAATGGAGTTGAGCTTGCAGAGTGGTTTATAAGCTCAATGCCGAACAATCGACAACTAGCAGCTGTCTCAGATTTCTTTACCTTTTCAATTGGATCAAAGGTTGAATCATTGTTCAGTTGAGGGTTTGAAAAGCCAGAAAGAATAGGCCAACCAGATACGCTTTTGCTATCCTCTCTTGCATCAGGATACAGATGCTGAGAAGCACTCATGCCAGGAGAAGATATCCAGCTTCCTTCATTCTGAGTCTTCAAGACAGAGCTGCAACTGCTGTTTATCTCAGTCTGCTTGTGATGCCACATGACATGATTTTCATTTCTTTTTGCTTCGGCAGTAATGTTACGCCTTGTTGGATCATGGGAATGCAGCACTCCAGAATTCCGAAGAGCTGATGCTGTTGAAGTTAGATCTATATTATTCAAACAAAGTGGACACGTCAGATACATAAAACATCAAGTATAATAAAAGAGGCATCAGACAAGGAAAAATATCTTACCTAGAGCAGGAATTTCAGGTGGTCGAGGCCTTTTGTTCTTAGCTGGAACAGGTTGAGACAGAGTAGGTGGAACCGGAGCAGCAAAGGGTTCTATCTCCCATGGTGAAACCCTGTCAGGTCTTGGAATAGAGGCAGGCTCATCCCATTGTACCTGTTGACAAGCAGTAGTTATACATACCAGGCAAAATAATTTAAATTAAAGTTGGAGAAAGCAAGTAAGAAGAAGTTACCTTCAATGATCGCCATTTTGAATCTTTCCAGTGAGGAGAAAAGTCTTCAAGCCCAACAATTGTGCCAGAAAACCTTTTCAATGAAGGTATGTTGAGTAAGTACTTAAAGAAGAGATCAGACATTCTCCAACCCAAAGCAATCATGCGGTTAAGTTAAGTGTACCTTCTCTCAGGAGAATCCTCCCCTTCAAACTTCATCTTAAATCTCATGCCAACTGCAAACTTATTGTTAAGAGCCTCTAAATATTTGTTCAACCCAATGATGAACTGACTCGTCCTGATATTTTACACAATACAAATATGAGAAAAGAAACAACATTTTAATCTCATTTTTGGCAAAACCATAAATATCATACCTTGGCTTATAGTAAACAACGAAGAGGGTTTGTGTTGAAACGGCATGAGATGCAGTTGCAAGCACTCCTAAGTGCATGCTCTGACTTGAAATCACTGATGACGGCATGCTGCTCTGTTGACAAGCTACACGCCTCACTCCAACACGTAGCTCCCCATTTTCCCCTCTAGGTGACCAAGAATTAAATGAATAGCTAATCAGCTACATGAGAAATGAACATAACCAGCAAAGGCTAGAACATGTGCAGGGTGCGCACACACACACATAAAAGTGGACAAAAAATGAAAAAAGACATCTACCTCAGGAACACAAAGGAATCACCAGCAACTAATCTCTTTGAAGTAACAAATGTACTCCATCCAGTTGTGAGCAAATGCCTCCTTGGTTGGCCTGTTCAGTTAATCATGTACAAATGAATCATGAGTACGATTTGCCCATTAATAATGGAGGTATCTTTTACATTGCATGGACAGAAAAAACACAAAGGCTTAAAGTATCTCACATAAGCATAGATGCACTTTAATATCAAAAGACTGAGTGAGGAAGACAATAAATCAGGTGTTTTTGTTACCTCTGAAAATATGCTTAAAGCGCCACTCATAACCATGAAGATCCTTGGCAACCAATTCCTGGGTTGGCGTTGCCTGGTTCATGTCCTGAAAGACATCACATACAGAAATCAATAAAATGAATATTTATAACAGAAGATGAAAAGGCCATAACAAATAGCATAATCCAGAAACAGATACCAATGGAGGAAGGCATTCAGTGGCATGTTTGCGAAGAACAGAAAACCCTCCATGGGTGCTTGTATCTGAGGCAGTTAAAACCTTGCAGAATGATTGGATGGAAGGTCTTTGAGACTCAGGAGGGCATGCATCAGGAGTTGTAGGGTTGGGTTGCTGTAGATGCCAAAAACATAATTGGGGATCACTAATTTCAAACAATAAAAAAAATTTGTACAATACTGGAAGATGTTCAAATCAGGAAGGAACAAAATTGGTTCTTACATTTGGTTCCGGTAACAAAGTTATCTGTGCATACACTTCATCTGTTTCTTGTTCAGCCTACAAACAGAACAAGTCCATAAAAGTTATCCCCCCCAATCAATCATGTTGGCAGAATAATATAATGGTCTACTTGGTCTACATCACTAACCATCTGACTGAAACGCAATTTATCGAGCCAATAAAACTAATTACTCAAAAAAGAAAAACTAATTATTCAAAGCTTAAGGTTTACATTCTTTTCAAGATCAAAAACAATAAAACAAGTAGGATCCAAACAATTACTCCACTTCTTTTTTTCCTCTTCATTTTCTTAGTAACCAAATAGACAATTAACACACATCTAGAAATTACTATAACCTAAACAAATCAAGTAAAAATCAGGTACAGAAAAATTACCAGCAACTGAATATGAACAACACGGCAAAGAATCTTCGACGGAAGATTAAACAACGGAATCCTCTGATTCAACTCCTGATTCGTGGACGCTTCCAACTAAAACAATCCCCCACCGAAAGTAGCAATATTTCAATCAACAAACCAATAAATTAATCATTTCCATAAAAACGCAATAATTTCCAAATAGAACAAACAGAAGAAAAAAATCCGTTCCAAAAAAGAAATACAAAAATACAAAAAACGAAAAGAGACTTGCCTGTTCCATATGTCCTTGTGGAAAATAATAGACTCTCTCATTAGCTCGAGGAATCTCAACCAGTGGTCCCGCACATAACTTCCATAATTCCATATACAGATCATCCCCTCCATTTCCTATCATTCAAAAGGAAAGGAAAACTTTCAAAAATTTTCCAGAAAAAAGCAAAGGAAAAGAAAAGAAGTTGAAGAAAATCTACAATCAACGGTCAATCTTGTACTTTTTTTTTTACCTTCAGAGGAGACATTATTGGTCTGCGAAAGCGACCCTCCCATATTCACCATCATTGAACTCTTTCTAACTATCCAAGTCAACAAGCAGCAGCAACAGAAATTTTCAAAAACCTCCAAAAAAAACAATTAAATCCTCCAAACCGCTCTAATCCTTCACTTAATATACCTTATTGTACACACTTAATCACCATAATAAAACGAAATAATTAAGATTATTAACAAAGGTAATTAACACGATTAAACTGCTCGACTCTTCGATTCCAGAAAAACTACACTTTCCGCACACTTTTTTTTCCTCCTCTTTGCCTCCCCGTAAAGATCGCGAGATCCAAATACCGTTACCGAAAACCGATTTAACCGTTACAAAATCGCCCTGCTTCACCTCGCAAAACCGCTTTTCGCTTCAACTTTCTAAAATTTCTCAATCTCTCTGTCTGAAAAGGAAACGCCGTTACAGAGAATTCCCCCCAAAACCGCTTCGCGCGCGTCTTCAATTAGGCGACTTTTTTTCGTTGTCTTCCTTTATCTCCGATTCTTTCGCCCTTTTCTTTCTCTCTCTTTGTTTGGTCTGCCTTAACGTGTGTTTATCGTGTGTGTAACGCTAATTTAACTAACCGACTAACTCTGGTTACGTATTTAACCAGAGGATGGGGCAAGGTTATGGCCTCGGGGGTTAACTTGACGGACCATTTGACGGCAAACGGTGGAATGCCGTTTCTTAACGGCGTAGAACATATGGAATATTGGGCATTGGGATGCGTGTGGTTGGGGATATCGTGGAGGCGTTAGGTGTGATTTCGACGTTAGTTTTTGCCGTTTGTAGCCGTCTCTTTCGTTGTCTGCTTCGAAACAGGCAACAGGGTTGGCTCGAGTTAACCCGGCAGAAATTTGGGGTCTTTTTTTGGTTTTTCTTACATATTTTATTTTCTTTTTTTGTATTAGAAGGAAGACTTGGGGGATATTGATTTGCCCTGGGAAAGTGGTGATAATTACGGTCTTCTGCCACAAGACTGTGGGGTCCATGTGAACACATGGGATATGTTTGATACTTGGATCTTGATCTGTGTGAATGGCCCTTCTAAATATAGTACAATTTTTTTTTCAAAAGTACGCAAGTAGTAAATTTAAAATTTATCTTTTAGTGAATGATAAAAATATTTTAATAATTTATATATCTTAAAATCATTTTTGTAAATTTCAAAATTATACTTTTGAAAGTTATATTATATTTTTAGCAATTTATTTTTGAGAAAATAATATAATTTTTAAAAGTAAATTTTTAAAAATTTAATATAATTTTTGAAAATTGATTTTTCAAAATTATATTATGTTTTTAAGAATGAATTTTTAAAAATCATCTTATATTTTTGAAAATTTTATTTTTGAAAATATATAAACTTTTGTTTAAATATATATTTAATTATAAACTTTTGATAATATTTAATTTTAATTTAAATAAAATAAATACATTTAATTTTAAAATAAATTAATTTAATGTGCTAAGATCTTTAAATATCTCTAATAATTTTTTCAAAATATGGCTTAATTCTGATAATAAAGATATTTAATCTTGAGGCCACCATTATATGATAGTCAAAAGATACTGTTAGCTGAAATATTAGAGGTTTTTATTATCGTATTTGTCAATTTGTTGATAATATTATCATGATCAATATTTTATAAGGTATTAAAGCTTAGACTAACATTATGCACACACAAAAGTTATTGATATATCTATTCTTATTTGATCATATAAACGAATGAAAAAGACATGTTAATTCTCAAGCATGCATGGGTATAAAAAGTATTTTTGTTTTTAAATCAAAAAACCAAAAATATCCTTTTGTTCATGCAAAATCAAAAAACTAAAAAATAATGTTTTTGGTTTTTTAGAAACTTAAAAGAAAGAATAAGTTTATATCATGTATATTGAGAATATCAATTTTAATTTCATTCACATATATAATCAAATAAATAGATTTATAAATGCATAATTAAAAGTGAAATCGATCTTATAAAAAAGATATATATATAATAATAAGACTCAAAATTTATCGAATATATATTTTTGAAAAAATTTAAAACTTTTTAATTATTTATTTTTGAGAAGTTTGATTTTAAAAAGTAAAAAAAAGATATAAATTAAAAATAAAAGTGAATGGTGAATATATTTAATAAAAATAAATAATTAAATTTAAAATTTAAAACATATTTAAAAATGTAGTGTATAAAACAAAAATTAGGTGAAAATAGAATTCACCCGTGTAAAACTTGTTCTTTTTCGCAGACAATCTGCGAGCGGTGGGTTCGGTGGTTCTCGTCAGTACACGTCACACCGATTTGCCAAACTGGCGTTTACATGTCGTTGCATTTATGTGGGGTCCGTGTCCAAGTGCAATGTTCCACTAACGTTGCCATTTTAGTTCCATTTGTCAATTATCATCAGTCCGTCATGTTTTTCATAATTTTCTTCAGCAGCAGCGAGCAGTGATCCATTTGAGACGTCGAGATTTCATTCCAAGTCAAACAAATGTGAATATTTGACCTCAGTCAAAAATTTGAACGCAAAACAACATTCGAAGTAAAACACCCAGAAAAGAACAATTTTGAAGGTTTAACTCACTTCAAGAATACTCACATAAACATGTTTCATTATAACATATTACAATAAACCATTTAAATTCCTTTTTTTTTTTGCTTTTATATATTAAAAAATATTTTTTATCAATAAAATTTTATTGATGCAGTGTATCTAATCGAATTTACATGTAAATTTACACATGTAGACCAAAATTTATCCTTACAAAATTGGCAGCTTGCATCAATAGTTTTTGAGATTTAGTATTATGGCCTTGCATTAAGGTAAAGTTTAATAATTTGACCCTTGAAAAAAATCAAACCTTCTCAATTTCCACATACAAGTTGCATTATTTTATGAGTTTTATTTTATTTTTCATTTGTGTGCGTCACAGTTGAGAGATGCGTTGGAAGAGCAGCAAGTGGGGCGGTAGGGCATGTTGATGAACCCGTACATGGCCACTTGCTTGCCTTGGACAGCCAGCCAGACGTACCTAAAAAAAAAATCAATGACCCAAACGTCAGATTATATAGGCTGCTTTACCTTTTTCCTGGAAGGAAAGGAAAGGAAAGAAGAATAAAAAGGGAGATGATGATTTGTTTATTTAATACCAACTTTAGATCCTATTCCTCCTTTAATTTTGCATCTTTCTAATTTATAGCACAATAAGCAACTGTTTGTCCCCCTTTGAGGATAAATTGCAATACATACTTCAGATGCCTTCCGCACTTACCCATCTTATGTGCTCTTTTTTTTTTTTTTCCTTCATTAATATTATTTAATTAAACCACACAACTTTAAAAATGATAATAATAAAAAAATTATCTTTTCCACCGCAATGGAATTATGACTCCTTCGAATCAAAATTATCAACAATTTATTTTATTTGAATTCATATTCGAAATAGATGTGTTTTTTATTCTCTCACTTTGGCTTCTAAATCAATTACCACATATATATATATAATCATTTAAAGTTAAAATTTTAAAAATTTTAGAGTCAAATGTCTGAATATGGATTTCATTTTGAACTAAAGTAAAAAAAAAAATTATATAAAAGATTTAATGTAATTAATTGTCACAATAATCAAACTTAGAGTAATTGTGTGTATAATCGATTAATCTGTTACAGAATTTGTGAGGATTCAAATCCAAAACATTATTTCAGGTTATGCAAATTAAATTAGATTGATCGAGTCCACATCAACATCATTTGTTAAGTAATTAACGGATAAGCATGCTGGTTTAGGGGTTAAATCATTTTGTTAGAGAACATGGACAAGAGATAAAGACAAACCAATGACCATTAGGGTTTGTGTATGTTTGCCTGTATCCTGCGAATAAGCAAGCAGCAAAGCTGGATTTCTTATGCTTAGCTTTAACTTTGTTGCTTGACACCTGTCTTACTATTTTATGATATAATTTGGACTACTATATATGTGCTTTATTTAGGGCAATGAAATATATGGGAAGTGTGTGATACTTTCTCCTTTCGAAGTGTTGATATTCTCCTTTTGTGTTGAAAATTTAAAAAAAAAAAAAAAAACTTTTTCTTTTCTCTCGTCTGCTGGATTGGAAGAGCTTCTATTAAGAAATTGTAATGGAGAATTAGGACAATGAGAAAATACATCGATCTTAGATGGAAGTGCACTTAAGCCATTGCATAAAACAAAATCCATTTATAAATGCCAAAAAAGAGTTTAGTTCAATTGATACGGAGTAGTTTTTTTTTTTTTTTATCGATTATTATTTTATTAATTGACATGTCATTAAAATTAATATTTAGAAGTTATAAATTCAAAAAATTTATATACGTAATATTTTTTTCAGTTAGATAAATAATAAGGTAAAAAAATTTAAAAATAAATTAAAAATTAAAAAATAGTACTTTTTTTAGGAGGAATTAATAGAATTATCATATTAATAGCAAAATCTTGATTTTGGAACTAAGATCAAAACACTCTCTTTTTTTTTTGTTATAATTATGCAAGTAAAGCCATAGATTCACCGCATAGCATAGTTATCCTATATAGTTGTAATCCCAAGGGAAAAGAATATTATTGGACTGAGCAGAGAGGGTTGAATTTTTTTTTTTGTGGGGGGGGGGGGGGGGGTGGCTGGCTGCTGCCGGCAGTCTGAGAGTGTCATTTTATGTGTTAGCTCTGAGAGAGATTGGGCTTCAAATCCTCTATTTTCTAGAGAGAGAGAGAGAGAAGAGAAGAGAAGTATGATTGCTGGGGTTAGTCATTTTCTATCCCCACCCACCCCCATGTGGAGACCAATTTCCCCTTTGTTCCCACACTTCCTAACTGTTTCCTTCTTTTTTATTGCTAGAAAGTAAAAAATTCATCAAACTTTTAACTTTAACCCTTTCAAATTAGTGAGATTAAATTGAGGATAATTGAACCATTAAACTAGTCCAAATTATCAATATCATAACCTCACCATTTTTATTTGTTTTTTTGCTTTTCGTTGGTTACACCTCACCAATCACCCCACAAAATTACCAACCCTTTGTAAAAAAAAAAAAATTGAAATGAAATAAAACAAGAGAAAAAAAAAGAGAAAAATCGAAGGAAAGGAGAAGGTTAAATTCAAAATTTTGGCTCCATTAACTTATATAATTATTTTTAAAAAATAATAATTTTAAATTTTAAATTACGATTTTTTAAAAAAAAATTCTACGAGATGATGAAAGTTTCAAACCACATCCCTCGAGGATGAAGCTGCCCATCTAGGATAGTGCATTGGTGAATGTGGGGTACCATAAAGAGAAATAATTCTATATACTAAAGAAAAAAGAGATGTAATTAGGGTTTAATTTAATTTTTAGGTGGGATACCTTAAAAATCACTAAAGAATGAAGCACTTTGGGGTGGAATCCATGTGAAGACAATCATGGAGGGTTAAGAAAATCCTTTTTTCAAAGCTTTTTGAGTGCAGGCTAAACCAACAATTGTTTCCTTGTAAGCATTATTAATTTTAATTTAATTTAATTATATTTAAACTTTCCAGCAAATGTGAGAAGCAGAGTGGAATTTTGGTCCCCCTGGATAATACCACTTTTGACTTTTTGTTTGACTAAATTAAGGGCTTCTCAACCGTCGGATCAGATAACTTAAAGCTTTTGTTTGCCTATGGATCCTTAGTTTATTTCCTCTTCTAACACTTTTTTTTTTTTGGTCGTATCTTCTTCTTCCTCTTCTAGCACTTTGATCACTTTTTTCCACCATTTTAGGACAGGGAAGAAACGACACATAATCCTCTGTGGAAACTTACCGTTAAACTCCAGACACATTAACCTGGGCCCTTACATTGTCTCACAATTTTGTCTTTACACAAAGCAGTAATTTATATATTACATTTTTTTTTCTTTTGTACTAAAATTTTTAAAAAGTGGAATAGTTTTGTTTTATTTTTTTTAAGGAATTAATTTAAATATAATATCGAAATTCTTTTCGATGTTTTTTCTGATTGGTAAATTATTTCTTTTGCTTCAACCGTTTCAACCGACCAAAGCTGCCATTTTGGAGGACTTTTCCTTCAATATTCCCCAATTAAATCGTAGTATGGTTCATTTTTTTTTAAATTTTTTATTTATTGTTAAACCCTTTATTTTATTACATATCTAACTAAACAAAAATTATGCACCTAAATTTTTTCAAATCTACAACCTCTAAATGATAACTTCAATTATATATTAATTGATTTAAAACATAATTAATATTTATTTTTAATTTAATTGTTTTATTTGAAAATATAATAATTAAAGAACCGTACTCTACAAAAAAAATTTTATGTATGCTTAAGGTTAATTAAACTTTTCTTATTTATAACTTATCCTTTAATTTTTTTATCCTATTACATACATAATTAAAAATAATGTTATACACTTAAATTCTATTGAATTTATAATATTTAAATGTTAACTCTAATAACATATTAATTCAAAATATAATCCATAGGTTAATTAAACTTGATCTAACTAATTATGTTTAAGATTTCAAGTGGAGATTCTCTATAAAAAAATATATATGTAGTTAAAAAAGTTAAAAATGGCCTTTATTTTTAAAGACATTTGGTAAGATATTATTGGATACGCGTGCACACCTAGGTTGTTGGAAAATATATGTAGCAATAACAAATTATTCTTTAGATTGTTGGCAATAATACATTGCTTTCGTCAAATTTAAGAGAAGATAATATATTAATAATAAATTTTTTTTAAAAATATTATCTTAATCAGTGTCATTCAACGCAGACTAACATTTTCCATGATACAAAGCAAGTCATTTAAACCCCAAAAGATTGGTCAAACTAAATACCTTACCGGTAACCACTAAAATGAAGTCAAATTCCATGTTGCTACCCTTTCATTGGCCTTTTATTTTTCTTTTCTCATTCCCCAAATTGAATTCCTATTGGCTACCAATTCAGTGCTTCACATTAGGTCAAGGAGGAATCCAACAGTGGAACTGTACACTATACATTTGGGATAAGACGTGGCAATATATTATGTATATAATAAGATGCTTTCATTTGGTGTTTCAATGTTTTAATTTGTACTAATCATTTGAGTAATCAACATACAAGTTAGTGCACAAAAAATGGAATCATTGCAATAGGAAATTGTGTGTTTTTTTAATGAGATTACAATATTCATAAGTAAAAATTATAATCATAATCCAACCAATAATATAAATTAAATCGATAATTTATGTATAATACATGAAATTATTGTTCTCGTGTATATTGAAGTCGGCATCTAAGTAGAAATACACTGGAGAGTGCTATTGTACAAGGATGTATCAAGCTTGATGTTAGGCTGTATGAAGATTATACTCTAACATAGACTGGTTTTGATTGCTGCTTAATGGTGATAGTCAAGGTCAAAATATTACCTTTGGCTCCAAGCCTCCAACCCTAACAATACGGGCTTCTAACGTGAGAAAAGGACGTCAAAGAGCGTTTAGCTCGACTGGCACGGTGTCAGCGGCGCTTGGAAGATTGGCTAGGGGTTAGGAGTTTAGGAATAGATTAAAGACTTAAAAAAATGAGAAAAGTACCAAAAGGAAGAGCAGTTAGCCTAATGATGGTCTAATCCTAGTCTTAATTTATATAATAAGTAATAGTTCACAGCAAAGCACGAATAATGGAGGATCAAGGGACAATAGAGCAGCTAGCTAAGTTCTCCTTGTCAACATCAAGTTGCCCATGTGCAATGTGCATCATCGGATTCATGAGCCACAACAGTTAACAGCACCAAGCAAGTGGGTTTATTAACTTTAATGTCGGCTCAAAAGCAATATTATAATAACCTAGTTTTTAGTACTATCAACAAATAGAAACTTGAGGGGGAAACAACAACTTCATCCAAGCTAGAATATTTTCATTGGATTGATTTTCAACTAAGAAAAGAATCTTTGTCTAATTATTTGTCTCCAGCAAGTTGCAGAGATTGATGTGTCAAAGGTAATTAGATAGATCAAATGAATCTTACTCCTCTTGAATGGATTGAGCTTTCTGTCATTTAACAAATAAAATCAAAGTCATTGATGTTTCATTTTAATAAAAATTCTAAGTCATGATTAAAGGAAAACAGTTTAGGGATCAGAATTAAAGTAGAAAGTGAGTCAGGAGGCAGTGAAAGATCCCAGAAGAACAAGGCTAAAAAGTTTGTTTTATGGAAGAACCAAGTAAAAGAGACCACAGAGTCATACAACTTCCAAGAAATCCCTTTAAATGAATTTTGGTTCCCGGTTGCAGCATTTAGCTTGAATCAGTCAGAATATATATGAATTTGTTAGGCAAAAGATTAATCTAATCAAATAGTATCTTTTCCTGAAGAATACAAGAGATTTTGGTTAACTGGCTCTGGGGATGGTTGACAGTGATTAAATTCCTTCGTTATTGCTTCAACTCAAAACACAAAAACAATCAAGTATTATTGTTAGCAGCGGAGGAATGAGTCCATCAATAAAGGACGAAAATATAAAGGAATGACATGTTATTTTATTGAACAAAAAAAAGTACCAAATCCATTCTCATGGATTGCAGTTACAATAACATGAAAAGGGCCTGCAATATCTTCAAGTTGCTCGAAGAAAATGCTTCTGACACACTCGCCTGATATTTTATCAAGTTTCTGGAAGTTCCAAGATCCAAAAATCAAAGATGTATTTGAGGGAAGCAAAAGTTGAAACAGAAAAAAAAAAGTTTCTTTTATGGTTTGAAGGGAGCAAAAACCACCACTGAATTGTGTCCACCAAAGCCAAATGAATTAGAGATAGCTGCAGACCGATCAAAAAGAAAATTTGATCAATTACTGCTGCAATGGTCAATGGTATATACCAAATATTCATTTTCGTGGCTAGTGATCTGAAAACATTGACCTCTTCCTTTTTGCAATGACATAAATTTTTGTAGAGTTGGAGAGTTAAAATGCATACCAACATTGACTTCATGCTGTTTCTTCACGTTGGGAACAGTATCAATTGTTACATCAGGCTCCAAGTTCTACATAGGAAGAGATGATACAAGGACATGAAATCATTTGTACACCATAGGATTAAATAAAAGGAATATTTTTTGGTTTGAAATAGGTTCACTTGATTAATAAGCTAACTATATAAATAGAAAAAAATGTTCCATAATTTTTCTTTTAAATGAAATGTCCAATTTGACAGAGTTAAGTGGAGTTTCCAAATATATATAAACAAGGGTTGTGGGAATACATCTTGGTTAATCGTAGGATGCAGCCAGCCAGTTGTGATTGCTTTTATGGTTGCTATGGCTTCCAATCCACCAGCAGCTCCAAGGCCATGTCCAATCATTGACTGAAAGGAGAAACAGAACAAATTTTTCAGTAGTTAGCCTTAAGGTTCTGTTGCCATGTGATCAGGTAAATAAGTTCTCATTAAAAATTTTGATATTGACTAATGAGATATTGTTATGAGTGAAATATCATTAATTTGATTCTTTGTGCATGTGATTTGAAGCTCATGTTCCATGGAATTAAAAAGAAAAAGAACAAGGTAATGTATGTTTTTCTCGCCTTTGTCCCATTCATCTTTAACTCAGAAGTGTCCTTAAAGACCTTTTTAATTGCGTTAACCTCAGCCAAATCTCCTGCCAGTGTTGATGTTGCATGAGCATTTACATAGTTCACCTGTAGATCAAGGGTTTTGCCATGTTTATATTAGAAATTGTTCAGGTTTCCTCATTGTCAATTATCAACTGTCAAGAGTAGTTAAGTGAGTGCTCTTGCCTCTTCAGGGGAAACTCCAGCATCTTCTAAACTTTTGGTTATGCAAGATGAAACTCCAAGACCATCAGACCGCGGGTTAGTCATATGATAAGCATCGCAAGTTACACCACCTCCCAAGTATTCTGCAATTATGTTTGCTCCTCTTTTCATGGCATGCTCCAAGCTCTCCATAATCTATATGCAAGGAAGAATTATGTAAAAATGAGCTAATTCATAAGTTGTAGGGATACCAAGTACCTACACAACTAAACTCAAAGCGAAGGAGTAATGTCATTAACTAAACTCAAAACGGAGGAGTAATGTCATTAACTTATTGTATTACCAGTACACCAGAGCCTTCTCCCATAACGAAACCATCACGATCTTTGTCCCAGGGTCTTGAAGCCCTCTTGGGCTCGTCATTTCTTTGAGACAATGCCCGACAAGCTATAAACCCACTAACCCCAGTTGGCATGATAGCAGCCTCAGTACCACCAGCTACCATGATGTCGGCTTCACCTCTTCTGATGTGATTTGCAGCAGAATAAAAGCAGTAATTTGCAGTTGCACAAGCAGTTGAAATGGAATAATTAGGTCCCATTAAGCCAGTATCTATAGCTAATAATGCTGATCCCATGTTGGTGATAGAGTAAGGGATAAAAAATGGAGTGACCTTCTTGTATCCCTTTTGAATAAGAGATTCCACTCCATTGGTGAAAGCTGTTAGGCCTCCCATGCCAGTACCCACCAGCACCCCAATTCTAGTTTTGTCCATCTGTGATGCATAAGAAGAACAGAGGGGTTCTATTAGTTCTTTCTTGTCTAATCTAATACTACTACATTTTGCAAAATACAAGACTTACTCTGTCAAGGACCTCAGAACCAAGGTTGGCATCCTCGAGGGCCCTTCTTCCAGCAACTAAGCAGTACCTCCAGCAATCATCAAGACGGCGGTCATTCTTCCCATCAATGTATCCTTTAGACGAAAGCTCACGAATTTGACCCGCAAACCGGACAGAATAATTTGAAGCATCAAACCTATCTATTTCTGTGATACCACTCATCCCCTCAAGAAGTTTGTTATAGAAGTTATCAATATCACTTCCAAAAACTGACACAAGGCCCATTCCTGTTATAACTATTCGTTTTTTCGGATCTTTTTCTCTTTTGGGAGCTGAGATAGTTGGCGATGCCATAGCCCTGATTGTTCTGCGTCTCGGAGCTGAGAAAAAGAGACTCAATTAGTACCCAATAATTAGGACAAAAATGATCGCCGTAAGAAAAACATATTTGTGGAATTACTATTAGTTAGTGCAAGAATGTATCATAAGATATCATAGAAAAGCGAGTGCAGGGTGTCACATTGCTACATCTCATGCGAGAAAAATAGTACAATGCTAAGAAGTTTGGTGAAAGATCATAGAAACAGATGACTCCATGTTTATATAAGACAAGTTAAATCCCCTTTTTGTGTGTTTGTGATTGACATATTGAAAAAAATGACTGGTACTACTTAAACGACTGGCTAACAAGAACCTAAAAGAAATTACTATCCTATTAGGTGCACAGACAAAGGAATGAAAAGGAAAACTACTGAAAAACTAAAAAAAAAACCAATTCCATATCAATATTAGCAGCATTTCAATTTTAATTTGATCCAGAGCCACCATTCTCATTAAACGTAAGCAAGACATAAATTTCGAACAAAATTAAACAACTTAAAACTAGGATTTTGATATTTATTACTTTTTTTATACAAAGAAAGCCATGGTCTAAGAATGAAAAAAAAAATTACAGGTGTTAAATTTTAAATTCAAATTAATTAGATAAATAAAAAAAATTACAAATGTTGAAATTAAAATCCAAATTTATTAGAGAACACCTCTTCAAGATATCTACAAGAATCAACTTAGCTCACACTTATTCCTTACCCACATTTTTTTTCTAAAAAAAATAGAAATATTAGTATTATCCCTAGCTTTGTTATATACCCTGTTAGCTGAGTATGGATATGTATCAAAGAAACAAATATAAATCAATAACCGAAAACCAAATACCTGAACTAGAAATGAACTGGTTTGGTTTAGTCCCAGCTGAAGCTAACTGCACGCTCTCCACAGCTCTAAGCCCATTGTACTGAGCCAGAAAAGGCCCATTGCCTCCCGCATCTCTATTTCTAAACAGCAACCCTGAAGAACAAGCAGCGGTAGCAATGCCTGCCATGGCTCTACCTCTCTCTTCCTGTTTCTCTCCAACTCTCTTAATCGCAGGTTCTGTGATTTGATAGATATATGAGAAATAAAAAGAAATAAATTAAAAAAAAGGCTGAGGAGATTGAGAGAGAGAGAGAGAGAGAGCGACTTTGGGCTGTCAGTGAAAGGAGAAGGAGTTAAAACAAAGAGAAAGCTTGGCTTTGCTCGTCAAAACTTTATGGTTGTAGAATCCGCTACTAAGCTTATTATATGCATGAAACAAGAAAATTGGCGATAGGATCAAAGAGAAACGTATGAGATATTTGTTCATGTTGATTTAGCCGCTTAACTACCCCGAAACAACCCCTTGAATCATATTGGCCAGTTCATCAATGCCAACATTGCTTTGGTCGATGTTTTATTGCCTGTGACTGCCTAGTTTTTCGGTAAATGAACATTGGATCGTTATGTTTTAATCAACGAGTTATATATGAAGTTGACAGCACATATCAACTCATAAATGAATATTGGCTGAGTCGATTGAGAGGAATGATTTCTTGGAAGCACATAGGCTCGGCCATTGAGAGCATGTACAACTGTAGTCGCTGACTGTAGTCGAAGCCCCCTGCCTTCTTTTCATCATCCGAGCTTTGTGTTGTAGTAGGTAAATCTAATAATTTAAAATATGAAATGAAAATATTATAAGAAAATAATATAAAAATAATATAATATAAGATTAAAATTTTAATAAAAAATATATAAATTTAACAATAATTAAAAAATATAATTTATATTTTTTTATATTGACACAAATTATAATATATAATTTTATATAAAATATAACATAAATTTATAAATTATTAATATTTTATACAATATAAATATACAAATAATTAGATCTAAATATAAGTGCCTTACGCTTGTTGAATTTGCAGTTTCACCTACCTTGCATAAATCTATGGGAATTTCTAACTGTTTTTTCCTTAATACCTTTTTTTTTTATAATTCTCTCCTGTAGAGTTCCCCACAAGTTGGAGCAATAATATTTTTAGGTAAAGACGTAACTTTCTCAATGGAAATGAATCAGACGAAACCAAATTATGTGCACTTCGAGTCTTCGATCAAAATGTTACGAGGTGCCAATGGGGTAGGCTTTTCCTCATGTATGAACAAATTTAATTCATTTCTCTAATTTAATTTTGACTTAATACAAAAATATGGTCTCAAATTTTAGTAAAAAATGAAATTAAAACTATGATATTTTCATTACGTGCAAATAAAATTATAATTTTTTTATTATTTTGTAAATATAATTATAAACTTTTAAAATTAAATTAAAAAGTCCAATTAGAACAAGTTGTAAATTGTTTTATAATTTAAGTTATTCTATAAAAAAATTTAATTGAAATAAAGAAAGATTAATAATGATTTCTCATGTGTTTATCAACAGTTCTAGTCTGTTAGATAACAAATATTAAGTTTTTGTTATTCCAATTGAACTTTTTCTTTGATTTTTAAAAGTTTATGGTTATAATTACAAACAAATAAAAATAGTTTTATTTACACATAATAAAAGGTCAATAGCTTAATTCTATTTTTTACTAAAATTTGATAATATATTTAAATTTTAAGCCTTTAACTTTAGTCATTCAATTTATATATATATATATATATATTAAATATATATAAATGTAATATTTAATTATGAGTGTAATTATGATAATAAAAAATAATTTTTTATTTTGTTAATGAAAATTAAAAACTTTGAATATTAAATAATCTTTTATATATATATATAATATTTTCATTGACTTTAATTTAATGAAAATAATAATATAATAATTAAGATGAAGGCGGATGAAAGAGAGATGAACATGTGTTTTGAGAATGTAAAATGTGATTTGCTTTCATGAAAATGATAATAATAATTACGTCTGAGAACTTAATTAATATGATAATAATGGTGGAATACTTAATTATCCACCATAAGTTATTGCTTTACATTTATTAATTAAGAGTTAGCGGCGATTGAGAGAATGGGATAATCACAAATTAGAAATATTCAGCTACTATTTATTGTGAATGTAATTTTTTTTTTAATTTCAACGGACAGAATCTTACATCAAAAGGAAGAGAGAAGGGTGGAGTCGAACCCTAATTTTATGTTTTCTTAAGATTTATTTTATCATTAAATTAAGCAATTGAAAACTTTGTGAATGTAATAATTATTTATAATTGTAATTTAATGAAAAGTTGAAGTTGCTATTCACCATAAGGTTACGTCTTAATTTATTATATAATATAAATGTAATATTTAATTGTGGATGTTTAGATTCTCAACACAGAGACAATATTTCCCTTCAAAAATTTTTTAAAATTTATGTACCTAAAATTTTTAGGTATAAAAGTGTTTACGGATTGTTAAAATCTTTGTTTAAGAACAGACAACTTTAATAAATTAAAAAAATTTTAAAGTCATATAAAAATATTTTAATATTTTAAAATATATTTTAAAATTAAAATAAATAAAAACATTTTTATTAATTAAATATTATCTCAATCAAATCAAGTGAAGCTTAGGCTTCAAAAACGTTATCAAAGGACATGTCTAAGTTTTATCCACTCTTTTTTTTTTTATATTTTTTATTTTGGTGTTCAACGGAGTGTAAAGCAACGGAGTTCCTTTTTAACGTAAAATAAAATACAATGGAAAGTGAAAGCACCCTAGGTGGAGTTGATCAAGTCGGCACCAACGTTAGATTACTGGTCATACCAAAATCTAATTTAACATTGTTCTTATAGTTAAAAAAGTTTGATTAAAAAATATGCATTTGAAATTGTAGAAAAAAAAACTGTGATTAAAGAATTTTAATTATTTGATATTGCTTAAAAAACGTATTAGACGAACTGAAATGCGAATGAAATGATAAAAACTTAAAGATAAAAAAGTATTTTAATTAAAAACATATTTTAAAAATGCAAAAAAAACTATTGTGTCTGAAAATCAAAATCAAAATTAAAACAATAAAATATTTGGCAATGAGGTAAGATCGAAATACAGTTACCTTCTTCCAGTTCAATGCCAAATAAGACCTAAGATAGTTGAAAATTTAGAATCAAATCATAGGATACATGAGTAAGCCTGATTCTTTTATGATTTTTTTTATGTCCATGCGTTAATTTTGTACCATTCAACATATCATCATATATATTATAAATGTAGTACGAGTTTGAACATTGAATGGGTGATTTTCTTTTTTTTTTTTTTCTTGTTGCCAAGTCTCTTGTTCGAAGTCAAGATCTTACAATTAATAAACCTTGAAGAAGCAGGACCAAGAATTTCCACATTTTTTATGGTCGAAAATGATGGCGTGAGATGAGATCTTTTAATTGAATTTATTATATTCATTACCAATGTTATGTCTTTTCATACTTATTTAAAACTGTAATATCTTCATAGAAAAAGACTGCTATAATATCATGATAACCTAATATTTAATTTTTTTTTCAAGATTTTAAGTTATGCTACAATAAAATTGCCTAATTACTTTCATATCCACAAAAGTTAATTCAATTGATAAAAGGTAGGAGATACATATTTTTTGTAAACCAAGGTCGGTCTTTGATTCATACTGACAAGTATTTTGAGAATAAAAATTTTAAATGCATCAAATTAATTTGGAGAAAGTGCATCTTAAAAATTGTTTGAAAAAAAAATTAAATTTTTTTAATCATATTATAATAAAAAAATAATATGATACAAATAAGAGAGAGAGATATATATATATAGTTTATACAATTGTTTTATGATGATATTTTGGAAAAATAAAAAATATATTTATTAGATTAAAATTTTGATGTAAGAAAAAATTAATTATATATATGTATATATAACTTTTTTTAAAACATAACCACTTTCATTTCCTTGTTTGCTTGTTAAGTTCAGGTGTAAAGCCCTTTATTATTATTATTATTATTATTATTATTATTATTATTATTTGTAAAGTTGCAAATCAATTTCACAAATTGGGCCACCCAGGCCTTAAGCAGGCCCACAAACTTTGCCCCCAACCCCCCCCCCCCCAAAAAGAAAAAACCTTAAAAAATGAAACAGTGTTTGAAGTAGCGCGTCTGTCAATAAAAAAAGGCCTTTTTCAAGCCTCAGACACCTAAGGCTTAGCAGCTTAGGGGACCTTAGGTGAATGTGAACTAAAAAGAACTGGCCAACCATCAAAGAACCTACTAGAAGACCTTCTAGAAGCCCTACCCTCCTCAGTCCTTTGTCCTCCCTTCTTCTGCCACGTCAAACCGCGTTTTTTGCGTCATCACTCTCGAGTACAATTTTTTCAAAAGCAAAAAATTAGAAGGAAAATTTGTCATCGGATTTGAAAAAGGACGTGAAAATAACCCGAAATTCAATTTTATACATAATTAATTGTTTTTATCTCATGGATTTTTTTAAATTATTTTTTATTATTTTTTAAGCTAAAAAAACATATTTTCCTTTATATATTTAATACTCATGCAAAAAAAAAAAACTCTGTTTCATTGCTGCTTAAAATCTCATTGCTTCTCTAATCATCATTTCTAGGAAGAAACAGTAACCTTCCACAATCATTGTTTAGATAAATTCCAAACAAAAGTATAGAAGTGCAGCAGATTTTTTTTTTTTAAAGTGTTTGAGATTAGAGGGAAACTTACTAAATTTTACAATTCTCAATTCATTGTTAAAAAAAAAAATTATATCCAATTTCCTTCGTTTAATGCTATTTATATATTTATGTTTTTTTGTTGTTTTAAAAATCCATCACTCTTTTTACCCTCATTTGCAAAAAAGAACAACAACCATAAAAAATCATTGCTCAAATCAATACCAAACTGAACTGCAGATGATTGCTTTAAGGGTTTGAGATTGAAGGAAATTTTCTAAATTTTACCATTCTCGATTCATTGTTTAAAAAAAATTAGTTCTATCGTTCAATGTTATTTATAATTTCATTTGCTCATAAGAAATTGTAAATATGAATTGAATTAGTTTATGAATGATAATTGAAAAAAAATTTATAAACTTCTTACTATGACATTTAAACATTTATATAAATGCTTAAAATTTAAATAATTTCATTATGTTAGTAATATTATATAACAGCGTATCATAAATAAAAATAAAACTAACAATCCCAATAACGCGCGGGTTGAAAACTAGTTTATATTTATAATATTAATTCATTAATTGATTTTAATATACTTTAATAAAATATGTGATAATTTTTAAATTTTGTTGATAAAATAAAATTAAGACTTTTAGTTATTGACATTCTTCTATCAATGTAACTTTCCACTTTGACAAGTTCACACGCAATCTTATTAATCGCCCCTTCTCCCCAACCCAATACAAAATTTCTAAATTTGCCCTCAATCAAATCTCCCTTATTAAACGCTCCCCTCTTTACCTACTTTCCTCTCTCATCAAAAACATTTTCTTTTGCCCTCACTTCCTGTGTTTTTGCCTCTGTTTTCTTTTCCCCTGTTTTAAACCATCTTTAGAAACCATACCAGTTTATACCTACATCGATTAAACTCTACATATTTGTACTACCCAGATAGGGAAATCAATTCATCTTTGATACCCAGATCCCAGTTTTCTTGTTTCTTTGAAGGTTTTGAAAGGGAATCGGAGTTGAGGATGGAGAACAACCAGCAATCCTTTTGGCAATTCAGTGATCAACTTAGGGTCCAAAATTCGAACTTGGCTAATCTTTCGCTTAACGATTCGATATGGAGCAACGGTTATGTTTCAAAGAGGCCTGATGAAAGGAGGAATTTTGATATCAGAGTCGGTGGTGAAGTGAATTTTGTTGACAACTTGAAGCCAAAAATCACCGAGTTCAATTCTTTCAACAATGATGGGTGGAAAATTGAAGCCAGTAGCAACAACATCGGGTTCGGTCCAATCGGTCCGATGGGGTCTCAGAAGAATGTTGGAATCAACGGAGGGTTCAACAAAGGGATTTATTCAAAGCCAGTGAATAACAATAATGTTATTGTGAAGGGGAATAAGAATAAAGGAGAGGATGATTACGGAAGCAAAAGTGGGAAGAAGAGCAGTAACAAGAAGAACAATAACCATAACAGCGACAATAATAACAACAATAACGGTGAAAACAAGGATGGGAAGAGTGCTGTTGACAAGAGGTTTAAGACACTGCCACCATCTGAGTCTTTGCCTAGGAATGAAACGGTTGGAGGCTACATCTTTGTTTGCAACAACGATACCATGCAGGAGAATCTCAGGAGACAGCTCTTTGGTATGTCTTTAGCTCTCTCTTTCCGTATATTACTTTTTGTTTTTTTTAAGAAAGTCTGGTTTGATTTGGTTTGGTTTTCAATTTTGATTTTCATTTAATTATTTGGAGAAGATTAGGCCAATTTTACCCTCTTCTCTAGAAATGGAAAGTAAATCAATTAGATTAATTGAACAATTGGGTTAGTTTTTATGGAAACTTTTGATGTGATATTTATGTTGGTTTATATTCCTAACTTCTTGTTATGCATTATTTGTAGGTTTGCCTCCTCGTTACCGAGATTCAGTCCGGGCGATTACTCCTGGCCTGCCTCTTTTCCTCTACAACTACTCCACCCACCAACTCCATGGAATATTTGAGGTTTGTATTTCTATTTTCATTAATGATTAAAATCTTCTGTCAATATATGTGATTAATTCAATTTACTTGGTACTAACCAAATCCGGGGTTTGGTAATGTTTTAACTATTTAGGCTGCAAGCTTTGGAGGAACAAACATTGATCCAACAGCCTGGGAGGACAAGAAATGCCCTGGTGAATCACGATTCCCTGCACAGGTATTTGTTGAGGAATTATTTGTTACTGTTGGTTAGGCAAAGTAATATGATGCTTTCAATATCTTTCAAGCAAACAAAAATAAAAAGGAAAGAAAATGATAAAAAGCAATACTAAAATGCTTTTGTTCCACTGCAGGTTCGGGTTCTTACAAGGAAAATTTGTGAGCCACTTGAAGAGGACTCCTTCAGGCCAATTCTTCACCACTATGATGGTCCAAAGTTCCGCCTTGAACTGAACGTGCCAGAGGTGAAATTTCACACTTAACATGTGATGCTAACCATGAAATTTTCCTACCTAGCCTACTTGGTTCTGATCTTAATTTCTTCTGTAAAATTTTGCAGGCACTCTCTCTATTGGATATATTTGCTGAACAAACGCCATGAGGAACATACCACAAAGGCTTATAGATACAAATACACAAGATAATGAAGAGAGGACACCTCGAAGAATAATTAGAGAAATAGAGGGTATATTGGGAATTTAAGACCGTAGCATCTGGGGGGTGAATGGAATTTTGTGAGATGTATAACGTTTTGTTCACAGGCTTGCTATGACTATGATTGCCCTTTTTTTCTTTTTTGTTGTTCGGTTTGGGTTATACATAAATCGTACTTAAAACTAATGATAAGCATCAACGTTGCTTGTGTGATTTTTTTTATATATAATTTAAGTTGTGTTCTATTAGCAGTCTGGTTCCATGAATCTAAAACTAGAATTACATTTTCTTTCCCCCATTTGCCTGTTGGGCAGTGACCACAATACAAGTTATTTGAAGTAAGAGCTCTGGAAATGAATGATGATTTAAATGACTTCAACTCTCAATGCTCAAGCTCCTGGAAAATGTATCACTGCACGGATGTTAGAGAAGAAGTTTAATCCCAGAAAATGAGAAAACCAATTGATGTTTCTGTAATTGCAGATCAAGTCATGACACTGGATTGCCTAATAATATGTAAATCAAGAACAAATTGACTACAACAAACTAATTAAATCTACAAGCAGATAGGTTTAGTGATCTGTATGTCACAACAATAAGGAAAAAGTTCATGAACTTTAAGCTAGTTCACATGATTTGGTTTAATGATGCACCAACTTCTGTGGCCCACAAACTTGAGCGTAGCTTTCTTCTATACAGCGTTTGTGCAGTCAAAGAAGCCAGCAGGCAAGGTGAGTGGGGAATGGGGAATAAGGAATACCCAATCAAAAACTTGTATCACACCGCCCAAGAGGATATACATTTTATCTAATGGGTGGTTAGGCTATCAGCCGTAGAAGGTAGAACTCGAAAAATCCAAGGCCCGGGAAGTTGCCCTATCTTTCTCAACCAAAAATTTACCCACTGCAACCTATTAGATTACTCCTTCAATCAAGGGCGGTAATACTTTTATGCCAAATTGTCGCAGGACAGATGTTGACTATCCTAAGTTGTCCTCTTTTGATCTTACCCACAAAACTTTTTTTTTTTTGTTCAATGTTGATTATTTCATGTGAAATTGGTCAGAAATGGAATGCTCTCTAAGTACGTCATCAAACTATAATTAAATTAAATTTTCAATCTTCACACATTGAAGGGTCCATAGCTCAGTGGTAGAGCATTTGACTGCAGATCAAGTGGTCACCGGTTCGAATCCGGTTGGGCCCTTTATAAACATTTTTGTTGTCACATTTTACTAATTTCTTTTCTTAAGAAGATATTTTTCATACTAATTTCTTTTGTTAAGAAGATCTTTTTCAGACAGTTGGCCTCTTTTCCCTGTCCCTAACCATGAATAATCTTTCACTGACTTGAACCCTGGTGACTGATTTGAAACTCTCGGCTCCGGGTTTTTTGAACTCAGTGGTGGGGATGGCGGATTTCTATCTAGGAGGCATCGGTCAGGGTGGCTGAAACACATATTCTCTTCATATGAAGCAAATATTAGTTTATATTTATGGAGGTTTAGATAAATGATGTACAAAATTTTGAGTCCAAAAGAAAAAAAGAACATGAATTGAATGATGACTGGTTAACAAACTTTTTGCAAGTGTATTTCAGGTTGCTATCCCATATCAGCTCACAAAATTAAATATTCTTTTTAAGTCAAATTTGCATCTCAAGAAATCGAATAAAAGCATTCAAATTTACACATCCCTCCACTGAAAACCATTTATCATCACAATCCTATTACTAAAATTTGGATATCTCCGGTTCTGCCCTAACCCATTCACTCAACATGAATGAGCCAGTCCAGATTTTAACAGAATTCAACTTGGGGTCTACAGTTATAGAAAATGTCAATCGGAGTTTTGGCTCATCAGCCGCTTAAGGGGCCATCCTGTGCCTTTGTCAGTTTGCCTGCATAAAATATGCTCGTATCGTACTAGTATTAGCAAAAAGCCAACCATGTTCCCCATATGTTCATTCACGAGATTAAGCCCTGCTGATGGCTTTTAGTACATTGAATCAGACTCAATATATAGGCCGTCGAGCTAACCTATATTATCCTTAACCAATAGACTAAATAGAAATTCTTGCCTAACTGACAAAATTTTCCCGTGAACAAACTAATCTCTTTCGCTTGCTTCGGTACATGACCCAACCAATAGGCAACTTTAAAAAGCACTAAAATTTGTGAAAATTTTGTCCCTTTCTGGTTGAGGCAAATATAATTGATAGGAAAGATCCCAAAATTTGCCTTAAATTTCAGATGCCTAAGAAATTAGAAACGAATCCAAGTAAAGTAAAAATGCATATCCAGATAATAATTGTTTGATTTATTGATAAAATGTTAAACTTATAATTTTAGTAGATAAGGTTCAATCTTCATCGATATTACGTATAAAAAATTCACACCCCCTCCACCGTTAATTTGAATCGATCTGCTTCTGAAATGTTGTTTACCTAATTATTGTTTAATCTATTTTCTATTCTTTTGGCCTTCCATGTTGTACAAAACTCGAATTTCACTTAAATAATCCTGCCAACGGTCTAGTATCACATGGCGCCGATCAAAATTTTGAAAACAACACCACTGAAATTGTCTCTTCTGACACCTTCCCCCCATTTTCTTTCCACTAGTTTTTGCCAAGATTCCAAGTTTTAAATACAAGTTGCTGCCCTGTGAATGTGAAGGCTTAAGAAAAATTTGTCAATGGGGAATTGTACTCTCAAAGGGGTCACTTGGGATTGCAGCAACTCCATTAGGGTTTTAACAGATGCCGGTGAAATCATTGATGTCAAGGGCCCTAAACTAGCCCGGGAGATTGTAAACAATTTTCCAGGGTATGCTATTTGCAGAAGAGGTCAAGCTTCATTTCCATTACCTGAAGACGAATACTTGGTTAAAGGGGGATTTTACTATCTTCTCCCCCTGGAGAAGGTTCAGAAGTCTGGTAACTCTGGGGTCAGTAAACAGGTTAACAAAGAAGCCGTGGAGAAAGTTGAAGCGGATTGTATGACTCAGATTGAACAACCAAACAAGTCATTCGCGGATTTTGTTGAGAATTTGTCGAGTGGATCGGCTCTGGAAGTGCTGCCATCGCAGAAGAATGGGGTTTGGAAAGTGAAATTGGTGATTAACAGTCAGCAACTGGAGGATATTTTGTCAGAACAAGTGAACACTGAGGCCTTGATCGAGAAGATGAGAATGGCTGCAAGCTCAGCTACTCGATCGCCAAGGCGGAGCAAGAGCTCTTGGGTGGTGGGCTGGAAGCCAGCATTGTCAAATGTGTTCAAGGTTCCCACAGATAATAACAATGTACCATAGCTAGATTTCTACCTCTTGTATCTGGTTGTATGCTAGAAAACTTGTTTCATGCAGCCTTTTATCTCATGTTAAAAAGCTTAGTAGCTTAAGCATCTTGTACATACAATGCTATAATAATTAATTAAAATTTAAAAGCCGATGCTAATGTGTGTCAAATGGGGGAATTCTAAGTACTGTTGATAACTTGATATGCAGCCTTGATTGGGTTTTGCCCAACATATATAGTTCAATTTTTACCTGAACTTTTTTTTTTAATACTAATAATAGTCTTCAATAACTCCTTTTAAACCCAAGCATACTTCCTCCAGAAAAAAGAACCCCTATACTTTCCCCTTGTCTTCACTTTCCTCACTTTCTTGTGATATGATAATTATCAATTAATGATACTTTAATCTAATTGGTAATTAGATCAATTATGAAACTATGGCTGTTAATCTTGATCAGTATTTTACTGCTTCCATCGCATCTAAAAATGTATTTTATGACTGAATCCTTGTCTAACTAAAGCGGCTTTTTGTTATTTACAGGTTAATCCTATATATGCTGGGAGCCTCGCTAGCTGGGACAATGGGTTTTTTTTTTTTTTAAATCAACTTGGAATCTGAAAATAACACATAACTCATACTACACTACTATTAATTACGCTCTTAGCTCCTTAACTCTCTTTAATTTTGTAACCAAGTCCTGACCCGAGGAAAAACAAAAGTGATTTATAATTGGATTTCTTTTACTGCTATTCTTCACTTTAAATCCCTCGGCTTGCCAGTAACCTATTTTTAAATCTTTTGATAGACATTCAAATTATGAAGAAGCCATGGTTTGATAGTGATATTAGCGCCGAATTCAGAATTTTTTTTCAGTCTTATATATTTATAATATATAAAATACTGTTGACGATTTATTAATTTTATCAATGAATAAAATATCTAAAAAAACTTTTCTTTAAATTTTCTTATTTTTAATTTTTAAGGTGTCCAAAAAATTTTTTAAATGTCTAATAAAAATTTCCTTTTAAATTTTTTTATTTTTTAATTTTTGAGTTGTACATAAACACCTATAAATTTATTTACATCCGTCTTTGTATGGTTTGATTTTGAATCTCTCTCCCTCTTTGAATTCACGTTCATGATTGATTTTAAGGGACATTTAGTACGTAGAATCTTAAATTTCTAAGAAAAATGTGATATCTGAAAATATTTGATATTCAAAATTTTATTTAATTTTCAAGGTATCATGTAATTAGATTCACTTAGTTAGGAGAATATTAGTTTATTAATTAATTCATATATAATTATCATAATTTTCTTAATAAGTTATAGACAGCCTTTATTTTGATTTAATTAAAAAAAAAACACAAACGACAAATGATATATCTAACAATAAAAAAAAAAAAGTTTATTTTTTTAATTAAATATACATAATTACAATGTTTAACTAGATATCAAGCTATAATTACTATATTAAATTATAAAAAATATCAATTATGATGTTTAGAAGAGCTGAATGCATTATTTTTTTGTAAATATGTTGAAAAAAAAATCAAATAAGACGTTTATTTAAAGGAAACGCTTTATTTGAAATTGTAAAAGATTTTGGAAGATTATTTATTAAATAAGACGTAAAAAAAAATGTCTTATTTGAATGTGTCAAATAAGACGTTTGTTTAAAGAAATATCTTATTTGATATTTTTATAATGATTGCAAAAAAAGTATCAAATAAGTTATTTGTTCAAAGAAAACCTTTTAATTATTACATATTAAAATTGAATTAAAAATAAGGTAAATTAAAAGAAAAAGCTAAAATTGAGTTTTAGACTTATGTTTCAAAAGAATAACGGATATGTGATAAAATTTTTATTTAAATCAAATTTAAAAATTTACTTTTCCCATGAATTTTTAATTTCAAAATTTTAGATATTGATAAAAATTTGATTTTTTTTTTCGTAATCAAATTACTCTAAATCAAACATAATAGATAAATATCATCATTAAGATTTTAAAAAAAAATTTAAAAATTTCTCCTAATCAAACGCATTTTAATTATTTAATATATTGAAATTTATGTTTAAATAGTTTTCACATTCCTAGGAATTACTTGACAATTTCCAAAAGAAAAAAAGACTGCTTTTACATATCGGAAATTCCATGATCTAAGCCTAAGAACTAATTCCAAGGGGTACATGGGATAAAAAAAAATTCCAAGGGGCATACGCAATGTGGTTTGACAAAGTTGGCCGTGTAACGTGTTGAGAGATTAAAAGAACTTTAACAAGTTTAAGCTTATGGGCTCAACTCAAAGCTTTGAATTTGAAGCTATTTATTTAATCATCGAAGAATCCAAAAGGGGACAAAAAAGGGTAGGCCCATCTGTTAACAAATCACCAAGATTTTCTGTGTTCAATAATGATGGGGAAAAAGCAACTGCATTATGTGCTCAGAGTCTTTGGTTCCATTATTTTTTGGGTTTTAGGGTTGGTATTCAAAAGGGAAACTTGATGATGCTCTCTGGATCATTTTACATAGCCAAAGATAGAGATTCAAGGCCGCAGGGTGATGACAGTCATTTTATCTGTGAAGAGAAGCAGACAATTGGACTGGCAGACGGGGTAGGTGGTTGGAGCCGCCAGGGTGTTGATGCTGGAGTATATGCCAGAGAACTTATGAATAATTCTCTTCTCGCTATCCTGACACAGCCAGAGAGGCAGGTGGATCCAATGAAGGTTTTGGATGAGGCTTTCAGCAAGACCAGCGCTGAAGGATCATCAACAGCCTGCATCATAACCCTTCAGGAAGACAACGTGTGTTCCTTTTTCTTTTAATCTCTGTTTTTTGGCAGTAATCATATTAATTTGTTATTAGCTCGAATTTAAGCTTGCAAAATAATGAATCTTCTTTTTTTCCCCTTGTAATAGATGTTGCATGCTGTTAATATGGGAGATAGCGGGTTTATGCTGATCAGTCAAGGTGCAGTTATATACCAATCGCCAATTCAGCAGCACTCTTTCAATTTTCCATATCAGCTGGGAAATTCCGTGAATTCCAATCAACCCTGGCAGGCACAGGTAAAGTAAATTGCCTGTTACCTGAAATTTACAATCGGTTTACATTTATCTCGTAATATTATGTCAAGTTTACGATCTTTTCAATTATTCCTCCCACTCAGGTAATCAAGCTTGCTGTAGAACCAGGAGATGTTATTATAGCTGGAACTGATGGACTATTTGACAACTTGTCTGAAAGTCAGATATTGGAGGCTGCAGCAACAGGGATTGAACGAGGTTTACATCCAGAGGAGATTGCTTGGTCCGTGGCTCAACAGGCTTACCATATTTCCATGGATGGAGAAGCTGTCACGCCATTCATGCTTGCTTCTATGATGGCTGGAAAAAGTCATATTGGTGGAAAGCGAGATGATATTACGGTAATTGTCTCGCGAATTCTTGATACATAGGATTGTTTCCTAGTTGTCCACCAATCAACTCACTGCTGGTAAGTGTTGGATAGCGAAAGTAAAACTCCTAGGAATAAATTCAAGCTCAAGTATTTCAAAATAAAAAAATAAAAAAAAATTCAAGGTAAAGGTTTACTGAGCCCAAAATTTAGGATGGTCCATTAACATCGGATTCATTTAATATATTTGGGAATTTTTTTTTGAAAGAATGGAGGAAAATGACGGTAGATCTTCAACCTTTTTCTTTTAAAGAAAAAAAAGGACCCACTTGCTTATAGAATATCTCAACTTCTTTCATCTTAGCAAAAACAGGCAGCTTCGGCATTCAAAGCCTGGTGGTTCCCTCCTGCTCCCAGGGAAAGTCACTGCAGTTCAATATATAACAACTTAAACCCAACGTAAAAACACTCGGATTAAATGGGTCAGACAAATCGTAGGTACAAATACATGTTTCTAGCCGAAGTGTTTCACAAACATTCATGATTAGTATCAGCATTGTTTAAATGGTTCACATCATTAACAGGCTAGATCTGCCCTGCATCCCCAAATGAGAATAAAAAGCATTCCAGAATCAATACAGTGATTTAGTCTTCTGACAAGGGCAGTGGCTACCGCAGATGCCAAGGTTAACTTCCGGCTTCTAATTACACATTTCAAGAAACGCTTCAGAGTTAGTCCCTAGATGATGCTCTCACATGTTCTGTGACTCCATCTTCCTAACAGCTTTCTCAATGTTTGGTATATTTCTACTGAAGGCTGAACATTGTTCTTCTGTCAAACTTATTTCTGTTGGTGCAGCACCAGAATTTAAAAGGAGTAGTATTAAACATGAAATTCTTTCACAACAATGGCAGAAGGGAATGTTAAAACTGGGAATCAAGTTCAATCATGAAGAATATATTAACACTTTAACTAGAATATCAAACAATCATGCACAATGCAGAGAGACAGAGAGAGAGAGAGAGTGAGGGAAATTGTTTAAGAGCCATTATGATAGAAAATTTTCTTTGGAATACCTGCATAAGTTGCATGAGGCTTATGAACCAAACAATTACATTTCTATTTGAATAAACATCAACAATTTTGACATCCTAGATAGATCACAAAAATGACAACAAAACAATGCTACTCAAGATACAGCACAAAGCAATGAAAGCCAACCATAAAAAAACTGCAGCTTATAGAGGTAGCATATGGTAGGAAACTGGTTAAAAAAAAACGAGATGAGGAAGAGCATTCACATAGAGTTAGTACAGAAAAAAAAAAAAAAGCCTAAGAAAAAGAAGGTAATAGTAATATGGCTATTCGCAAAGAATATTTATTAAATCCATGGTTCTCTTTATGCTTTACGCCCACCTTTTTCAAAGCACTCCAAAGTCCGTAACCACAGAATTTGATTTCAATGCTTTCTTTGGTTGATTAATATCCTGACCATAGCAAAGAAACCAAGATACATACTTTGTAATATTCATAGGAACAAGGCAGAAGTGAAAATATGATAACTTCCTCTATAATTCCTCCACAGTTAAACAAAGCAGAAGTAAAATACTGGAAAGAAATAAAATTAATTTTCTCTTGCAAGTTTAAAATAAAATCCACTGCACATGAGTGGAAGCATCCATGAGCTAAGTAATGTAATCTAAATCACTTCAAGACAATACAAGTTGAGTTACAAATCAGTGATCACATTTGCCTGAAAAGCACATAGAGAACAAAAAAGTGTAAACAGGGCGTACATCATGAAGCATGATACGTGGAGATGTTTGCAACATTATGCAAAAGTTAATAAACACTCATAGCAACATTACAAGATTGGCACATATCAGTCACCATCCCTGCAGATTGGTGCAACCAAATTTCCTATGAGTTAACTATATAAAGTTCTTAAGCACCATAGATCTGTTGACATGGTAGATCAAAATAGCAGCAATCCAGAAAATTAGGGTGAAAGTTGAACTCATGTAATCTTTTATGCCATTTACAAGTTCAATACATTATTAAATAAAGTAAAGCTTAACTTCAGCAGCATCTACTCATCCAGACATTGAAATGTTAAAAGATAAAAGGAAAACCAACATATATAATTAGCATGAAACAACTCAAAATTGAAACTAAGCTAAACATTTACCTTTAGAACAAGGAAGTTCTTTGCCATCCTTTTTATAATACTCCCTTATGGAAACCAAAGTTTTCCCTCTGAATTCTTAAATCGTCACCCTTCTTTTCTCAGACAGCTGGGAAAATGACAAAACAAACCAATAAATAGAAAACCCAAACTTTCCTTAAACTCAGCAAAAGAGGAAAAGAAAACGCAAAGATAGAAACAAACCTTGCAAACAATGAGATCACCATCGTCATCAAACTCCTTCTGGTTGTTACTATTATTATTATCATCATCATCATCTGCTGCAGCTTCTGCTTCTTCTTCTTCTTGTCTGGCTTTTTGTTCTTCGAGGAAAGAATTGACGACATGTCCGACGTAAGCCTTGTACTTGAGTCGGAAAGGTTAAGTTCCAGTTTCTGGGAAGCCATTTGTCGAATCTTGTACTCTGTCATTTCGTCCATGTCCGCTTCTTCTAGGATTTCCCTCACCGTTTTCTTTATCTTCTCTCTCGTTTCCGCGTCCATTTCTCTGTTTTCCTCATTATGGGTCTTTGGGAAATCTAACAATATTGAAGATTTTGGATTTCACTGATTTTATCTGATTTTGGGAAATTTTGCCTATTTTGGGGTCTGTGCTTCCTGGGTTTCCGTTTGTGCTTATATTCATCCTGATTTCGGATTGTGGGTTTTATTTATTCCATGCGCATTGCGCAAGAGCGCACCGTAAGATCATATGGTGTCAACTGCCACGTCATGCGCATGGGCTTACAGGATTCAGAGACAAATGTCCTGAGACCACTGGATCATGGAACCTTGTGCACAGATCAGGGCCAAACTTGGCTGATGTCTCCGAGCTCCAGCCTTGTCTCCGTGCCTCTTTCTTCCATCTACCGACTTTTCGGGCTATTAAGATGGAATTCGTGTATTTGTGTGTTGCGACTATATGTATATTGGGATTGTTTAATTGATGTTCAAGAATCGAGGGCAAAGTTTTATCTTAGGAAAAACTACTGTAGTTAAAGATTCCCATTTCATTATGCTTTGAAAAAAATAAATAAGTTTGAAATGGCAGCCAATTTATGCTTTAACAAAATTATATTATTTGGTAGTGAATATCAGGGGTTTGCTCGCCCTCATTTCAGTTTTCACATCGACTAGGAAGGAAGACAATTCATAGGCAGCAAAGATGTGTATGTCATAATTTAACAGCTTTTCCATGTTCCGTAAGATCAAAGCAAAAAAAATGGGAAACCCATGACTAATGGTTGCACCAGGTCTGGCTTTTCTGAAATGGGGAAATGTTGCAGTTGCGGGTATACATCTCATTCTCCGCATTGATTATTTTTTAAACTTCCTTGGACCTTGCTTTTTCTGGCTGCAAGGATTCAAATTACCTTGTATAACGAGAATAGACTTCAAAAAGCCAAAACAACCCAAAAAACAGGAACACAAAGTTTGGTTGGATTAAACTTTTACTGTAACTTTAAACTAACAATAGGAGTACACAGATTAATGGAATGAGTTTGAAAAGATAATTAGAAATATGGACTGGCAACTAAATAGTATATCAGAAGCATCACATAAGTACTCAAATCAACTAGTTTCTTTGGAGGTTTGGCGGGTTAAGATGGCTATTGGTTGGAAAATACACGCATACAAGTGCAGTGCAAACGAGGCAACCAACTCAAAGGATCACCCCCCCCCCCCCCCCCGCCCTTTCAATAGCTGGAGGAAGCCAACTTACAGTTCAAATATACAAAGTTGAGACTTGGAATGCTTCGTTGTTCTCAAGAAAACGAATTCAGCTAAATTAACTGAAAAATTTAGAAAATCCTAGAACAATCCAATCCAGACAATCTTATCCAATACAAACTAAGAGATAGAATCACCTTGACTCAGCCTCATCAGGGGTCCCTACAGGATTTCCTCTTCCAAAGGCAACCTCATCCATGCTTTGACCACTTCGCCTATACCTACCACCAGTTGCCACAAATCCAGGACAAGGCCGGTAAGCCTTTATAGGCCACCAACCAAACCCTGGGACTATCGCAATGCCTCCATGAATCCTCCCCTCACCATCGCATCCCCTCTCCAATTCCTTTCTCCCACAGGCCTTTCAACCCCTGCGAATATGTCTCCATCTTCTTAGGTACAAATGCCAAGAGCAAATAGAAATAGATAAAAATAATCCTACTAGAGTATTTTGTCGCCATTCCTATAAATACATACATACACATAAAGCAAATCACAATTGGCAAAACAAATCAAACCAAATGAACGGGGCTTTTCCACGCCGCTATAAACTTCAAAAACTATGTCATGCTTAAAATGATTGAGGGGCGATCAAAAGAGTTTCTTTCACTCAATAACGTACTGTACTAACAATAAAGATGATTCTGTTTGTACTGCATAAGCCTAGTGTTGACTGATGCAAGAGACTAAACAGAAAAAGCGCCTTCCATCATAATTAGCCCTATGAAAGTCGAGCAGCTACAATAAAACTTCACGTCGTTTGGTTAAACTTTCATTTTACTTTACAATAGACTAAAAGTTTAAGATAACTGAACTGAAAGGAATATGCATGGTACCTGAAAGGAGGCCTCTTCAACTGCAATGGTGGCAGATTCTGATTGGACGGGAATGTCATCAGCAGCGGATAGAGAGATGATAGGCTTAAATGGGTACTGTTGTTAACCATTAAGAGTATTAAGAGTACTGTAATTATACGGATCTCAAAAGTAATAAAAATTAAAAGTATTCTTGATATTATTTACTTAGAGATTTGGAAGTTCTAAATTTCGAGATATTTATCAATTTTAATATTTTGAGTATATTTGATTCTACGATTTTTTTTTATTTTTAAAAATCTAATTAACATAAGATTAAACTAATACAACTACCAAATCATTAAAACTTAAATTTAACTACAAATTATGGAGGTTAAAGATCTCTAAGAAAAATAAAAAAAAAAAAACCCAATTTCCTAAAATGATAGGTCACTAAAAAAGGAAAGTAATAAAGCCAAAAAATTAAATTAAACATAATTAAAAGCATAATTTAAATTTGAAATTTAAGAGCATAGGGATAGAAAACAGAACCTGGAATTAGCAATAAAAAGTGAAATTAACCTAACAAAATATAAAAAGTATAATTAGCATTTTAATTTAAAAATGAACTTACTTAAAAATCCTAATCTAGCCTAAAATGTATGAAATGTGTGGAACAAAAATTAAACATGAAAATAGCATGAAAATGCATGGAATGATGTCCTAAAAATAAAAATTAAAGGTTACCTAAATGGTAAACTAAAATCCTAAATGAAATGGCCATCAATTTTCATTAAGGCATTTCATCGAACATCTAGTATACTATATATAAACTCCTCAATTAATTAACCTAAATCCTAAGACATACAACTAGAATTAAATCTAAGCTAATCTTAATGAAAATGACAAATGAAAAATGTAGAACAACACATAAAATAAATAAAATTGCTAAACACCTTAATTAAAACTAAAATGCAACCTAGCCTACTTTACTGAATGAAAATTATCTAAATCTATATGATAATATAAAAACTAATTGAACTAAATAAAAATAGACCTAAAAATGAACTAAAATGATGCATGAAAATAGGTTTGAAGACCAACCAAAAATAAAAAAATTTAAAGTGCAAAACCAAACCAAAAAATGCACACTATATGCAACCTATGACCTAAAATGCTATGCAAATTTGACCCTACCTAAGGAATTTGCAAAAATTGTTTGTCTAGCTTAAAATAGAACTAAATAATGAACCAAAAAGATGCATGGGACCCTTCCCTAAAATAGAACATAAAATACAAAAAATTAAATACAAACCAAAATACTAGAATGCATGGATACTAAGACTTATCAACTAAAATGCTTGGCAAATGTAATCCTACGTAAGGAATTTACCAAAAATGTTTTAATACCTTAAAATAGATATAAAAACAAACAAAAAAGGTGCAGGAAAGCTCTGCCTAAAACTGACCAGAAAATGAGCAATACAGCTTTCAAACCGAAAGCAAAATAAAGGCCTAAAATGGAAATCTAATAAGCTAAATGCTACCTAAAACAAAAAAATGCATAAATGTAACATGAAATCTAAGCCTAGAATCTTAAAATAGACATGAAAATGAACAAAAAATATGCAGGAGAACTTCACCAAAACAAAACGCCAATTAATGCAAAATTATTTTGAAAACTAGTAAAGAAAAATGCATGGAAACCAAAACTACTCCCTAACCATTTCACCAAACAAAAACCAACATTTTTTATCACCTTATCAATGTGAAAACATTATAAAAGCATGCACTAAAAACCATAAGGCAGAACATAAAACAAAAAGAAAATTGGGAAAATTTTAAAACAAAGTGAAAGAGCATGAATTAAAAATAAAAAGAATAATCAAGTTTCTTAGACTCCCATGAGAATTTTCTCAAGCCAAGGCCACCTTGGACTATCTTCTTCTTCCAATCAAAAGCTCAAACATAAAATAAAGTAAGGCAAAAAATAGAAAGAACCAAAGCTGGGAAAAACCAACAGTCATAATGGTTTCTCGAGCCATACAAACTAGCAGTCATGCTTGACTTTTATTTTTCACTGTGTTCCTACTTGTTGACTTGCAATTTGTTCCCTTTGCTCTCTCATTCTTTGTTGATTCTCCTTAGTCAAATTTGCTTAATTTTTGGCTTTTTTTATCATCAATTTAGCTCTAAACTCAACTTGAAGCTTTTTCAAATCAGCTTGTACAGTAAGTTCTTTCAAGCAAGCTATCTTGTATAAGAAAGGAAAGTTCCAAATGCCTTTGTTAGTGCTCATAGTTTGGGGCTTTATGGTCATGGCTTGGCATTTTTTTCTTCTTTTTCATGGGTCCATTTTCGCATGGAAATCAACTCTTCTCATCTTCCACAGGCCTTTGAATTGCCTTGCAAATTTTCTACTAGGTTTGGCCATTGCTTGCATGTTGACATTAGGTGCAGGCATGATGTTTGGTTTTTTCTTAGACATGAAATTTAGAGAATTTAGGTGTATAATCAAGCAAAATTAAATCAAGTAAGTTAAAATTTAACCAATTAAGTACATGTTAATTCTAAAAAAAATAGAATTACCAGGTACTTGATGAAAGTTATGGAACCAAAAAAGATGGAGTAAGAGCGTTGAAAGAACAAGATTTGATGAGATGGTAGTGGTGATGGTGCTAAGAGAAGGACCACTGCCATTCCCTTTTGTTGAATTGCTGTGTGTTTTCACAAGAAATGGATAAAAACCATAAGCTGCAGCGTTGTAACTTGTAAGTAAAATATAAGGTCCAAAATTAGACATGGCAGAATGGTCTGATTACCGGTGCATGTTATCTATAATTTATAATCTATCTGTAACTACATATAATGACAGTCCCCAATTGTCTATTGGGATACATCTCAACAATGTAAATAAAATTGATTGGATGGTTATATTTAGGGAAACGTTGGTTTTTTTACTGTAAAAGCAGTCTTCTCTTAGCGATGTTTATCTGTTTATGCATGAAGGCCATGTGTTTGATAACTTTCTTTATTTTTCAGGAAAATGATGATGAGAAGGAAGAAGGGCGTAAGTGAGAGGGAGAGAGGAAGGAGAGAGATTGAGAGAAAGCGAGAGGAGCTAACTTTTTAAAATTCTCATATTCCCTTGAAACTTTTATTTCTTTTTTATTTTATTCTGTTGGAATTAGAGATGGAGGGAGTGGTGGCGGCGTCACCGTCGTCGAGCACGCCACCGTATGTGATCTGGTGATTGGGAAAGAGAAAAGCTTTGGACATGTCTTATCATTTCGCTATTAAGAATTGCTCCCTTTTTTTCTCTTTGGCATTTTTTTACAGGTTCAAGTTTGGCAAGGAGGTCGTTTATTGGCTTAATTCTGTCGTTTCAAGTAAATAAATGTTGGATTTAAACTTGATATGTCAGATTTGGTTTTTTTTTTAATTTTTCTTTTAATTTTTGACAACCAAAAAAATGAAAAATGAAGGGAAAAGGAAAGAAAAAAAAAAAGAAATAGGGTCTTCTTTTTTGTGCTTCAAATTTTCTTTTTGGGTTTAAACTTCAATTCAAACATTTTTTTTTTCTTTTTTATAGTTCTAGACTTGGCTAAAGGGTTTGGACTTAAATTTCTTAGTCGAAAGCTACAGTAGCGACAGTTGCCACCTTGAATCCCAAGCAGATTGCCAAAACTCTAGCTGGTACAGCTGTGTACACAGTGAGCAACTCCAACAATGAGTTCGTGCTTATCTCTGATCCAATTGAGCCAAATCTATTGGCTTGCTTTACTTTCACCAAGAAGACGCCGAGGCATTTCTTGCTCAGGTTAGTTAAATTTTTTAAAACAGGAGCAAAGTTTGAAGCTTTGGGTTGATTTTGTTTTATTTTGTCATAGGTTTGATTAAGGAGCAGGGAGCTGAAAAGTAATGCCAAAGTTGTGCCGATTACACTTGATCAGCAACTCTTTTTTAAATTATTGGTTTATCATTTATTTATGAAAATAAAAACGTTACTAAAATTGAATTAGAAATAACAATATTGCTTTTTATGATTACTGGTTTTATAATTTATGCTATAGGTATATTCACTAAAGATTGAAGGAGTTGCATTTCATTTTCTACCGGACTTCATTCAAATAAAGAATGCATTAGAGGTTAATGTTTCTTGTAATTTGATTTTAAGGTTGATCTTAAAAAAGGACATGATATTATCCTAAAAATAGCTTAACATTGCTACTCAATGCTGTAGACTTATTTCATCTAGACTGTGTATTGCCATTTATTTCATCTAGATTGTGTATTGCCATTTTCTTAATAAGGCAATGAAGAAAAAGAAAAAAAAAATAAAAGGACAAAAGGTTTCAATTTTCATGTAGGTGGAAGAGAGAGATTGTTGGGTCAAGGTGTCAATTTTTATATGGACTGGATGTTGGGTACTTAGACAAGACAACAATGCTTCAAGTGGAGTTGTGACAATGATTCATTCATATTTGAATAAAGATGTTATCTTTCTTAGTTGGATAAATCTACACCATTAGCTCATAATAGTTTTTCATGTTTATTAGCTTAAAGCTGGTGACATCAAAAGTGGGTTTGATGGAGTTCTTATTTTTTAGGTATGATATTTATTTTATTAAATACATATGATGTCCTTAAGAGTGGAAATATGGTTAAAAGGCATTTTATGCTTGAATAATCCTGTCGTTATTGCATACAAAGCACAATGATTATTGCTTTGAAGAATTTTTATATTAAATTTGTTCTTGCTTTTGCTGGTGAAAACATTCATTAACCAAACTTGTGGTGAGAGTAGTTTGATTAATTTGTATTTAGTTTTTAATCTTTGCATGATTGGATAACTAATTTGTCAATTTTCCCATGAATCATTTTTTGATTTATCCTTTTTTTTAATTTCTTTTCTCTTTCCGTATTTGGGTGATGATCTTTATTTTTTATACATGTGAATCCTTTGTTTTCTTCAATTAGATTTGGCTTAAATCACATGGGAATCGGATTATTTCATTCTATATATAATATCATAAAGTTGTCTTTAAATCGCAGATTCCTACATGATGACTTCTGCAGTTGGTGCTAATGGATTTGGCAAAGCAAACTTTTTTCACGGTAACTATACTTTAATTATGTTACTTCTTATCTATTTGTTGAGTGTTGACCGGTGTTTCTTGAAGCCAAATGACATTGAACTTTCTCTTTTGCTTTTTATTGTAGCTATTCGTTTTGTTTTGAGTGACCTTTTTCAGAATCTGCACAGTGAAGATAGGCATGCACTATTATACATATGTTTCATAATACATTTCTTTCAAACTATTTTGATGTGGATTTTTGTAACCACATCAATAATTAGACATTAGTGTAAATGATGATTTTGTTTCTTCTTTTGTGGAGAGTGGAAAGTTGTGGACGTACCTTAGGTTCAAGTCAATAAGTCCTTGATCTGCATAAGTAACGTTTTTAAGATGGGAAGTTATCTTTGAAAATATACTACAAAACTCTAACACGTAATTAGCTATGATATACTGAGTAAACATGTCTTTGTATGGTAATATTTAAATTGACTGCTGCTGCAGGATCGATTGAAAAGATATATGAAACCTGGTTTTACCCAATTTCTGCAGAAGTGCCCAAACTTTTTCCTGGTAAACTCCTTAACCAAACTTTCAGTAGTTGCTCCTTTCTGTTTTTCTCTCAGCTTTACTGCATTAGGGGATGTTACCACTTTTTCGAGAACAATTAATGAACTTCTGTTTATGAGATATGTTGCTGTCTGTTGCAGCATGCTTTTGAGATGAGCATTTTACACTAGCATTCCAATTATTAGTTGTTTCTCAGCTTAGTTTTTCAAAGTTGATTAAGCTTTAAATATTAATTTGCATGAAACTAAAATATAGGACCATGAAAGATGAGCAGGTGCTCTATCAGTCTTAGCCATTCAACCAGCATTAGCAAGCACCAGTGCTTTAAATGATGATTATGAACATTTTGAGCAAATCGTTGTAAATCATTCAAGCATTGAGGTAGATAAGAGTTACACCAACGTACTAATGATTAGTAATCAGACATTTCTGGTAATATGCAGATAGTCTGATAATGAAAAATGAGATATTTTTTCTGAAGAATAAAAGAGATCAATCTATGAAAACCTTTTTTTTATAGTAAAAAAAGGGATGAAGTAGTTTCACTTGTCATATAAAATTATAGTTACATGGAGAAATTAATCATACAGACTGTATATTAATTGACATGAAAAGTTGTAGCCACCCAAGCTGAATAGTTACAGTTTTCTATTAAGGAATTAGTATGACTTTCAATTGAGGAGTTAAAATTTTTCTAATTTCTTCATGCACAAACTTTTTCAATATTTTTCTCCTATTTATGTTATCTGCTTTCTCCTTTGATTATTAGTTTTGAAAAGTATGGAGTAAGATTGTTTTTTAGAGAGTTACAGCTCTTTGGGGTAATAAAGCGGACAATTTGATTGGCATAAAGAAAAGTAAATGAAGGCATGAATGTAAGTATAAATGCTCTTAAATTTGTTTACAGGGAATGTCACTGGTAGCTTTTGATGCGGTTATCCTTTTGATTGAAATGGTTGATTTTGCATGGATGTGTATGGATCTTTTGTACTTTTTATTTGTTTGATTCAATTTAAAGTGAATTCTTAATGATTATAATCATTTGCTTTCATAAAAAAAATGTTGCTTGCTATAATAGATTCTGCCTTTGCGTATGTAAGTCTACCATTCTGCTAAGCAAGATCCTTTTCATTATGTTATTGGTTGCAGATTTGTGCCATGTTTTCATGGTTGCATTATCCAACTTACATTAGTTGGTTTCATCCCATGGACTCAAATAATTTAGATGAGATGAGTGTTTCATTAATGGCCAGTGGAACTATTATCTATGCTTCTTCCACCTAACCCATGCATGCTTATGTTTATGACCTCAAAAAACAGTAGCTGATAAGAAGCACCTTTTACCCACAGCCTTGGTGGTTTTCACTTATCAACCCTCACCCTTCTTGAAACATTCCACATGTAAACAATTCAGCACAGTTACAGCCCCTGAGTCATAAGCTTCAACATCACTCTGATAAAACACCCACGATAAAACGCCGATGAATTGAGGATGTAATAAGATTCATGGAACACTTGGGACATAACGAAAACAAGTAATAAATAACTATGATCAATATTGTTTTATTAGTAGTACTTGCTCAGTAGTCTTTGCAGATGGATCTTGGATTGCTACAGTGGAAGCCTTTGAAAGATCTCTAAAAACACCCTGTGAATCAAAAACTTCCCAAGTGAATAATCGAAGAATAACAAACGATTATCAAAGATTATCATTTTCTAAGAGCTTGGAGTTATTCTCCACAAGTAACTATAATTCAGAAGACATGACTTATCGCTTAAAGGATATATTTACTTCTGAAACACGTCAAGTAAATTAAGGTTAGGTGGTGCCAGGAACAAATTGACTGGAAGTAGAAAACTGAATTTCCAGGTTATATCTTTTAAAATTTTGATTTTATGGCATGTCCCTTCGTAAGGAGGTTATGGGATCATCATATTATCAAATCATCAGATAATGAAAGCCTAACCTAAAGGTTTTAGAGTTAACCTTTGTGTCTGTACGTTTTTGTAACTCACATAATGAACTGTCATGCTTGGCTCTGAATGAATTATTATCTCTTTATCATGTGTTAATACATGTTGCAGTTGATATTTCCTTTAATATTGGTTGAATTCTTTATTCTATGTATTATTAGCTCTTGATGGTATGTTACTTGGCTACAAAGTTTACTAGTATCTCTTGGGTTGATTTAAGAATTTTCTTTTCCTACAAATGGAGCTAGGCACTTGATGTTATGTTGATTTACTCACAACATTAATGTAGTTACACATGCAATGATTTCAGTTTGAGATTGTATAAGGTTTACGAGAACTCTTTTGCTTGTATTAAATTGGAACTCCCGTTTCAATTCTCTCTCAAATGATTGCTTTTTAAAAAGCATTCTATATTGAAACTCTTTTTTTATTATTTTGTTATATTTAAATTAATATACAACCAGCGAAACTGCGAGTATTTAACATAAGAGTCTTATCGAGATTCGAACTTGGTTGCTGGATTCAACATTTAATGTCCTGGCCACTAGAGCGTGGAACCATTTAGGGAAAACTCGGACAATTTTGATTTCTTCAACCTAGGGTGCAAACCATGAGACACTGAACAGTTTCACATCATGCAACCGGTAAACTTTACTAACATGACATTGGAGTTTATCTTAATCATTATTCAGACATTAATGATTTAGTTTTACCCCTTGAGCCACTTTTGGATCCGGCACATCATGCAATTTCTGTGAATCTAACTTCATTTCACATGTATTCATCCATGTGAAACATTGTTGAAAGAATGAATATGTACAGCCAAAGCCAACATTATTATAATTAGTAGGCAAAGAGATGACAAAAAGACTAAAACGTAGAAGGCACCTATTTACCACAAAATACCCAAAACTGAGGTGGCGAAGCCGACAAAGGATCTTTGAAAGAAATCTCAGAGAAATCTAAACAACTTGCTTTTGCTAATAAATTACTAGTGCTATGTTTTGAAGCTAGTACTAAAATTATCAATTGTATTAACTCTTCATCTTCTGTTATCCATGAACAACGTGTTGTTCCATGTCACCATCGGCAAGCATCAATGAGCTGTGATGATGCACAAGGTACCAACGTCCATGATGGAACTCAAAGACATTAGTCATGTTAAATGCACCGTTATCCATGTCAACATAGGTTTTCATAGTAACCCAAGCCATGTCGGTCAGTACCCGGGTGCGAACATCTCTAACCTGAAAATCAACCTCTTGCTCCCAATTAAATTCTAGCTGCCAACTCTGTATTACAGCATCATACCTGCATGGGAAAAGAACAATGGATCTCAGCAAAGCAAACCAGTGATATGAAGACCTAAGTCTAGGCAAAATATTAAGATGATATATTACTAACATGATGATTAGCTAATCTCAACATACTTCCGGAAAAAATCAAGGTCAAGATTTTGATAAGGGTAGGTTGAGTATTGAATATTTTTCATCACAAAACCTTCTGATGTGATGCAGGACCAAGCTTGTAACAAAACGAATAACCCTAAAGAAAAAGAAATTTACTGTTAAAAATCTTCAAATAAATATGTTTCATTCAAGTTTTTGCCATTAGTCATGATAGGCAATACATCCTCCATTTGTACAACTCAACTCTAGATGTTAGGTAATACATTCATAATTCAGTTTTACAAATTACAATCTCCCCGTCTTTTCTTAAGAAATTCTATTTGAATGTAGTTGCTTCTAACATATCCATCCTCAACATAACATCTCTAGTTCTCAGTACTCCCCATCACCTAAGGGTACCATGCCTTTTGTTTGAAGCATGAATATGTCTCATGCTTGTAGCAAAAATTAAGAGGCTCTTTTCTCATGGTAGAATTGCACTAATATGTTAAGGCAAAAGCATTGTTATTCCAAGTGAGAAAATCACTATTGCTAATAGCAAAACTCTTGTAAAAGAATTCCAATGGTGGAACCAACTAATGATTCAAGCCACTTACACTGCGATCATATAAACAACCTAAAACCATCATACAAGTTAAAGCTCTTCTTTATCTTCCAAGATTTTGGGAATCATCACAGCGTTTTCTAGACATCTTCACCAGGCAAACATCAAAAGACCAGGCCCTCATTTGACTTGCATTTAATTAACTATGCTACGTTACATCTATAAATAGTTAGGTAAGCATGTCCATGCAACTTAACCCAATCATACAGTTGGAAAGATCTACAGGAAAATGTTCAAGCAACAGGATAAAAGAATTAAAATACCGTAAACTTTATTGGGCTGGGTTCAGAGTTTGAACCCAGACCCACCTCAAGGTTAGAATCTGAATTTTAGAGCATAAGCCTGATGAAAAATGATAGAAATTACTGAAATTATAACCTTCAATCATCATAAGAACAAAAAGAAGTAAACAGCATTTCCTGATGGGAGTGAAAGCATCATACCCTGTAAAAAGTTCTCCTGATGCATGAACACACTTTACATAATCCGCATTCAGCCAAAAACGACTCATCGCTGGAAGAGACCTATCTCTGATGATGTTAAAGAATTCTGTATTAACATTCATTATGGCTCTTGTAGCTGCATAGTATGCCTTCCACCCATTAACTGGTGTTACACTATCTTGCTCCAAAGTAAAATCCTAATAAACAAAAGATTAAGGCAGAAAACTTATGCCTACAGCCCCAAAACTGAGAAAGATACCAACAACCAACTCTTAAGAGAAACATGGGCGGAAACAATGGTTGAAGAACACGATCGTAAGAAAAATTGCAATCACCAGTTTACATAAAAGAATGGGCCCAAAGGTTGAAAATTGCGATTGCTTGTTTTCTAAAGCCTATGAGGTGATAAACAAACTCAAACCACAAAGAAACAAAATAGAAGATACAACAGCCATATAAATAGCAAAACAGGAATGAATCTCTTCCTTTACAGGACTGAGATAAGAAGACAAAAGCCTTTTTTTTCCCGCATAAAGTCAACACGCTTAATATCTGGCCACAATAACAATTCACCAAGGGAAAGAAACATACATTGTGGAAAAAAAAAAAAAAAAACACAGCTATATAGAGGAAGTTAGCACCAAACATTAAAACAAGTACATCTGCTCATTCAAGATAAACAAACCATGCCATGATATTGTGTAGTTAGGTTCTATACTCCCAATAAACTACGAACTAAAAATAGATTAAGGCAGATTTCATACTTTCATTGGAAATGCTATAGTCAAGGAATCAAGGAAAAAAATTTTTTTTTTTAAAGAATGTCCTCTGTGAGTAGTTTTATCTTGATAATCAGTTTTTTTTTTCTCAATAATTTTACTACTTACTTAAGTGTATTTCCATTAATAGAAAATACTACATGAAATTAGACAGAGAATTCACCAAAATCAAAAAAGCAAAGGACCCAAAAAGAGCAAAGGCAAAAAAATTTGAGGAAATTGGGTACCTTGTTATAAAGCGCTTTCCAAGCATTATCATCATTAGCCGCCTTTCTCATCAGCGAATTAGTCATAGAGAGCCGGCAAAGGCTCGGATAATCCAAGTAACTGAGCGCGTGTGTTGTAATCTCCGGCACTAACTGCTCCATCATCGACGCCCCACTCTGTTTCTCCGCCAATACCATGGAAACATCCGCCGTCACCATACTCCCTTCCGTCGTTTCAGCACTACCACCGTTCAGGAAAGCCACGGAATCGGAAGTTCCGTTGCAGCAGGAACGGTTACAGGAGGACGAAGGTGTGGCTTCTTTGTTTTCCTTTTTACCGGCTGACGTGGAGGGATCAGAGGGGTTAGATTTGTGGGGCCTATTGAAGAATGAACAGAGGGCAAGGAAGGTAAGGATGGTGATGATTGTGGCTATTATCAACGGCTTATGGGATTGTAGGGCGATGGGGAGGCTATAGGCAATTTCCATTCATAAGACATTAAAGCTTCGCCGTACATGAAATAAAACCCTAGAAATCTCCAGTGATTAAAAAATATTAAAACGCAGAAATTTTTTGGCTTTTACTTAATTTGGAGTTTTTAGTAAAAGTATTTCCCTTTTTTGAAAAAAAAATAATAATGTATAAAAATTAAAACGAAACTTCAATTTTGTTGCAGAAGGGAGAGCGGAGAGTTGTAACCGAGTAGAAGAAGGAGAAACTCAAACCAGAAATATAGGTCATCATTGGGGGATAGTTTTGTAATTGTAGTCTAAGAATTTCCTGCGACGACGTCGCTTGGGTGCACGACGTTTTCTTAGTATTTTCTCCTCACCGAACCTTTTGTTACTAGCTACTTGATAAGTGTATTTTTATTGGATATTATAATCGAAATAAAATCTTTTAAAAAGGTTGACTTACATAAAAATAAAAACTAAATTGTGTCAACCACCGTGTGAATCATTCATCAATCTTTGATCCGAGAGTTTTTTTTTATATTTTTTCTTTTACTATTTATTTTCTCATTCATCAAAATTGAATAAATTTTTTTAGTTAAAAGCGCTTTTATCATATGGGAGTTTTTTTTATATTTTTTCACTTTTATTTTGATATTAGATCATAAGCATTTTTTTTTGGATAAATGTATAATTATTATGGTTTTAAAATAAGTGAAGTGACATGCTACGAGCAAAACAAAACGGCAAGAGTAATACTTTTTGTCTTAGAAGCCAAGTCAGACATAACTAAATCAACTTATTTTTCTTTTGCTATCTATTTTCCTTTTTTTTTTCATTTTTATAGTGACTAACAACAATAACAATACACTAAATTTTATATTACATTCATGCTTTGGAGTCGATTATATAAAAAACTAAATAAAATAATCAAATTAGATTATAATTTGAATTTTTTTGTGCTACTTATTTTTATCAATAATCACATTTTCATTTAATTCCTTAACTATCATATCATTTTTTATTATTTTATTTATATCTTTCATGATCTACCTCTAAATGTTTTGATCTCTCTTGGATCTAAAAATTTAATTCTCATAATCAATGCACAATTAAATATGTATTTCACATGTTCAAACTATCGCAAATAATCCTCTTTTATCTTTTTTTTCAATTTGGACTATCTTTCATAGATAGTGACTAAACAAGCTGCTAATGGGTGCAACACTAGAATGAAGCATGGAGTTAAATAAATCTTGCATGAAATTGGGTAGCATTTTTCTTTGCAGTTAAGTGGTTAAATTAGACACATGAAATATTCAAGTATAAAAGATTCAGTTAAATGGCTAAACATTTTAATAAGTTCACTTTCTTTTACTATTAATTTCCCTCTTTGTGGGGGGCATATTTCTATATGCTTAAAATTCCTTAAATTTTTTCTTGCTTTCTCTTTCAGTCAAGGACAAACAAAACTTTATCAAACCAAAATCCTTAAAAAATGGGTGCCAAATCCCTTCCAAAGCTGTCAGATGTTAGATTTTCCCAGCATTCATGCATTCATTTTTCAGTTTCATCTCAACAGACTTTTAAACTCTGATCATATTGACTTCATGATGAATTTCTTGTGAACATCAAATCATTATCGAATCCAAAACTTAGTTCAATTGATTTATACAATAATTTTAGTAAATTATTTAATAGAATTGAAATTCAAATTTCAATATCTATAATATATTCTCTTATTTTGAGACTGTGTCATAACCCTATTTGAAACTAGCTTAAGAATAGCAATAAAAGCAAATAAAATGCTTACAGCTAATAAACAAGTTCTTTACTCTCCAGTAAGAATGAGCAAAAATTGATTTAAATTAATTTAATCGATTGAAATCGATGAATTATGGTTAATTTGGTTTGGTCTAATCGATTTTCGGTTGTAGTCAATTTTGAGATTGATTAAATTGGTTAGTTATCAGTTCTTAAAATTAATAATCAAACTGACCGAATTAATTAACTCTATAATAACTAAAGGCAAATATGTATATTTCCTTTGAAAAAATCCTAAACTTAACTTACTTTTTCTAACCCCTATCATAACCCACCTATGCCATCCCTTTTCTACTCAACTGCATATCAGCCTCTTACATCTTTGCCTTCTTCCTTTGCTAGACTACCTCTCTACCGCTCTCGTATTTTTGCCTTTCTCACCTCTAATTTGCTACATAATATTTGTACAAGATCAAAGTTTGACAGTTGCAGAGATCTTTCTTTGCTACATAAGACTTACAGCTACCATAAGTCCCTGATAACCTTTCTCTTTACCTTTATTGTGATACTATAAACACAATGATCTTTAGTTTTTCTCTAATGAATCAATGCTAAACCCCAAACAATTAAAAAAAAAAAAAGCAACTTATCCATTTTGAAGCTGAGCTGACAATGATTTAAATTTCTTTTTGGTGTAGTTATTTGAGTAAAAATTAAAAAAAAAATCAAAAGGGAAAATTAAAGATTGAATATTATATTAAAAATATTTTAAAAATCAATTAATCTAAAAAGAAAAAAGCTATATGTTCTTGTTAATTTTATAACTTATTACCTTTGAAAGCTTGAATATATAATCTCCAATCAATTTTTTATAGGTTCCTGAATTATAGTACTGCACCAATAAAAATAGGCTGGTGGTTACATTATGGGCACCTCAAGCTAAAATCTTAAACCATCCGTCCATAAGTGGATTTTTGTCTCATTGTGGCTGGAACTCAAGTCTAGAAAATATAGTCAATGGTGTTCCAAATATTGTGTGGCCACTGTATTATTACTATTTCATTAAATATTATTATTACTTAAAAATAATAATCGTGGAACTTAAGTTTGGATATTATAGTCCATAATCACTTAAAAATGGTTGATAAATTATTTTATTAAATATTATTATTACTATAAAAAAGATTAGATAAGAATTATTACTCTTGTTTATTTCAACTTGGGGTTTAAGTCTATTGTTTAAAACTTAAGTAATTTGTTTTCTGGATAAGAATTCTTTCATTTACTATGCTTGTATAAAAAAACATATATTATTATTATTTATTTCAGCTTAGGGCTTTAGTTTATTGTTCAATACTTAAGTCATTTGTTTATTCTTTGGACTAAACTGATCATACAATTGATATGAATACCATCAAAATTATATCACACTTTAGTATATTTGTTTTTTTTTAATTTTACCCATATATAATTATAGAGTGTACTTTAAATACAATTCATATTTAAACAGCTCGATTAATATGAGTGCTTGTACTTTTTTTATATAATTTTACTTTTATTCATTATTTGAATATAATTTAATTATTTATTTTTTATTGTTTGGATAGAATTTGATTACTTTTTTTTTTAAGATGTCAAACGAAATGGATGATATGACTTTAGATTCTACGCCTAATTAAACACAATTAACCTCATACATGCAATGAAGTAACAAAAAGTGAAGCTACAAATTCTAAAGTGACGAAACAAGCATCTAAGCCATAATCAAAGGTATGAGACCACTTCAATAAATTTGTCAATGAGGAAGGCAATCGTAAAGCTAGGTGTAATTATAGTAATAGAGAATTTTTTACTGATCTTAAAAAAAATTGGAACCACCGTATTAAAGAATCACATGAATTATTGTAAAAAGCTTTTTCAAGCTAGTGGGGATGATGGTACACAAACAGCATTGGTGTTGCCGTTAGGAGGAGTGGAATCTTTAGGCACATGAAAATTTAATCAAGATGTTATTAGAAATATGTAGCTAAAATTATTATTCTAGATGAATTACTATTTAGATTTGTGAAGGTGGTAAGGATTTAGGTATTGCACGTTAGTTGCATGTTCTAGATTGCATGTACCATCAAAATGGCCACTTGCTAAGGATTGCTATCAACTTTATATTGATGAAAAGAATCATTTGAAGCAATTGATGAAATCATCTTCCATAAGAGTATTTCTTACTATTGACACATGGACTTCATTACAAATAGTTAATTATATGTGTCTTACGATTCATTTCATAGACAACGATTGGAAACTAAACAAAAAGATGTTAAATTTTTATCTCATTTCTAGTCACAAAAGTGAAGCCATTGGTAAGGCAGTTGAGAAATGTTTACGTGATTAGGGATTGATAAGATTTTTACTATTATAGTTGATAATGCTAGTTTTAATGATGTTGCAATTGTATATTTGAGGAAAAAATTTAACAATGCTGGAACTAGTATTTTAGAAGGTAAATATCTTCATTTGAGATGCAATACACATATTGTTAATCTTATAGTTTGTGATGGATTGAAGAAAATGAATGAATCAATTGCTCATGTTAAAGGGGCAGTAAAATATATGAGACAACCATCTTCTAAGTTAGCCAAGTTTAAAAAGTATGTTATGAATGAACATATTCAAAGTAAAAGTTTATTGTGTTTGGATGTTAGCAATAGATGAAATTCTACTTATTTGATGTTGGATACAGCTCCAAGTTTGAAAGGGCATTTGATACATTTGATAATCTTGATCTTTATATAGAGGTGAGTTTTTTATGGAAGATGGGGTGTCCGATCAAAATGATTAGGCAATTGTTAGAAAATTTTGCCTTTTATTGTAACAATTTTATGATTCACCATGAAAGTTTCAAGTACTTCTTACGTCATATCTAATATTTTTTTTTGATGATATATGTGATATTTATTCCACTTTGGAAGAATGGCAATTAAATTCTAATGTTGAGTTGAATGCAATAACAAAGAGAATGAAGATAAATATGATAAGTATTAGAGAAAATGAATATGTTGGTTTATATTGCTTCTCTTCTTAATCCTTTAAAAAAAACTTTCTTTTGTTGAATATTACTTCATGAAAAAATATTCTTTTGATGAAACTTCATTGATGATTAAAAAAGTATAAAAAGCAATAGAGGACTTGTTCAATGAATACAAAAGAATGTTAGATTATAAGCTTTTTTTTTTTTGGATAAATGTATAATTATTATGGTTTTAAAATAAGTAAAGTGAAATACAATGAGTAAAAAAGAATGGCAAGAGTAGTACTTTGTCTTGAAAGCCAAGTTAGACACAACTAAATCAGTTTTTTTTTCTTTTGCTATCTATTTTCCATTTTTTTTTATTTTTATAATGACTAACAACAACAACAATACACTAAGCCTTATATCACAATTCATACTCTAAAGTTGGTTGTATGAAAAATCAAATAAGAGAATCAAGTTAGGTTATAGTTCGAATTTTCATGCGCTACTCATTACTATCAACAATCACCTTTTCATTTAATTCCTTAACTCTTATATTATTCTTTATTACTTGTATTCATATCTTTCATGATTTACTTCAAGATGATTTGATCTCTCATAGATCTAGAAACTCAATTCTCCTAATCGATGCACAACTGGATCTATGTTTGACATGTCTAAACTATCGCAAATAGCCATCTTTCATCTTCTCTTCAATTCGAACTATCTCTCGTAGATAATGACTAAACAAGTTGTTAATGGGTGCAATACCAGAATAAGGCATGGAGTTCAATAAATCTTGCATGAAATTGGGTAGCATTTTTCTTTGCAGTTAAATGGCTAAATTAGACACATTAAAGATTCAAGTATGAAAGATTTAGTTAAATGGCTAAGCATTTTAATAGGTACACTTACCTTTAGTATTTATTTTTCCTCCTTGTGAGGGACATATTTCTATATGCTGAAAATTCTTTCAATTTTTTCCTCCTTTCTTTTTCAGTTAAGGACAAATAAAACTTTATCAAACCAAAGTCCTTAAAAAATAGGCACCAAATCCCTTCCAAATTTGTCAAATGTTAGATTTTCCCATCATTCATGCATTTATTTTTCATTTTCATCTCAATGTACTTTTTAACTTCCATCATGTTGACTTCAAGATGAACTTCCTATGAACATCAAATCATTAACGAATCCAAAACTTAATTCAGTTAATTCACGCAAATCATTAACGAATCCAAAACTTAATTAAGTTAATCCACGCAAATCATTAACGAATCCAAAACTTAATTCAGTTAATTCACGTAATTCACGTAATAATATTAGTAAATTATCTAATAGATTTAAAATTTCAATTTCAATATCTATAGCCTCTTCTCTTATTTCGAGATTATGTCGTAACTTTGTTTGAAAATAGCTTGAGAATAACAGTAAAAACAAAGAAAATGCTTACAGCTAATAAAACATGTTCTTTACTCTTCGATAAGAATGAGTAGAAATCGATTCAAATTGATTTAAGTGATCGAAATTGATGAAATATAGTCAATTCGATTTGGTTTAATCAATTTTCAATTATAGTTGATTTTGGTATTAGTTAAATTGATCAATTATCGATTCTTAAAACTAATAAGCAAATTGACAAAATTAATCAACTGTATAATAACTAAAGGCAAATATGTATGTTCCCCTTAAAAAAACCTTAAATTTAATTCACATTTTCTAACTCCTATCAAGATCCACCCACATCATCCCCTTTCTGCTCAACTATATTTCATCCTCTTACATTTTTGCCTTCTTCTCTTGCTCGATTGCTTCTTTACCTCTCTTGCATATTTGCCTTTCTCACCTCTAATTTGCTACACATGATCTGTATAATATCAAAGTTTGACAGTTGTAGAGATTTTTCTGTACTACATAAGACTTATGGCCACCGTAAGTCCCTGATAACCTTTCTCTTTTCCTTTACTGTGATCCTATAAACACAATGATCTTTTTATTTTCTTTAATGAATCAATGCTAAACCCTAAACAATTAAAAAAAAAAAAACAATTTACCTATTTTGAAATTGAGCTGACAATGATTTACACTTCCTTTTGATGTAGTTATTTGAGTAAAAATTAGAAAAAAATGATAAGGGAAAATTAAAGATTGAATAATATATTAAAAATGTTTTAAAAACCAATTAATCCAAAAAGAAAAAGTTATATATTCTTGTTAATTTTATAATTTATTACCTTTGAAAGCTTGAATATATAATCTCCAATCAATTTCCCATGGGTTCTTAAATCACAATAGTATACCAACAAAAATGGGTTGGTGGTTACTTTATGGGCACCTTAAGCTAAAATCTTAAGCCATCCTTCTATAGGTGGATTTTTGTCTCATTATGACTAGAACTCAAGTCTGGAAAGTATAGTCAATGGCGTTCCAAATATTATGTGGCCACTGTATTATTATTATTTCATTAAATATTATTATTACTTAAAAATAATAATTATGGAACTCAAATTTAGAGAGTATAGTCCATAATCACTTAAAAATGGTTGATAAACTATTTTATTAAATATTATTATTACTATTACAAAGACTAGATAAGAATTATTACTATTGTTTATTTCAACTTAGGGTTTAAGTCTATTGTTTAAGACTTAAGTAATTTGTTTTTTGGATAAGAATTATTTTGTTTACTTTGCTTGTATAAAAAATATATATTATTATTGTTTATTTCAACTTAAGGTTTTAGTCTATTGTTTAAAACTTAAGTCGTTGTTTATTCTTTGGACTAAACTGAGCATACAATTAATATGAGTACCATCAAAATAATATCACACTTTACTATATTTGCTTTTTTTAATTTTACCTTCATATAATTGTAGAGTGTGCTTTAAATGCAATTAATCTTTAAACAGCTCAATTAATATGAGTGCTTGTACTTTTTTATATTATTTTACTTTAATTCATTATTTAAACATAATTTAATTATTTATTTTTTTTATTATTTGGATATAATTTGATTACTTTTTTTTTAAGATGTCAAATAAAATGAATGATATAACTTTGGATTCTACTTCTAATTAAACACAATTAACATCTCAACTTTCTGCATGCAATAAAGTAACAAGAAGTGAAGCTGTAAATTCTAAAGGGACAAAACGAGCATCTAAGCCATAGTTAGAAGTATAGGACCACTTCATTAAATTTGTCAACGAAGAAGGCAATCGTAAAGCTAGTGTAATTATAGTGATAGAGAATTTTCTGTTGATCTTAAAAAGAATGGAACCACTACGTTAAAGAATCACATGAATTCTTATAAAAAGTTTTCTTGTGCTAGTGAAGATGATGATACTCAAATAAAATTGGTGTTGCCATAAGAAAGAGTGGAATCTTTAAGGCACATGAAAATTTAATCAAGATGTTGTTAGAAAATGTGTAACTAAAATGATCATTCTAGATGAATTACTATTTAAAATTGTGAAGGCGATAAAGATTTAAATATTGCATGTCAGTTGCATGTCTTAGATTTCGTATACTATCAAGATAAACAGTTGCTAGGGATTGCTATCAACTTTATATTGATGAAAAGAATCATTTGAAGCAATTCATGAAATTATCTTCCATAAGAGTATCTCTTACCACTTACATATGGACTTCATTACAAAAAGTCAAATATATGTGTTTTACGACTCATTTCATAGACAAATATTGGAAACTAAACAAAACTATATTAAATTTTTGTCTCATTTCTATTCACAAAGGTAAAGCTATTGGTAAAACGGTTGAGAAATGTTTGCGTGATTAGGAGATTGATAAGATTTTCATTGTTATAGTTGATAATGCCAGTTCTAATGATGTTGCAATTGCATATTTAAGGAAAAAAATCAACAATGCTAGAACTAGTATTTTGGGAGGCAAATATCTTCATTTAAGATACAATACACATATTGTGAATCTTATTATTTGTGATAAATTGAAGGAAATGAATGAATCAATTGCTCATGTTAGAAAGGCAATAAGCTATATGAGACAATCACCTTTTAAGTTAGCCAAGTTTAAAAAGTGTTTTGTGAATGAACATATTTAAAGTAAAAGTTTATTGTGTTTGGATGTTAGCAGAGTTTATTATGTTTGGATGTTAACAATAAATGAAATTCTACTTATTTGATGTTGGATACAGCTTAAAAGTTCAAAAAGGAATTTGATACATTTGATGATCTTAATCCTTATTATAGAGGTAAGCTTTCAATGGGAGATGGGGTGCCGCATAAAAAAAATGGGCAACTATTAGGAAGTTTTGCCTTTTCTTGAACAATTTTATGATTTCACCATGAAAGTTTCAGGTACTTTTTACGTCATAACTAATACTTTTCTTAATGATATAAACGATGTTTATTCCATTTTGTGAGAATGGCAATTAAATTCTGATGTTAAGTTAAATGTAATAACAAAGAGAATGAAGGATAAATATGATAAGTATTGGAGAAATATAGAGAAGATGAATCTATTGGTTTATATTGCTTCTTTTTTTATCCTTAAAAAAAGGTTCTTTTTGTTGAATATTGCTTAATGAAAATGTATTCTTCTGATGAAACTTCATTAATGATTAAGAAAGTACAACAAGTAATAGAAGACTTGTTCAATGAATACAAAAGAATATTAGAATCTCAGTCTAAGCAAGTTGTTGAAAGTAGTCAAATGAGCCAAATGTCATTGCCCACCAATGATGAAAGTGAAAATTGAATGACAAAAAAAAAAAGCAAAACTTTAAGTCCAAGTATAAAAGGTATAGGATTGAACATGACAAAGATGAACATAAATCAAAATTGGCTAAATATTTTAGTAAGGAGCTTGATGATGATGATAGTGATGATTTTGATGTTTTAACTTGGTGGAAACTCAATAGCCATAGGTTTCTATCCTTTAGCTCGTGATGTATTGACAATTCTCATATCTATAGTTGCTTTCAAATCTGCTTTTAGCATTGATGGTAATATGCTTGATGCATATAAGAGTTCTTTTAACTTTTAAAATTATGCAAACCCTTATTTGTGCTCAAGATTAGCTACGTAACTCTTCTAATCTTAATTCATTTCAACTTGAAGATGATTTGACATGGCTTGACAAAATGGATTTGGGTAATATTTTATTTATACCATCATTTATTTTTTAAGTATTATTATTTTTATTATTTTAATTGTTTAAAGCTTACTTTTGTTATTTTTTGTTTATATAATTTTAGATTTGTCAAAAATTACTTTAGATCTAGTAATTAATTAAGAAAAAAGGTGCATTGACCTTTTGAGGTAATTTCATTATTAATTTCTATGAATATTTGCATTTAAAAAATATTATTTTATTTTTTGACAGCTAATTAAGATTTTGGTCTCTTTAACTTCTTAGGAAACAATGAAGAATACACACCAAAGCTATGGGATTCATGTATGAAAAATGCTATTGGAGCTTGGAATGTCCTTTAATTAACTTGTTTTATGTCTTTTATAAACTTTTATATTTATTTGCCAACTTGAAGTGTCCTTAGCTTGTTGTATATTTTATATGAACTGTTAACTTAATTTGCCAACTTGAAATCTCTTTTATGTTTTGAACCAAAGTTATAAGAGTTATATTTGCTTGATTTACTTTTTTAAGTTGTCCTATTTACACTTGAAAACTTATTTATTTGTTGAAATGATATTTATTTTGTATTATTGGTTTTGTTTGTTATTTAATATATGTTAGAGTAATACTTTTTAGAACTTATTGTTTAATTTATTTGGATTAAACAAGTTGGAATGAGTATTTATTTGTCTTTTTTTTTGTAAAATATTGTTGAAATTATTAAATTCATTCGTAATTTAATTTGAATGATACATAAATTTGAGTTTTATTATATCGAATTTGTAACTAAATAATTATTTAAAATAGGAAAAATATGATGAAAAATTCAATTATTTAACCAAATTGATCTAACCAAACCGATTTTTGACTGGTTGAATTAAATCAGTTATTTAAAATTTTGTTAGTCAATTCAGTTACTTTTAAAATGAAAATCGATTAATTTTATTATTAATTTTTTTATATTGAATTGACTGAACCGATCAATTGCTCACCCAATCACCCATACTTTCCGAACTTGCCTGATCACGTACAACCTTTTCAGCTTCTAACCTTTTCAGCTTCTAATCTGTTGGGGAGGGAGAGGAGCAAAAGGGGAGGGAAGAATGTTAGACAAGAAAGTTGCATGCAAAGTTTATATAAAAGGGAAATTAACCTTTTTGGAAAACCTACTTCCATGGCCAAATGCTGGAAGCTGTTCTAAACAATGCAAATGCAAAAAGAGGATTTCTCAGCTATTGAATGGAAATGCACTTATATCCATGCCAAATGAAGTCTTGATGCACCTCAAAATTTGAATTAATATCAAAATAAATATATGAACAACTGACTTAGGTTCTTATCTTTGAAAAGCACAGATACTTGCATGGCACGTGTATTTGGGAGTGATATTCACTCCTAACCTCCTATATATGTGAATATTAACAAAAACCATAATAAAAACTCATAACAAAAGCTAAATGACACAACATTATATATATATATATATATATATATAAAATGGGAGACTGAAGTAGTCAGTTTGGATTAAGGCTTCATTGAAGTGAGATTTATCTGAGTTGCTCATCATGGCAACCCCACATTGGAGGCTTATAACCTTATGCAGTCTGAGCTAAAAGGCAAAGCTTATGGTCAGATATGGCACAAAGCCAAAGAACTCAATATATCCAAGATGTTAGTCACTGATTATAAGTGGAAAAAAGGGTCAACTAAATCAGGTTGGAAGCTTGAAAAAGCTTGAACAAATAGACAAAATAAGACAAGGATAACTTGAATAAATAATAAATGGAAAAAGTTGTGAGTGATAACAACTGAAAATAAAATCATGAAAAGGCACAGTAAAACTTTGATTGTTAAGAAAAATATTTCTAACTAACATGCTGTTTTCAGAATTGTTTAAGAACTAAATTAAAGGCTTTAACATTATTATTGTATTAATAAAAAAAATGGGTTTGCTAGAAATAAACCATAAAGAAGAGGGTAGGGAAAGAGAAAGGGAAACGAGCAAGCAAGAATTGTTCTTAATTCTAACCTCCATATTCATGGTTGATTCCAAATCTTGAGTAGAAAAAGAAGACGAGGCACCAAAGAGAAACAATAATAGACAAGGAAAGTTGATAGAAACTCTTCTATTAATGGAGTTGCTGTTGTTGATGATGTCTCTGTCGGTCTTGTTTTCCTCGTTGTTGTTGCTGTTGTTTGCACGTCACGTACACGACGGAAAGCCCATTCATGTCTCATCCATACAAGGACACAGAGCGAAAAAGGGTTTCTTAGAGAGAGAGAATGACTGGAGGAAGGAAATTTTTGTTTCCATCAGAAATTGTACCGACGGTTGGCCTTGGCTTCTTGCGGGGAAAGACCAGCGGGACAGAGAGCAAGAAAAACAAAACAAAAGTAGCCAATGGGCTTTTTAAAGATAGGAGGGGAGGTTAGGAAATTTCCATTTTTGTTTGTGGGTTATTTCAGCCTCGAATCCAAATCTTCCGGAAACAATATCTCTGCCATCCAAACCCCGCTTACTTCGTCAGTCCTGATGCCTTACGATGCATTCCAAGAACGTTATTGTAAGATTTAAAGTTTTAATTGATATAAATGAAGAAAGAAATAGTAAAAGAAGTGTATGACTTCCTTTGGTTATTCAGTTGAAAATCTTTGAATTAATTACGTTGACAAGTAAAAAAAAAAAAAATCAGAAACCAACTTGTATGAACAGATGAAGAAGAAAAAGACGATGTATGCACCAAAAAATTACTACTACATGATGTGCCCTCGTGCAATAAGCTTTGTTGTAGCCTGTGCTACAAGCAGGCCTTCTTTACCAAAGAAATAGGACCAAGAAAATTGAAAAGCCCGCGTCAATGTCACACGGGCTACAGCTGCATCCGCCGTGGTCAAAGTGTTTCTGACGTTGAATGAGTTGGCAGCACACGCTCAAAGTCAAGCTCTTGTTCCTGTTTGATAAAAGAAAGACTGCCTGGGTTTTCCTCTTTCAAAAGAAGACTCAACGGAGTTTGAGGAGGATATTTATCTAAAATGAAGTCAATTTCCTCCCCTCTGATCTCCTTTTGATTGAGAAGAACCTGCAAAAACAAAGTGCAATGGTTATAGGACACAGCTGCTCAACAATCCATGCAAGAAAAAAGACTGAACCCAAATGAAACTTTTCCCAAGGGTTGAAGCAGCAGAGAAGAAATACAAGTCAATTGCTTTCCATAAAATTTCAAAGAGTTGACAGGGAAAAACCTCCTCTCGCTTTTTTTCTAGAGAGTTCACTTAGTTGAGTTATAGGGAAGGGGCTTTAAATTTGTTTCTGGGTTGGTTGTTTTCGTTCCATGCCTATCCCTTGCTCATTTTTTACATCTCTTAATAAAAATTTATCACCATTCAAAAATAGTGAAGCTTTCCCTTCTCCTGGGTAAGGGTAGACTCATTTCTTATCAATCATGAAGTCTTATTTCTTGGAACTTTTTTACTACTTGAGATACTAGCTCATTCATTTCAAATAAACATAATGCGAGTAGGAGATGACAGCAAATCATATTACCTTTACTGCTTTGAGCAAAGCTGCATGGTTCCTCCTAAGAAGAGAAACTGTCCTTCCATACATATCACGTAGTAGTTTCTCACTCCTCTCTGCAGTTTCATCGTCCAAATTGAAGTTGACAGGAGGTTCAATTAGGCCGTAGCCATTGTAAAGAGATCCTTCAAAGTCTAGACGTGGACCCACAAATTTAACTTTCTTTCTCCAAGGTGGTGGTTCTCCGTGTATGACCATTGGAGTCTCCAAGTTCCATCTGATGGAAGAGACATAAGACCTGATATTAACACCATCTCCCACAGGTAGAAAGATTATAAGCATGCAGCAGTTTTAACAACTAACATGGTTAAAATTTTGCGAGCAAGCCAAGATGCATCTGCAAGGTAGTTAAGTGATGCCCTAGAGGTGTCCCGCCCATAAATGACCTCTTCTGCAGCTCTTCCCCCAAGAAAAACCTTCACATAAACGACGACTCACATTAAGAATGTCAACAAAATCCAGACAAGGGCCCATACAATCAAATTATAACTACCAACTTGAAATTCACACCTGAAGGCGATGCAACAGCTGCGGTCGGCGCTCAAACGTGTATGATTCATCATCAAGCCGATGAAACACAACTTGTGATAGTGTCTGCATAAATCACTTGAAACAGTTTATTGTCAACAATCAATGTCAATAATCACTTGAAACATCGGCACATGTTTGGCAATGGAAATCCCTTTAGCTATGCCCCTGAGCATGTCAAGCAATAATGTGCTTTTATTTTGTCTCACTTTAGGTGAAGTTATAATCATGCTTGATGGCCAAGCATCAACATTAACTTTCTCAAAGAAAAAAATAGTAAAAAGAAAAGGATGGGAAAAAAGAAAAGACGATCGAAAATAAGGATACAAGTAGCACCTGGCCACGAGGAACAATTGAGATGCGATCACAACATTCAACTTCTGCATTTTCATATCGCCTAAGAAGATGAGAAGTCATAGCAACTCCAACTTCAGTAGTTGCTCTATGAGACAGTCCCAGATGACTCAACTCAATACCAACACGCTTAGGTCCCACAGTTAGTCGGTCTACTGCATCATCCATATCTGACCGAAGAATTGATTCATGCCTTTTCCTGACGGCCACAAGAGCAGCCTCTTGGACTAGTTGAGCCAATTTTGCTCCAGTCCATCCTATCAAGAAAATACATTATTTTGGTTATTAAAATAGAAATGAACCAGTCAAGTCAACCATGTTTCAATCCATCTTACTAAGAAAATACATGATTTCACTTATCAAAATAGAAAATTAAGAAAAATCATTAAGTTGAATGCATACCTGGTAAGTTATTTGCATAAGAAGACAAATCAACAGACTCTGACATCTTCACTTTGCTTGCATGAATTTTCAAAATTTGCAATCGCCCCTTAGCATTTGGGGGACGAATTCTTATCTACATAAAACCACCACAGCTTACAAAGGAATTCATAAAATAAAAGTAACAAAGAGACTCTTCATGAACACACTTCAAGTATAACGGATCCAACCAACAGAGAGTGCATAGGAAAGATGAAAAGGAGAGGATATAAGTGTGACTATGAGGCATGATTATAACTCTTAGAAAAGCACATACTTGAGAAAAAATAAAATGTTACACTTCAACAACTTTCTCTGTTGGTTGAAATGTCAAATTTGTTTAGAATTTTCCTTTAATTATTTCTCTATCAGATAAGATGTGCTAACTAATTACATTTGCTAATACAGTGATGGAAGTCAACCTTGCGATCAAAACGACCTGGTCGAAGAAGAGCAGGATCTAACAAATCCTTACGATTTGTAGCACCTAAAAATATAACACCTTTCCCAGTATCAAACCCATCAAGCTCTATTAGTAGCTGATTCAATGTAGTTTCCCGCTCTTGAGTGGCTGCATTATACAGGTGATCGGTTGATTCCTTGAAAATCCCTTGACGCCTGATCAGAAAGAAAGAAAGAGAAAATAACCCAAAATTATTCACATATGATCTACAAGACAGCTAAGTTTATCTCCTGTCCATTAACGTTGGTCAATTGGTCCTACTCATAGTTACTATGAAATTAGTCCAGTAAAAGACACCGAATCTGGCCTATTCTCAGAGTTTTATTAAATAACATACAAGCTAACCCATTATATTTCCAATTCCAAGCACTTGATTTAAGTCAGATGCAAAATATGCACAGCTTAGTTCCAACTAATATTTGCGAAGCATATATTTCGTTTGCCTTCACAGAAGATGTTAGCAAATGGTGTGGTGTCAAGATGTTCTGTGCACATAAAAACAAAAGCAAAAAACAGGGAGTTACGATAAGATTACCATACCTAGTTGCTAAAGCATCAATTTCATCAATGAATATAACTGATGGTTTGTTTACCTGCAGAGAGAAATCATGAATTTCTCAACAGAAGATCCAAAGCACATAACACCACCAAGCATTTGTAAATAAAACGAATCCAGCACTTATAACACGAAAACCAATAATGCAGTAGTAATATGGTAAGCTAATTTCAAGGGTGCCCCAAAAGTCTGCAATATTTCTCTGTTTTCTCAATTATTATAGTGATGCCCAACAACTTTCTTCAAGATAAAGTATCAAATTATGGAATCTAGATTACAAGGACTCCACCATGATTAACAGCTACTTGTTCCAGTAGCAAACAAAGATTAAAAAATTACAGAATTATTACCTTGGCTCTCTTAAATAGATCCCTGATACGAGCAGAACCAACACCGACTAAAACTTCTACAAATTCTGAGCCTGCCATTTGGTAGAATGGAACACCTGCTTCACCAGCTATAGCCTTGGCAACTAAGGTCTGGAAAAGTATGAGATACTTCAGATAGATAGGTAAGGAAATTCCACAGCACATTTTGCAAAACTGTTAACAAAAAGCTGACCTTGCCACACCCGGGGGGGCCCTCCAGAAGAACCCCATGAGGAGGTTTTATTCCTATCTTATCAAATAATTCTGGATTCTTCAAATATCTCACCAACTAATAGAAAAATATTAAGAATTAACAAGACACCATTAATTATAACAGAAGACTCTCATCCAAAAATATAGCTATATATATATATATATATATATATACATGACATAGAAGATGAGAAATGGCAAAAGAAAGAAAATTCGCAAAACTCAAACAGGAAAGCCTACTTCTCCTTCATCAATATTTCAAGATGGAAAAAAGGATACCTCTTGAAGTTCCTCAACTGCTTCATCTATGCCCGCCACATCACTAAACTTAACTCCAGTTGAACCCTGAAAGAATAGACTTTCAAAGTAGCTTTAGATATGCAATACAGAGCTCAGGTAAGATAAAGACAAACAAGTAATATTTCAATACTAACATCAACACGAGCTTCTGCTTTAGATCGAGAAAAATCAATGCCTTGCCATAGACCCTGCCATTTTATAAACAATATTATTCCAAACTCTTTACAATAAATAAACCAGATTCAACAATAAAAATTGCAGAGATGAGCAATGTTTACCCATTTCTTGAAGTTCTTAGGTCTGCTTGAAAGTGTGAAACGGACAAGCAAAACCATGGTTAAAAGGACAAATGTGATTGGTCTTAGCAACTCAAGACTAGCAGATATACCACCAAAAGTATAAACTTCATACAACTTGGACAAAATCCCCCCCTCACTGAACACATCAACAAGATTATCCCAAAGCCTCTCTAATATACTGAAGATGATACCAAGAAAAAGTTTAACAAATGGTTTCGCTATGGGCCATACAACATATACAGTTGTTACAAAGACAAAACTGGTGACACCAAATACAGCAGCTGCTAGGAACCCTCCAACAACAACTGTTGCTGCAGCCATTATGGCAGTCACCGTTCCAAGCTCTACCATCATTCTGCTGGACATGGAAGATGCCACTGGATGAGGATACTCTGGTACTTTTCCCACCCAAGACTGCAGCACAAATTTAAGTCGTAATGGAGATTAATAAAGGAACCAAAATGATATAGATCACCCAACACTCATGCACCAAAAATGCTTCAATGCCTATGATATGCATAATGATCTGCATTCTGCACACTGTATTTACACAAAATACCAAGTAAAAATATAGCATTTGTCTATGGCTATCATAAACAACCAAGGTATTTATACATCAATACACAGGTACATAGTGAACGAATCCATGGCTTTCAAAATATGGCATCCTTACAGCCATCTGGTACTTAATCTATAAAATACTCATAGATAGCAATTTCATCTATAACTAGAGAATGAAAGAGGAGTTAAATGATTGATCACCGTCATGTGCCTCCCAATTTCATATCGTTGTCCAGTGTATTCACTTAAAAGAGCTTGAGCTTCACTCTCGTCTAACCTCATTGCCCTACAAAGATAACACAAACCGTATAGACATATTATCAGAGAACTGCAAAGAAATACAACATAAAAAAATCGCGAGCCATGTTAAAATTCACCATTTAGTCCTTTGCAAGCTCTTGTCACCAGGAATATCCTTCAAATCCACAACAAAGTCCCTATACCCACCTACATAAGAAACACCAGAAACCTCCTTGGAAGTCAACAATTTAACCTTATCATTCTTCATAGCTTTACTAAAATCCTCCAAGCTCATTTTGGGTAATTCCTCCAAATTCTTCTCGAATTCCTCCTCCTCAGATAACTCTGCCCCAAAAATCTGCTCTGGCACGTAAAGCTTCCCTTTATACTCCCTCAAAATATCCTTCAAATACACATTGTCATTTTCACTATTCATTTCAGTCTCTCTTTCATTCTCATTGCTTTCATTTTTCAATGTCTCTTTTGAATTCAATTTTTTCTTCAAAATTTCAATCAAACCCAGATTAGTACCTTTACTTAAATCCTCTTTTTCCTTCAAGGTGTAAATCTTGTTGCCAACTAGGAACCGGGTTTCCACCTGGCTAGGGTTTTCCTTCAAAACCCTTGTCACAAAATCATCCCCTTTGGGCTTGCCCTTGTCACCGGGATGTGAGGATTGTAATTCGCAAAGAACCGTGAACGATCGATGAAGAAATGAAGTTCTTGATTCGAAATTTCGGGTCAAATTCAAGGGCTTTATTCGTTTGGGGGTTGATTTGGTAGGAGTAGAGTAGGGTTTTGGAAAAATAACCCTAGCTGAGATGAGAGTGTCAATAGTGGTCATCTTTTTCAGCAAACTAGGAGAGCATTAGGTTTTTAAAATGGGGCATTGGAATAAACCAATATTCTCCATCACTTTCCTTCACCAAAATTGCAGAATAGGGTTTATCCAACTAGGGTTTTCGATAAATTGAAAGGAGGAAGAACTGAAGAAGAAATGGGAGTTGGTAGTTGGTTTCCAGGTTTCAGCTTATCCAGATCCAGAATCTGAAAGAGTAAATAAATTTGGGTCAGGCGTGACTGGCCTTTGATAAGCTCGGCCCACCCTTTTCTTTAAAAAAAAGTTTCGCCCAGAACACTTTGCCCCAAATAAAAGCGCAGCCCACCTTAGGATATTTGAAGGCTGTTTTATATATAATATATATATATATATATAGATATCTGTAATTTCATTCATCTAAATTAGTAGGATTCTGTTAAAAAAACAGTAATCTACAACTTTGCAAGAAATTAAAGAATAATATTCTACTAGCAGCCTATTCAAGATAATAATATTAAGCTTTCATGTATCACAAAAGTCTTTATTTATATATCATCCATAGCAATCCTATTAAACTCGTATAATTTAATTCTGATAACAACTTTTATTACATTTATCACTTTATTGAAATTTCTTACAGGTTAAATTTTACTTTTTTATAAAACATTTCAGAGATCAACTGAGTCCTTCAGCAAAAGTGCAATACTCTAAAACAGTCCAATAAAATAAGCAGACATTAATGGAATTATCAATGCGCTTGTTGAGTTTAACGAGAAACAAACGTCATCCATGCTCTGATACTGTACGCATAGCGGATGTCACCATCTTTTAACATTGAAAATCTCAGCAGCAAATATACATTTCCTGGACAACTTGCGTTGGCCTAACATATCGTCACCATAAATCTCAAGAGCTATGACAATGAGGGCAAATATACATCCAAGGCAGGCCTGGTAATCAAATTTGATTATGTCGAATTCTCCATTTACATGATGCGTGAGCCACCTTTCTGTCAGCTTGGATTCCTCGAGGCCTCAACAATCTGCAATTCACACTGATCAAAAAGCAAAAGCCGGGGGGGGGGGGGGGGGGGGTTGTGGAGGGTCTAAAACAACGTGCAAGAGCACTAAGGAATTAGATAAAAGTGGAAATGAATGTCGTCATAGAGGATCAGTTTTTTCCTTTTGCTGGGCTGCCTCGATGTATTGCTCAGCAAGTTTCTTTACCTTCTCACCTTCCTTGATTAAGAAATTAGCATTCTTGGCATTTAAGTGGTATTTCATAACCTTTTCAGTGGCTTTTCCCACAGCCCACCTATATTGTTCAGTTGTTATCACACCACTCTTACAGAGTGGCCGGATATGTTCTTTGATGTAGGCCTCCACCTGAAAAGCATTATATAAGTATTGAGCAGCAGAATGCAAGTCCGCAAAGAAAACAAGCCCTAATATACAGAAGATTTCTGTGGTCCTAATCAGTTTTGTGAAATTGATACTATAGCAACCAAGAATTCTATATTGCATGCATCGGGAGAAAAAAAAAAGACAAAAAGGATGGCATTAAGTAGTACCTTCTTGGATACAGGATTATCACCGTTAGACTGTTTGTCAGTCTCCATGTTGGATTTCTTTTCTTTCTTTTTAACATTTTCACCTGTTTGAATTTGGTCAGCAGAACTTTCTCCACCAGATGAGCCATGACCAAGAGTGTCAACAACTTTATTTCCTTCCTTGCTCTGAATTCCAGGTTCAGATGCATTTACTATATGGTGCAATCCATGTTTTTCATTATCTTCAGTAGCTGTATTCTCTGCTAGAGCTTCTGCATCAACCAACCCATATATCTTTTGGGATGCTTCTGAATATTTGTTTATCAGTGGCTCTTTGTCGGGACCATATAATTCGTCACATTCTGCAATGGAAAGCTCTTCACCTTCCTCATCATGTAAGGATTCCAGAACAGCACAAGACCTATCAGTCCCGTCATCCACAGTGGAGCATTTGATTACAGCATCATTGTTATTCTTCAGCAAACAGGAAGACTCATTGGGTACCACAAAATTCCCCAACTTCTCATGATCCTCGGAATCTGCAAGATTATTTGATTTTGACCTCTCCATGTTAAAAGTGGAGAAAACTACTTTCATTTTTGACACACCTTCTTCAGGTTGTAACTTAGGAGCCTTTTCAGCGCTAACACCAATATAATCTTCATCTTCTAGATCATACTCAAAATCACCATAAATATCTGCCTCCAAATGAGTATCCATTTCAAATACATTATCAGGCTCCTCTTCCCTGATCTTGACTGAGGAATCATCTACCTCATTAGGGACCTCAGTTTTATGATGTGGACTACTTGGAGGGGAATCAGACAAAAGGCCTGCATTTCTAAGTGCTTCCAAAACCACGGGATCTGTTGAACATGCATCATTAACTTGGTCTTGCCTACCAACAGAGATTTCTGAAGGGGATGAAGTATCTGATTCTTTGGCTCTAACACACTTGCTGTCATCCAAACGATGCAATATCTCCTGGGAACACAAGTTCAAATATACTACTTTGCTGTTTGACCTATCAGCAACCTCTCTTTCAATATTAATTGCATCAGCAACAGCCAACTCTGTTTCTGCAGTTCTGCGAATGATGGGCAGATTTGCTTTTCTTAAGAAGTGTTCTGTCAGGCGGTAAAGCTGTGCCTGTACAATAAATATTTAAGAATTATCCACCTCCATCTGTGCTTCTTTAATTTTTTGTATCCAAAGATCAAAAGAGCAGAGTGAATACTACTAAACAAAGAATACTCAAGCATGGTTGTAAGAAAGCAAAGACACAATTCAAAGCATTACATACCTGCCTAACTGATACAGGGACTTTATTATGCCGACTGGGTGCCAGTGATGGCCTCATGTCCACTGGAAGCTGAGCCTGCTTGAAGCAATCAGATGGGGAAAAAAGAAAAATGAGGATGCTTTTCTAACAACAAACTTCAGATATCAAAATCATGTCCAGAGAAAATTGTAAAACAAAAAATTGCATACTAGCAAGGGATAGTTTCCTTTAAAAACCGCATTATCCTCCTGCCTTTCTTGTGTTCCGTTTTTGCTCTCTGCCGCCCTTTTCCTGGCAAGCACTGCCAGGGCCAATTTCCTTTTATCAACTTTTACATCATCAGACTTCGCAGCCACTTCCTTCTGCGATTCAACTTTAGAATTACTTGATGGAGACGTTGAAGACCCTTCTGAACCTCTGTTAGAATTGACTTTACTAGAGGTAGCAGTACCTTTTGAGTTCAAAAAACTTGTCTTAGTTCCTTTAAGATTAGTTGACAGAACACCAAGCTTTGATGAAACCTTGTTTGCTTCCATATTTTTTACAGTACGAATATCAAGAGATGACACGGGAGTTTTTTCTACTGAAACATGTTCTCTGCTGTGTTCAGAACTACCTGTAGTTTTAAGTGCTGACAAGGGCCTTATATCATCCTTCCGTGGGAAAACAGATGTATCTGCTAAATACAATCTGGAAAGAATGGGGTTGGATGCCTGGCATTCAGATATTGGCACCCCCTCTGAGCCCCCTGGATTCTTTCGTAGGAGGTCAAGAACTGACTTCAAAGTTTCAATCTTTTCAGGCTTTGAAGCTCTCATGCAGCGATACTTCCAAAATTCAACTTCACAGTCCCGGTCCCATGCACGTCTCCGCCTTCCATTAGAATCTCCATAAATTTTCTTCGTTAGATTTTCACGAACTTTACCCTTCTGCAACAAGGATTTCTTCATCTTCACAGCCGAAGGTGATAATTTTTTTACGGTTTCAGTTTTTGGTCCTGATATAGCAGCTCTGAAAGCAGCAAGAAGTTTTGGGTCAAAAAGGTTTTCTCCAAATTCTTTAGAGGATTTGTCACGGACAGCCTCCCTAATTTCTTTTCTTAGTTCTTGCACAACAACGGATGACTCCTTATCCTCAGATGCTCTCCTCATGATTTTTTTGACTCTCAAGCCAACTGAATTTTCTCCTTTTGGGGATTCATCAGCAGGATTTCGACATCCAAGCCCCTTGGAAGAAGTTCTACGGCTTGTACTCTGAACAATACTCATTATATTAGGAATGGAATCTTCCTTTTCTGGATGATTTTTTACCTTGCCATCTCTAGAAACGGCTTTCAGAGTAGGGCTTTTTAGCGTATCATCTGATACAGATGCATTACCTTGGCTGTCTGGAGCCGTATGAACCAATCCCTCAACTCTAATCTTCTTTTCAAAAGCTTCAGTCTCATTCTTACCTTTGGTTTCTTCACCATCAGAACTTATAACAACATCACTCCTAATGCATATCAAGAATCAGGGAGGACAAGTCAAGAATTTTAAGCAAATGAAATGAAGAATGCAAAATTTTAAAATGAGAAAAATTTAGAAAATGATGCAACTTAACGAACAAATCAACAGCAAATCTTCCCCACCCACACCCACCACCCTTAAAAAAGAAAAGAGAATATAACAATTAGGAAAAAAAACACTAGTGCATAGGTAAAAAATAACAAAACTTAAACAACATAAATAGAAGCATTATTTGCCCAAAAGACATATTTCCTACCCACCCCCATCCCCTAAAAGAGAAAAGAAAAGGGAATATGGCAACTAGTAAAAAAAACTAGTGACATAGGTAAATAAATAACGAAACCTAAACAACATAAATAGAAGCATTACAATGGACATTAATTGAGAAGGAACCTGAAATATGCATGCTTCCTTTTTAAACCAGTTATTGAGCCAGCATTTTCCTCCTTATCAGGTTCAGTTTTCTCATCTGAAAGCAAATAAGAAGGCAGTTTGCATCATACTCACATGAATTGCTTAAAAGAAAATCTCACAAAACTACCTGTTGGGTAAAAGTTCACCTACATACAGCTACCATAACAAGAGGGAAAATGTATCAAGATAGGAAGAATGCTTCATGATAACTTTCTTATTTACCTAGCGGTGACAGCTCTTCCATGTGACTCTGATGCTCATACTCTGGATTCAGCTGATCTTTGCTTCCACCACCTTTCCTATCATCATCAACTTTAAGCAAAAGGTTTAGATATAGTGAAATGTGCATAAGATATAAAACTTCAGTTGTATGCTCTAGTAACCCTGTGATTATTAAATTTTAAAAGATAAAGACAGCTCTTACATTTGTTAACTTACCAGACAGAAATGAGCCTATTGATAAACCAAGATGAAGACCCAAACTGGATTCACTTTCAGATAATTGGCTCCTTGCAAAGGATTCATTCAGTGACTTTCCTAAAGTATTTCCAACACCATCTAAGCTGCTTGGTTCTTTTATTGTTTCTGCAGCTTGACTAGTCTTAAGTTCATCATGCACTGAAAAATTTGGAAGTGAAGAGGAGAATGTATTGCGTGATAAACACAACTGCAGCTCCTGTCCCATTAAGATTGGTTGCATAGTGCTCTTATCACACGATGGTTTCTCTGTATCGCAACAATTGTCATCAGAGTTAGATAGCTCAATTTTCTGGCCATTTTTTACTTCAAGGTTCGACAAAAAGTTTTCACTTGGCTCTTCAGTCCACTGCTTTCCTCCCACCCTTGAGACAATGACAGCTGTCTCGCCGGTATCCGCAATAGAAACAGACAACTTCCCAAATAAAGCAGTTTCTGTCACATATTCACTATTAGCTATCTCTGGACCATACTGGTTGTTTGTTTTCTCAGGAATCACATCAGATTTTTGTGAAGCTTGATTTGCTACACATCTGCAGTAAAATTAAAACCAGAACATAAATGTTAGAGAAGAGTACGGCACCATTTGTTTCGCGAAAAATGACTTCCGAAAAGTAATTTCGCATTTTCAAGTGTTTATTTGGCAGAAAATTGGCTGGCCAATGAAAAATAACTTACTGGTCAACAGAATATAAGACCATTTTTCTGAAAATTGTCTTCCGGATTTGAAAAGGGGAAAAGATTTTCCGGAAAAGAGCTGTTTATGAGTAAAACTATTTATCAATGCTTTTGAGCATAATTTTATTTATAAATAATATTATATTAATAATATACTAATAATAATTATACTAATAAATAATATTATATTAATAAATATTATTATATTAATTAAAAATATTATAATAATATATTAATAAATAATATACTAGTAATATAATATATTAATAAATAATATTACAATATATTAATAGATAATATAAAAATAATAAATAGTTTTATTTTAAGTATTTTTAAATTAACATAATATTTTAATATTAAATATTATTATTAAAATATAATTAATTTTTTAATAATAATAATTTTAATAATAAATAATTTCAACATACTATAATAATATATAATTTTTAATATTTTAATAGTTATATTAATATTATTTTTAAAAAAACATTTTTTAAGAAAACAATCAAACAACGAAAAACATTTTTCATAAACTCATTCAAATAATAGAAGATTCTCTTTCAATTAAGAAAATATAAACATTTTCCAAAAGTTATTTTCTGCGAAACGAACGAACCTGAGGGGAAAAAAGACAACAAAAAGTTTCTGGATGAACTCATAAAGGTAGAAATTCATGTCAAAGAAAACAAAAAAGCCACATTTCAACATTCAACTTGAAAATATTTTAAGCCAAAATGGCAAATGACTTTGAACTAATTGAGAAATTTATTCCCCCTTAGAGATATTTCATTTACTATTAACTGATCTAATAGCTAATGTAAGAAGCCCTTAAAGTGCATTCCATGCTAGTCAATTCCAGTACATATATATCACACTATGACTTAACCTCTCCCAAAGTTCCATTCATACTGGCTACATGCTACTTTAATTTAGCATATCTAGAGGACCATGATGAATTGAGGAACAAAGAACAACAACAACCCACATTAATCACTCTCTCCAAATCTACCTTGGGCATAACCATGTGTCTTCTGATGTACCTTCAGGATCAAACCCCACGCAAAATGCATGATACCTGTCACCATTTCAAGTTGGCAAAACAATTAAGGGATAACATTACTACAAATTGATATTAGTCAACCTACAATTAGAAGAAGCAAAAACAAACAAAAAAAAGCATCGAACACATTAAAATCGAAGTTGTAAAATATGGAAGGGATAAGATCCTAATTTACCACTGTACTTAGGGTGATGATTCAAATTTACCACTTATATTTGAATGGGTGCAATTTTACCATTCTACTTTCTAATTTGGTTCAAAATTAGTCAAAAGTTAGAATATTATGTAGAATATTCCTTTATTTTCTAGCAGAATATTCTTTTACCATTAATTTTTTTACCCTTTTTTAACCAAATTAAAAAGTATAAAATTGCACCGGTTTGAGATAATAGGTAAATTTATCCATCACCCTAAGAGAGTGGTAAATTTGAACCTTACCCAAATAAGAAAAAAAATGTATAAAAGGAGAAAAAAGATAGATTCAAAAGTAACAAGGGAAAGAACAATCATAAATTTGAAGTCTAATAAAAGATTCAAGTTTACCATATATCACAAGAGTCACAGGCAATTGATGTATCGAGATTGGGATCTCCCTCAATAATTGTGGATTGACTTCGAATTTTGCAGCCATCCCCATCCAAGCAAATAACTGCCTACAAAAAGACAAGTATGTAAGGTTTACATGGTGAATGTCATTCACTACAAACACGTAGACAAAATAAAATAAACAATGAATGTTAAATATAAGAAGTTCCATCTTCATTCACATAATAACACTATCTTCTGCGTGGAATGTTCACTGTCCTAGACAAAGTATCAAAGTACGTCTGCAATTGGTTCAGACTAACATTGCCATCAGCATTTATATCTTCTAACTTAATATTATGCCTGGAATTTGTCATTTGACAAATGCATTTCAGTAGCAGGTTCATCCAAGTTGAAGCTATATATTACCATCCCATCATGCATAAAGAAAAAATGTCTTGAATGCTGGATCCTAGTTATAGAAACAAAGCAATATCGTGAGTACTCCTGGACAAAGTTACAAATATGTATTGATGCAGTATTAACCATAGATGAACCTAGCAAACTGTACATCTTAAAGCCCAATGTTGGCCAACTCTTCAGCTGGACAATTTGAATTTTTAACAATTCAGGAAAGTAGAAGAACTTTATGAGTCCCATTTGTTTAATAGCAAGAAACCTCAATAGATAGGAGATGTAGGATAATTACATTTTCATCAATATAGTATGATGGGAAAGAAAGAGTGTTGCTCTTCCCTTCAATTGACCAATCATCATCTCTGCATAGATAAAAAGGGAAGAAAGACGTCAAAATTGGAACGTAAAGAACAATCTCATCACCTCAATCACCATAATTCTTATAAAGATAATATATTCGTTTTGAATGTATTTATTATATCAGACAGGATCATTAATAAAATCATTTAATTTCTAAATTTTCTTACTTGGAATCATGAATGTCAATATTATAAATAAGTTAGGAGTATCCCATAAACATATTTAACCTCTGATATCTAATCCACGCTACAAAATTGCAATGTTTTGTTTAATGTTAAAGTTGAAAGATGAAGTCATTGATTAATATATCAAAGGACTTTTAAACGCACAAGAAACATGCATACCATGATGTACGACATAAAGGTTTTAGAGTCAAACATAAACTATTTTTTTTTTCTTTTGATGGACAAGCAGAACTAATAGGTGGAAAAAAGCACAATGAAAAAGTACCTAGAAAATGACTCATCCTCAACCTTGTTGCTTCCAATGGTATCATATACCTCCATAATCACAATGGTAGATCAAAATAATTAGCGTAAAAATGTGGGAGACAAATTCAATACTTCAAGAATTATTTATCACTCACTGGGACGCAAGTTATCAACTGAAATTCACTCTGGCAAAGTGGGCAAAGGTTTGTGATTGTTGCCCAGTTGTCAATACATGCAAAACAAAACCTGAAATCATAAGATGAACCCACATGATCAAATTCAAATTTGTATTTGGTCCATGAAACAAAATTCGTAGACATCAGAACACTAGTTGAATCTTTAAAATCAATCTGAATGAAACGCTAAGTTTAAAAGAAAAACCATTAAATTAGAGAGTGAAAACAAAATAACAGTAAAGCTTCTTCACTTTAACTGGACTCCTTGAGGAAGAAGATTCATTAGTCTTTGAGATAAACATAATTGTCATCAAGAATATCATCCAAATTGCAGGAAAATAATCAAGGAAAACTAGATGCCTAACCACCCATCTAGTGCCATAAAGAAAAAGAGTTTTCTAGCTACCACAGTAACTAGTTAAAGAAGCCGCAGGGCGTAAAAATGAAGATAACAAAAATAACTAAAAAAATTTGATGATAAATACCAGTGTTGACAGCAATCAAGAACCCCCCTGTCAATAATAATATCCATGCATATCCCACATCTTCCACCCTCAAAATTAGAAAGATCCTGCAAATTTTATAAAAAAAAAAAAATTCACATTGTTCTAAATCAAACAACCATTGTAAACCATTGCAACCATTGCAAGCGTTTGAATTTTTTTTTCACTAATGTAACACTATAGTTTTCACCTTTCAAGCTAAAAAACACAACATATATCAGATACCATTTCAAATAAAAATGATATTGTAAAATAAAATAGTTAAATTAACTATAAATCCAAAAACAATAAACTAGAAGCTTACAGTATTGTGATCAATAAGTGGAATAGTATCCTCCTCCAAAATACCACTTGCAACCAAATCCACATCCATTTTTTTTTTTCAAAAACTACAAACCTGTCCAAGTTAAAATAAAATTTATAACAATAACCACAATCAGCTAAGGAAAAATCAATATCATCTAAAAATCTGAATAATAAAAAAAATATGTATATCTAGGGTTTTCAAAAGCTTGATCAAGTCGCCAAGGTCAGAGAATTGGAGATTTTTTACGAGAGTTTAGGAATGTCAATTTAGTTAGAAATTAAAAATTTTTGAGAGATTAGATGGGGAAATAGGAGAATTAGGAGGCTGAATAAAAGATAAATTACCTTTTGAGTAAAATGATTAGGATTTAGGTGTGAAAGAAGAGGACCGCCATTTCCTGTCTCGCGTCCGCCTCGCTGGAGTAATGAGGATGATGAAAGGGCCGGTTTGTAATTGCGGGTTTCGAAAATTGAAAACAATTTTTTTTTTTTTGGGACTTTTGAAATTTAGATAAGTAATTTTCAAAGTGGGCCGGATTGTTTTTGACTGGTTTCGACAGCTCCGGCTAACCCGGCATAAAACTTGGGCTTTAAAGCCCAATGTGGGGGCACTCTCTTCTCCCTAGGTCCCTCAACATTTGTCATAAAAAAAAAAAAAAAAGGAAATGAGATTGTCATTTACATTTAAATTAATATATTAACATGAAAACAATTATTTCTGAATAAAGTAAAAAATAAAGTGGAAAATTGGTAAATTATATTGGATTTTTTTTCTTGATTTCTTTGAAATAATGGAAATACTTATAATTGAACATAAAAAGACCAAAATCAGAAAAATTCTCAAATTTTCCTTTTTTTATATGGAATTTTACTTTAATCTTTACATATAGTTTATATATATTTATTACTCTATATATTAAAATATTGCTCACTTGGAGTGAAGGTTTTAAAAATGTATTGTGAACTTGATGTTAAAATGTTAATTGTGTTAATAATTAGAGCTGATACTAATTTGCATCCTTTTTGGAGTTTGATTGAATATATTTAGTGGCCATTTGGATGTAATTGTAATTTTAGTGTAGAATTTAAATGTCAATTTTAATAAAATTTATTTAATATAAATTTTTTATTAAAATTTTTTTAATCATAATGACAATAATTTTTTTAATTATAAATACAATAATTTTTATTATTATTTTTAATTAGGTGAACAAGTTTTTTAAATAATTAAAAACTAATTATGGGGGCAGCGGCCATGGTTGTTACTGCAACAAATTGAACGGTACAAAACTAACTGTATGGAACCGTCTAAATAAAAAGACCCTTATAATATATGTTCAACTGGATAGGGAAACTAACTGTATGGAACCGTATAATACATGTTCAACTGGATAGAAATGATAATGATTTGAATCCGTTTGAAATTCAATTCAATTTTTTTTTAATAATATATTATATTATGAATTTTTTTAATTTGATTAAATTTTTTATTTTTTTCAAATGGTTAGATCCGATTGCTTAAGAAATTTAATTTTTTATATATTATTAATATAATTTTAAATATAAAATAATTAGTTTTATTCAATACAAATTTAAAAAATATATAAATTAATAAAAACTATTTTTTTTATTTTTTTTAATTTAAATTTGACATATATATAATATTTAAATTTAATTGAAATCAAATAAATAAATAAAAAGTATTGAAATGAATTTTCAATTTTATCAAATTTTTTCTCCACTTTTACTGCAACTGAAATATAAGAGTTAGGACTAAGAATATAAATGATATATTAATATTCGTAAGTTATTCAAGTTCGATTAGAATAAAATTTAAATTTGATTCGATTATTATCGAATTAAACTTGAATTCGAATAACTCAATTTATCGATCGAGTAGAGTTTAAATATTTTTATACTTAACCGAGTAGTTTGCAAACTTAATCGAATTTTTATATTTAAATATATTTTTATTATTTTAATTAATAGAATATTTCAAATTAGAGTTTAAGCTCAAACATAAATAATTGAGTTTTTGTCGATTATAAGAATTAAACTTATTTTTGTTGAGATATGGTTCATATGTGAGTAAAAATATCATATATCATTAGAAAATCTGAATGAAATGTCCTATATATATACGAAGAACTCAAAAACTTAATAGCTTAAGCTTTTGGATTTAAGTGACGTCCAACATGTATGTATGAGCTTTCTAATGTGCTTTTATAGACTCTAAGTGTGGTTTATCTCCCTAACAAGTGATATCAGAGCCAAGGTTAAAGATGGTTCGAGTTTCAGTGGTATTGCCCATGTGCTCGAACATCGGTATTAAAAGGGTTTGACTTTGATACAATAGGTTCGAGTCTCAGAAGGTGTTGTCCATGTGCTTGAACGTTGATATTAAAAGGGTTTGACTTGGATACAGTAAATATATGATAATATGCAAAAGCAAATTGATCAAATAGACAATGTGTTGAATCAACTTAGAATGTAAGTGTAAGCTTAAGGGAACACTAAGACAACTTAGGTGGTAAGATTGAGTGTTGTGGCGTGGCCCAAAAGTGTACTACAAAATGAGGTTGTTGTTTGATCTAAAAGAAGTATTGATAAGACTTACTCACACAAGAAACCGATGTGAAACTTAATCAAAAGTTATAAGTGAACGAGAAATATGCATGAAGGATCCAATAACCTAATAACTTAAACTCCATTTCTTATCTATTATTTGATTGACTAATCATTTTTATTGTAATGTGTGAATGGTCAAATGCTTTGGTAATTCACCATGGGTGGATGAATCAAGATAATTTTGAATCAGAGTTTTAGATTTTTGTTCGTCCCTCGTTGAAATAATATCTCGAGGTTTACAGCGATAACTTGATATATCTACTGTATGATCATTTACTAAAATATGTCTATGGTTAACTAATTGGCGAGCTTAAGGAATAGTTGAAGCCATACCCAATCGAAAAATAATGTTATCCAAACGCATTTCAAGTAATTGTAGTAAAACTTGACCTGTTAATCTTTTTGCTTTTCTGGCAATACGTACGAATTTAAGTAATTGTCATCCTATCCCGATGTGAAATTTGATCAAAATTCACAAATAAATGAGAGATATATATAAAAGATTCAAAAATTTAATTGTTTAAGTTTTTGAGTTTAAGTAATGTGTAACATATATGTATAGTCTCTCTAATATACTTTTATAGACTTCAAATATAGTTTATCTCTTTAATAATTTTTATATATTAATTAAATTTAATTGAATAAATTTAAATAATTCAATTTTTATTAAATCAAGTTCGAATTAAAAAAATTTTGATAAAATTTAAATTAAATTTTTAATTATATTTTAATTCAAATTTTATACTGTATTGACTGGATTCGATTGATTACAGGTGTAGTTTACACGTTTAGTTAGGACTGGGACGATGGTTTATCCACGTTGTCTGCCTAAAAAGCGAAGATTTTAAAAATACTTTCTTGAAATTTGGATGGAAGATGAGTTAGTCAGGAAATAAAGCGATGTCATCAGCCGTTATAAACTGCAAAGCCACGCACAGACAAGAAAAGGAAGAAGATCAAAGTGGAGTACAGAGCTGGCGTAAACTAATAAATGGAGTTCTGAAATCACCCATCTTTTTTTCTTTTCAAGTTTGAACATAAACAGCACCAGAAAGGTCAACTCATGCGCCAAAATCTATCATGTCTCTTGTCATTTCATCATAAATGATTTTAGTTTGATGTTTCAGCTTTATATTTGGAAGTGGGTATTTTTATTTTGTCTGAAAAATAAGTGTTGGTTTTCTTGTTCATGGATATGGTAGGAAATTCATCTGTTTGATAGATCATGAACTGCTATCGTCTTTTAAATAATGTTTTTGTTTTCTGGGATGAATTCGTTTAACTCAGTTAGAAGCATGGTTCTTGGTTGTTTTGAAGGAATGGAGAAGTTGGGATTGTGGGACAATTTCACCTTTTTTTTTCTTTTGTTTTGAGGTTTTTTCTCTCATGTTATTTTGGGTCTTACAGCTATAATAGAAGAACTTTAATTGCAGTATCTTTCTGTCTGTAAAACTAGTTATGTTCACTTCAAGCATGATTTCCTGCCTTTTTGGGATCTTCATTTCTTTTGGACCAAGTGCCTTTTATATTCAAGGAATTAGCTCAAGTAATTAAGAGAATCTAATTCCAATACCCACTCCTGGCAATCGAGTTTAGTAGATATTCGATCCATTTGTCAATTTTCTAACTAAATATGGATTTTGAGCAAACCAAAATCAAGTGATTCATTCCATGGCATATCTTTTTCCTGACACTGTTAATGGTGGCTGTCTCTTCTGATCAGTACAATATAGTAGTAGAATTTAGGAGAGAATTAATCGCAAAATTACAATACTTTTAATTTATTAAGGATTAAAAGATGGATTGATCTAAATTCCCTTTGGATGTGGCAGGACTCATTGGGCAGAATTATTTTCACGAATTCCATCACATATAATCTTGTGTTGAATTAGTTATGGATGCTTTCAAGCGCTGCTTTGGCTTGAAGAAAGTTAGACACAAACCTGGGTATGAAGAGCCTATCGCTCTTGCTTCTGAAACACATTGTAAGTTAGACAGTGAAGAATGAACCTAATGAATGTTTTTTCTTTATATATTTTGGTCTTTTTCTTTTTGCAATTTGTATCCATTGGCACTAAGTTCTTAAATTTGTGCCAAATGAATGAGGGAGAACTGTGAAACAAACAACTAGAAACAGTGTACTTCTAGAGCATAACTATGCAGTGAAACTTTGAAACTTGAGTAGTTTTAAGAGTCATTGTGGAAAGGACATTTAGCCTGCCTATGCCACCTTCATAGGCCGCTGCTTATGAGGCTGGATGAAAGTTCATGTTTTCTGGTCATGGACCAAATTTGTCCCATACATGCCTTGCGTTTTCCGCATGCCTGCCAGTTGAGCGAACACCAGTTGGATCAGCAACCATCTCAACCATCAAGTCTTAGGTAAAGGCTTAAACTTAGCACTTGATGGGCTCAAATCTAAATCTAAAATCACTTCAATGGTGTCTTGCCCTGTCTATGCAAGCATTACCTTTCAGCATATGCTAGGTCAATGTCACGGTTGACCACATTCTTGCATCAACCAAGTTTTCCCGATTCATTACTGTCCATTTACATTCTCTTTCTGTTTGTGGGCTGAATTGCCTATGCCTTGCACCCATGTGTGGTTATTTTCTCTATACTGCAGATGATTAGCTGTTGGCTTCCAAAGTTTATTTTGGCATCATTTTGCTATTGCTCATCCCTGGCATAACTCCCTCATGCTCATTGCCTTGTTGACATTGGCTGGGTTCTGACTTCTTAGGGGCCACCTTAGATCATAATCATGTCAAGAGCCTATAAGCAACTGGGGCTTATCTAATTATTCAGTAGTATAGAGTGGCTCTTATCTAATTGAATATACTGCCGTATCAGCATGCTGTATTCATAAAATTTTCCTGGTTATTAATTTGTGCTATCTGTACTATTTTACTTTGGGTAGTTTCTGTTCTATTTACTTGGCGAAGTGTAGAGCATTTCTTATAATTTGACAGTTGCTGTGAATGAAGTAGAAGCTCTGTATGATCTGTTCAAGAAGTTAAGCAGCTCCATAATTGACGATGGTCTGATTCACAAGGTATATTCATTCAACTTTGGTTCATGTACGTGATTTCTGTTTGGGGTTTACCTTTGACTGTTTGAAGGGCACTCTGGAAGTCATTGCTTCTTTCGAATTTGGAAAGATTAACTTGAGTTCTTGCACCATTTTCTTTGACTTAAGAGACGCGTTTCCTTTAAGTTATAATTTCTTTGGAATGTTTTCTGAATAGGAGGAATTCCAGCTTGCACTTTTTAAAAACAGCAGTAAACAGAATCTCTTTGCCGATAGAGTGAGTATCACTTCATTCCTAACTATTTTGTTTCAACATTTTATACATGCTAATTCACAGAACATTCTTCAAGCTGTATTGAGTTTATTGCAGGTATTTCATTTATTCGATGTTAAATGTAACAGGGTTATTGAATTTGGAGAGTTCGTTCGGTCTTTAAGTGTCTTCCATCCAAGTGCTCCCGAAGCAGATAAAATTGCATGTACGTAATGTGTATCATAGATAAAATGTTATCTTATCTTCCTTTTCTCCTGCCTGGATGTTGTTTGCGGTCATGCTAATACATCTTTCAAGGCTCTCATTCTTACAACTGGCAACTAAAGTTAGTAAATATATCTTATTCCAGTCTTATTTAGATTGTATGACCTACGACAGACTGGCTACATTGAGAGTGAAGAGGTAAGTACTTTGTAACTTTGATTGTCATCTTTGTTTGCTTTTGAAAACATCAGTATCAATGACAAGACACTTTATTTTTTATGAAAGTTGCTTTTTGCATGCTATCTGCTGTTCCTTACTGAAACTTATCGTCCTTCAACCAGCATAGTATCTCTTTGAAGCTGCTAGTTTTTCATTATTTTGAACTTAAGTGGTTGCAAGATTTGTTGGGATAATGCTTTTCACATGGAATTGCAAATAAAATGTGAGTTTCCAGGTTGGATGTACTTTTTCTTTCCATTACATTGTTCTCACGTTTTCCAGAAGGATTGATATAATATTTCTTGTTTTGGTGTGAGGTCTTCTAAGGTGGCATGCTATCTCATCTGCTTGATGTAGTGCTTTTGTCACCCTGTTTCCATTTTCATTATTTTAGAACTTCTATAATTTAGTATTTTACCATTCAATCTTGTTGTTTTGATCATCACATTGGGATTCTGATTGTTCATCTCATTTTTCATTTGTATGACCTAAATGGAAGATGAAAGAGATGGTATTGGCTTTGCTTAGTGAATTAGATCTGTCACTCTCCAATGATATGGTGGAATTGATTGTGGAAAAGGTGTTGGACATTGTAAACTGTTTAATTTGTTACATTTTTATCATTCTGCTCTCTGGATATTCATCCTCGTCATATTTGTGTAGACAATGATGGAGGCAGATTCAAAAGGAGATGGGAAGATTGATGAAGAAGAATGGAGGGAATTTGTGAAAAAGAATCCATCTGTCATGAAGAACATGACTCTTCCGTATTTGAAGTGGGTTCTAAACTTCTTTCGTTTCAGCTCGAGTCTAATTGGTGATGGATAAAAATGTATTTTGGTTTGGACAATATCTGTCATCTAACTTCCTGATTTTGTATTTCTGGTATTATTTTTCAGGGAATTAACCCTTGCATTTCCCAGCTTTGTACTGAACACTTGAAGTCCCAGATTAGGAGTAACAGATGAAGAAGACAGACTTGAATTTTCTTTTCAACATGCTAGAAAATTTGAGCAAAATCTCTTATGGAGAACAAGGGGGTGTTTGTGGTTACCTTCGAAGGGGCATCAAGAGGATGGAAAGACAGTAGGATCCATAGTTCTGTTTGCAACTTATAAATACATTCTGTTTTGTCATGCTGGATTCAATCAAATGTTTTTTATATCTATAATTCAAAATTTTTTTTCTTTTCCTTTTTTGAACCCAAGTGACTGGTTCCCGCTCATTGTTTGCTCTTAGATAATCAAATGTGAAATGGAAATATGATATAGTAGCATCAACAGAATTAGATGAATTATATATGTTACATTCATGTGGAGCATATGTATTTTTGTAATAAAAATATAATTTTATTTTTTTAAAAATAAAACAATAATTAAAATTTTTTAAAAAGCAACTTTTAAAATTTAGATTAATCTTACAATTTACTTTTACTAGACAAATTATTATTGATGCATGTCATCAAGCTTGCTAGCATCCTTATTCAAGAGAGTAACAAAATTAAAAAAAAAGAAGGAAAATAATTAAAATAAATATAATTGATGAGCTATGTACGTGTGAAAAATGTAACAATTCACGAAAATCTTTTATTTGTTGATCATTTTAAGAATAATTTTTTTATTTGAAGCAATTTCTTAAGATCAAATATGGGAGCATTTTGCCTTTTTTTTTTTCTAAAGTAAATTCCACAAAGTAATAAATTTGTTCAAATTAAAAATATTCATTCAACCGGTTCAATTAATTTTGAATTGTATTATTTAAAATTAAATATATTGAGTTATATTATTTTATTTTTATTAATTGAATCAAATTTTTTAATTTTAAAAATTAACTGATCAAAATTAATTCAGTCAATTCGATTAATTTTTTTATTAATTGAATAATAAAATGCATTAAATTAAATTATATTTTAAATTTTTATTTTTTTATATGTGAAAAAAATTAAATAAAATTATCTAATAAAAATATTTAAACACTAAAATATTAAATTAAAAACTCTAATAACTTTTAATGAAATAAATATTCAAACACTAAAATATTAAGTTAAAAATTTTAACAACTTGTAATTAAATAAACAAATTAATATATTTTTAGTTTTATATATAAATTTTATAATATTTTAATTTTAATAACAATCAAAATTAATTTAATAATCGATCGATTGATTAAATTAAATTAATTTAATTGATAAATATGATTAAAATCGAATTATGAATAGTTTTGGTTCAAATTATAACTTCGTGATTTTTGATGATTATAATTAAATATATGAATGAGACATGATAGCAAGTATATAATGTATTGCTAATTTCCTATTTATTCATAAATATCAATCCTAAGCTAAACCATTGATAATTGCTCTTGGTATCCCACACCCCATAAAGGAAATGGTTGGTATGACAAATATTGATTCACTAACGAATTTAACATATTATATATATCTTTAAATTTTGTCTAAAATTAACTTTAAAAAAATGTTGAAATACACTCTCATGCATAGTTTGATGCATTTAAAATTTTATTTTAAAAATCTTTCCATACCCTCGTTACTAAAAAAAAAAGGAAAATTCTCTTGCAAATTATAAATTTAATACACTTATTTTCTCCTTTATTTTTTAACAAATTAACAGCACTTCGTAATTTATAAATTTTGGATAAAATTTTATTTTAATTCCAAATTTTTAAAAATTTTAATTGAGTTCCAATTATTAATTTGGTATTTTCTTTTGAAAAACCGTATAGCATTGCCTTCTATCAACTTTAAATTAAATCTTCCTATTTTATCTACCATTTATCTCAAATAATGTAGCCACTAAAGAGAATACTCCAAAAGATCTGAAGGCCCACTTTCTCCTTGATAATTCATGATGAAACATAATGCAGTTTCCTATGTTACGGGCAGCTAAACCTGCCTAGGATGACATCGGGTCGGGTTCGGGGCGGGTTTTACTCGCCCCGAATCTGACCCGATTTTTTGCTCATCAAACTCGATCTCGATTCGATCCGAATCATTTTAATATCCGACTCCGATCCGACAATATGTAAACCGTATCCGATCCTATTCGACCTGAAATTAATAAAATATTATTTTTTAAAATATAAAATATTATTTTTTAAATATAAATATTTAAAAATATCATTATATAAATATATATATAAATAAATAAATAATTAATTAATTAAAAAATAATTTTTTAATAATATCGGGTCGGGTTTTAGGCATACCCGAACCCGACCCGACTCCGACCCGAAATCCAAAATTCAAAAAAAAAAAAAAAACCAATCCTATAGGATCGGATCGGACCAAAACCCGTCGGGGTCGGGCTTGATTGCCATCCCTAAACCTGCCTAATGTCTTTTCTTTTTGGTAGTTTAAAGCTTTAAAGCCAAATCTCATTACATTGGAACTTTCTTTCATTGCATGTACTTTAACCTATTCTTTCGATGAACCTTTCCTTACCTGTTGCCATCAATCTTAGCTTTGCATATCTCAAGGCAGATAACAAGCCGTGGACACATCATTAAGTTGCATGCGAGATTCAACAACTCCTTCAATTAATTAAATTTGCTGCCCTGCCTGCCTCCCTCTAGGTTAATTAATTTAAGCTTCACTCTTCAAACTTTGATTTAATTTATTATTTCCCTCAATCATAAAGGATTGGTGGAATTGCTATATGATAGACAGATAAATATATTTTGTCTTATTTATTTAAGTTTAAGATTTTAACTTGCCGATGATGCTTTTGGGTTGTCTTAGTTGGAAAAAAATGAAGTGAGGTTGGAAGAAAGACAATTAAAACCTACAACTAAAAAACACAATTAGGGAGCGTTGTAATTGTTATTCCGAAGTGCACCCAACGCTTAAGTCATAAGTCAGTATTGTATCTAAGAAAGGATAAGAAAAGTAAAAAGGATAAAAATTGTTAAATGTACGAGAGAAGTTTCAATGAAGAGAATATGGAGGAGGGTTAGGTGTTTTTGTTCTCATTGTGAACCTAATTTTTCAATTACTTTATATATGAGATTAAGAGATAATGATTTAATTAGAACAATTGATAATTAATAGAATGTTTGAATGGAGCTCGATAAAGATTCACATAAATATATGTAAGTCGCATTTAATAATTTCAAGTAGACATAAGTTATATTTAATTATTTCAAATAAATTAGATATCAATTGGTTAATTATGAAATAACTATCTTAATAGATTGTCAGTGAACCTTCGACGAATCCTTCCTTTAGCAAAAGCTGAGCTATTTTCGAGAGCAAATGATATGGTTGTCTAAGTGTGCCTTATCTAGATGACCCCAAGATATGATTGTATTGATCAAGCCTTAATCAAATTGATCGTTAATCAATTGACATAAGCGTAACACAATTAATTAAGACTATTTACGAAATTGATTTTTTAGGTTTAAGATCAAATTTATCAATGTATTATGAGTCAATATTAGATTTTGTTATTATAATTTTAGTTTTATTTATTTTTATATAAAATAAGAAAATTATAGAAATTTATCATTATATTAACATAACATTTTTGAATTAATTTCGTTATTTTTTGTCCAAAAATTAAAAATATAATGACAAATTTGCAATTTAAAATAATAAAATATTTCATGAAATATTTTAATTTGTTAATTTTATTTAAAATCAACTAAATTAAAATTTTAATATTGAATTATAGAATAAAAATAACAAAATTTCCGATTATAAAATTTAAAAAAGAATCTTGATTCCCTTACGAAGGAGAAGACGAGGGTTTGGCTTGAGACAGAAAAATGCATTAAACGACGAAGTGGGCGAGTACTTTAACAGTTTTGCAAGAAGAATTTGGGCTCTTTACGTACGCAACACAATGAACTTTGGACCTTGCACCTAGAGCTCCCCTTAAGCACACAAAGAAAGGGGAGGCTGATAGCTAGGGCTGTGAACCTTAACCGGGATGCCAGACAAAAGAGCGAATCATTATTAATTCATTAATTATATGTTAATTCTTTTGATTAGAGGATAAACCACACTCTTAATTAGCTTTTAACTGCCATACCAAATTAAAACTATTAGTCATATGAGAGTAATGAATTGCATTACTTAAAAAGGAAAAAAACTTAATTGCACAATCCAAAGGCATCCATTCTTTTTTCCATATATAATAAAATCTCATTTTGATTCATGATAAGCATTTTTTCCAAATTCCATTATCAAATGCTTCTCATTTTTTATTTTAAAATTTTTTATATATTAAAAAAGAAATTTTAATTTTTGAATTTAATAATTTAAATTTTTTATAATATTGATATATACTATTTTTTATTGTCAAAATATTTTGAAAAATAAATTTTAAATATAAAAAATAAGAGTATAAGATATTCAAAAATGAAATAAACTTTATTACCAGACATTCCAAAAAAAAAAATAAAAAATGAAACTGAAAAAATATTATTAATTATTTTTTAAAAAATTATACCTGTAATTAAATATTATATAAATATTAAATAATCAATTAATAAATTATAACATAATTAAATAATTATAACCACTTAATATTACTTATTGCCATAATATTACTGACACTCTAAGGCCGTGGTTTTATTATAATTTAAAGCACGGCCCCATTATAATCGTTGGGTCAAAACTTATATAAAGCCAACGGTTACATTACCGTTCCTCCTCCACTCTCCCTCTCTTTCTCCCTCTTATCGTCGACGACTTCCTTTTTTGCACCGGAGCAAAATCGGCGAAAAGATCGTGCAAATTAGAAACGGAAAAAGCACCAACATCGGGGATTAATCTGGTAGTTGGATCACCACCTCCACAGTCTTTGTTTTTTTCTTGTTCAATTTAAAAGCTCTCATTTTTTTTAACATTCGCTTTCGATTCTTCTCCTTTTGTCAGAGGATCCACTGTCTCTGCTGAACCGAGTTTGCGATTTTACCCTTGCAAGAAAACAAATTTTGCAGCTATGTCCCAGTCTCTTTGACTGCCATTGAAGAGATTGAAAGAATCAATTTCTTTCTTCCTTCTTCATTCATATTTTTCAGTTAGGCAACAAAAACAAAGCCTTGTTTTCTTAATTATTTGCTGAAAATGTCCGTTGCCGATGTTGCTTTGAGTCCAGTTCGTCAACAAATGGTTCACTTTCGTGGTTATTGCAATAGCCAACCGGGTGAGTCGATATTGATTTACCTTTCGATTGCTGGTTCGGTGATTCCGATACGGGTTTTGGAGTCTGACTCGATAACGTCCGTAAAGCTTCGCATCCAGACATGTAAAGGCTTTGTAGTGAAGAAACAGAAGCTTGTTTTCGGGGCCAGAGAATTGGCTTGTAACGATTCGCTTGTTAAAGACTATGGCGTAAAAGGTGGGAATTTTTTGCATTTAGTTTGAAAGCTTTCTGATCTCTTGCTTATCACTGTACGGACAACTTGCGGGAAAGAGTTCGAATTGCATGTTGATAGGTTTAGAAATGTTGGGCATTTAAAACAAAGGATAGCAAAAACAGGGAAGGGTTTTGTGGATGTTGATGAACAGCAAATATTTTATAATGGAGAGAAACTCGATGACCAAAGGTTAATTGATGATCTATGTAAAAATAATGATGCTGTGATTCATTTGGTGATTCAGAAATCAGCCAAAGTTCGATCTAAGCCTGTTGAGAAAGATTTGGAACTTTCGGTTTTCGCTGAGAGTGATGTAGATGAGAGGAGAGGTACCGTAGGAGGAGAAAAAGACCAAGCCGGGGGGCTTCAGATTGTGACAAAGGAGCCAATTGTTAGAGATTTCTGGCTGGAACCGGTGAAATTGCCTTCTTTTATGTGGGATATGATACATTCGACGTTTGATGGGTTGGAAACAAGGAATCAGCCAATTAGATCGTCTGAAGGGACTGGAGGGACTTATTTTATGCAAGATAAATCGGGGCTTGATTATGTGTCCATTTTTAAGCCGATTGATGAGGAGCGAATGGCTGTGAACAACCCACAGGGGTTACCTCTTTCAACGAACGGTGAAGGGTTGAAAAAGGGCACAAGGGTTGGGGAAGGAGCAGTGAGAGAAGTGGCTGCTTATATATTGGATCACCCTAAGAGTGGAACTCGGTCTTTGTCTGGTGAGATGATCGGGTTTGCAGGTGTGCCACCCACCTGCATGGTTCAGTGCTTGCACAAAGGATTTAACCATCCAGATGGGTATGAATGTGTTCCTCAAAATGTTAACGTTGGATCCTTAACAGATGTTTATGAATAACTCCGGGAGTTGCGAGGACATGGGTCTGGAGGTTTCCTCGTGGAGGAAGTGCACAAGATTAGTGTCATGAGCCAATTTTGCATAGGAACATGACCGGGGCTTAAGTTGTCATGAGCCACTCATGTATAAGATCATGATCGGGTAGAGATGTCAATGGGGGAAGGCAGAGCTCTTATACTAGAAAAGGTGTCCCTATTTCAAATATTATAATGGTTAGTGATAGTATAGCTCTAAAATCTCTTAAGCTCTTTAGGGGGTGAGTGGGCAGCGTACTGTTGGACTATCTCACTGGTCGTGATACAGGCCTAGGCCATCTGTCACGGGCTGCCCTCTGGCCATGACGATGGTAGGAAGTTTCGATGTACTATTCTCGAAATACACCTCAAATTCGAATGTCCCAAATGTTGCCTTGATGTATTTTTTTTTCTCGATGTGAATGTGCCTTCTTGTGTGTGCTTGAGATTGATCTCGATATGAATGTGTTTTCTTGTGTACGCTTGGGACTAACTGTGGCTTATGTTTATTTGTTCAGATATCGAACTATTGGTGGCTGACTTGAGTGGGAGCGTCCATTCAAGTGCCGCACAGTCTATTGCTTGTTGAGAGAAAGCTTAGTCCGTGACACGTGATATCAGAGCACGGTTGAGAAGTATTAGAAAACAGATGAAATGGCCACAAATGGTGGACTCGATTATCAACAGAGACTTGAAGAGCTTGAGGCCGCGGTGATCGCATTGAAAGCTCACATGGTGATTAAGGATCGATTGAGAGAGATCGAGACAACCCAGCGGGAGTTGTCCGATACTCTACACAACGTGGGCGATGAGGCTAGAGATGTCTTGAATGTTCTCCAAAAGAAGTTTGAGGAGCTCAGAGCACAAGTGAGCATTATACAAATGGCTGTGACCAGATCGAATTTGAGCTCGATGAAAGGGGAAAAAGGGTCAAGGTGCTAGAGTCTCGATGCTATGAGGGGGCAAGAGATGCCAAAGAGCTTGAAAACTTTTTATTTAACATAGAGCAGTACTTTTGAGCTGTACACACGGATTCAGAGGAAGATAAGGCAACAATGACATTGATGTACCTCACAGGAGATGTCAAGCTATGGTGGCGCTCCAAGTTTATTAATGATGAGTGTCCGATTAAGACTTGGATGGACTTGAAATAAGAACTGAAAAACCAGTTCTTCCCTGAGAATGTGAAGTATATGGCCTGAAAAAAACTTCAAGAATTAGTGCAAACAGGGTCAATGCGAGAGTTTGTGAGGAGTTTTTCTACCATGATGTTGGATATTCGAGACATGTCTGAAAATGATAAAATGTTTTATTTCTTTGAGGGCCTCAAGCCTTGGGCCAAGACAGAACTACAAAGACAGAAAATGCAAGACTGTAGCTGAACGTCTTTATAATTATAATGATGGCTCCTCAAAACGAAAAAATTTTTCATCAGCTGGTAATAACTTCAACTTTAGGAGTGGGAAAAAGATGACTAGATTAGATCGACCCTTTAGTGAGGGATCAAACAAGATGTCTTTTGGTTGAGATAGCACTCAATCCAAGGTAAACAATGCAGTGATTTTTAGGCCTAGACAACCACTAGCTTGCTTCCTATGCAAGGGCTCGCATTGGGTGACCGAATGCCCACATAGAGGAGCTCTTAATGCCTTAAGAGCCTCGTCTTAAGAGTCCGCAAAAGCACCAGAGATCATTGAAAAAGTTGAAGAGGAGCCAGCCATGATGGGTTTAATAAGGTTTTTAGCCTTCCACACCTAATTGAACACGATAAAGAAAGAACAGGGTAGAGGCCTGATGTATGTGAACTTAATGATCAATGAGAAGCCACAAGGGCCATGATAGACACAAATGCAACTGATACTTTCATCACACCAAAAAAAATAAAAATGTGTGGTTTCCAGGTTAGCAAAGATTGTGGGCGAATGAAGGCAGTCAATTCACCAGCCTTTATGATCAGTGAAAGCTTCAAGAATGTGATGACCAAGTTGGGGCCATAGGAAGGGAATGTAGACTTTACAGTTTCCTCCATGGATGATTTTGATATCATCTTCGGATTGGACTTCATGATGTTAGCTCAGATGATCCCTATCCATGTCGTTAGTTGCCTATTGTTCTTAGGGGAACACCTATGTGTGGTGCCGACCATTATTTTGCCAAAGAATGAGAAAAAAATGATCTCAGCTTTACAGTTCAATAAATGGGTAAAAAGAGAGAAACCTTTCTTTGTGGTCATGCCAATTTACAATGAAGGGTTGAAAGTGGAACCAATACCTGATGACGTGAAAAAAATGTTGGAAGAATTTGAAAAGGTGATACCAGGGATGTTGCCTAAGGTTCTACCTCTTCGAAGAGCTGTGGACCATGAAATTAAGCTTCTCTCAGAAGTCAAACCCTCAGCTAGAGCCCCTTACATCATGGCCTCGTCAGAATTGGTCGAACTAAGAAAACAGTTAGATAAGCTTCTACAGGTTAGGTTTATTAGACCATCAAAAGCTCTTTTTAGAGCACCAGTGCTATTTCAAAAGAAGCTTGATAGAAGTTTACGATTATGTGTTGACTATAGGACCCTGAACAAAGTCACCGTGAAAAATAAATATCCCATCCCTCTTATAGCAGATTTGTTTGATCAATTAAGTCAGGCCAAGTACTTTTCCAAATTGAACTTGAGATCTAGCTACCATCAGGTCAGAATTACTGAAAGAGATGAGCCAAAGATCACTTGTGTAACGTGGTATGACGTATTTAAATTTCTTGTTATACCATTTGGATTGATCAATGCTTCTGTCATATTTTGTACATTAATGAATTAGGTATTTCATGACTATCTAAATAAATTTATAGTCATCTATTTGGATGATATAGTGGTATATAGCTATACTCTAGAAGAACATCAAGAATACTTACGTCGGGTGCTTCGAAGATTATAAGACCATTAGTTGTATGTGAAAAGGGAAAAATGTGCATTTGCTCAGACCTAAATCCATTTTTTAGGTCACATTGTCGAATGTGGCCACATTCGAATGGACATGAAAAATGTTAGGGCTATCAAGGAGTGGACAACACCGAAAAATATTAGTGAACTTCGCTCGTTTTTAAGATTAGCCAATTATTATAAAAGATTTATAGAAGGGTACTCTAGAAGACCATGGCCCTCACGGAGCTATTAAAAAAAAAGCATAAATGATGTTGGACAAGTGAGTGCTAAGAGGCTTTTGAGAGATTGAAAGATACTATTATGAAGGATCCTATCTTAGCTCTCTTTGACATTGAAAAACCTTTTAAAGTTTAGACGGATGCATCTGATTTCACTATTGAGAGAGTGCTTTTACAACAACATCACCCAATAGCATTTGAAAGTAGGAAGCTAAACGAAGCTGAGAGGAAATATACAGCCTAAGAAAAAGAGCTCTTGGTGGTAGTTCACTGCCTGAAGGCTTGGCGACATTATTTGTTGGGTTCACACTTTGTCGTAAAGACAAACAATGTGACCTTTAGCCATTTTTTCACCCAACCAAAGCTTACAGTGAAACAAGCTAGATGACAAGAATTTTTAATGGAGTTTGACTTTTGTTTTGAGCACATCATTAAAAAGACCAACCAAGTGGCCGATACATTGAGCAGATGAACAGAGTTAGTAGCCCTTAGAAAAATTACCCTAATGACGATTAGTAGAGTCATGACAGACATTCGTAAGTTAATTGAAGATCATTTAAAGAAGGACTCGCAGGTCGGTGCTATCCTGAAGCTAGTTGAATAAGAGAAGTCCAAGTACTTCTAGCAAGAAAATAAGATTTTATAGACCAAGAGGCCCCGATTGTTTGTGCCAAGAGCAGGAGGTTTGAGATAGATGCTAATGAGGGAATATCATGACACACCATAGGTCAGACATCTAGGTTGGCAACGTACTTTGGCTTTATTGAAACAATGATACTATTGGCCTCACATGCGGTAAGATGTGATGGACTATACAAAGACTTACCTCATCTGCCAACAAAATAAAGTTGAAAAGAAGAAACCTGTAGGCATACTTGAACCACTATCGATGCCCGCTAAACTGTGGGAAAGCATCTCTCTCGATTTCATTTCGGGCATTCCTAAAGCTGGTGATCTTAGAGCTATTTTGGTGATGATTGATCATTTCTCTAAGTACGCCACATTCATTCCCAACCCAAAAATATTATACTGTGAAAGACATAGCTCGATTACTATTTAAACATGTGATCAAATACTGGAGCCTCCGTCAAAACATTGTAAGCATAAAGATCTGAGATTCACATGATCTTTCTGGAGAGAACTTTTCAAGATATTAGGGTCCTAACTCAACATTTCTTCAAGCTACCACCCTCAAATCGACGGTCAAACGAAACAGTTCAATGAATTACTAGAAGAATACTTAAGGCATTTTGTTCAAGCCAATCAAAAGAACTGACCTTCGTTATTGGACGTTGCTCAGCTTTGTTTTAATTCCAACAAAAGCTCTTCCACTAACAAGAGTCCGTTTGAGGTGATCATCGGGCAATTACCAAGGCTACCCCATACTTTCTTGAAGCAATATAGAGGGAAGAATCCGACAGCCTTCAACCTCAGCAACGAGTGGAAATAAAACACTGAGATTGCATAAGCCTACCTTAAGAAAGCATCAAAGCCAATGAAGAAATAGGGGGACAAAGGTCGTAGGTCACAACAATTCCAAGCTGGTGATTTGGTTCTTGTTTGACTAGTCGCTGAACAAACCAAGTTCTTGAGAAAAAGAGATCATAGATTAGTGCGCAAATATGAGGGTCCAGTGAAGATCCTTTCCAATGTGGAGAATGTTTTTTACAAAATCGACACACCAAAGTAGATGAAGGTGCACCCAGTACTTCATGTGAGTAACTTGAAATCTTTCCACGTAGATCCTACAGATGCTAGTCGAAGGGAGCCAATAAGAGTCGCCATCACCATGAAGCCACCCTCAAAGCGTCGAGTCGAAAAGATCTTAGCCAACAGAGAAATCAAGGTATCTTGAAGACTAGTTCGTGAATACTTAGTGAAGTGGGAGGGATTAGGACTAGAAGAAACCAGTTGGGAAAGGGAACACGACCTCTAGAGATTCAAGAGGAAGATTGAAGAATTTCAAGCCAGCAAGTCGATGAGGACATCGATAAAATAGGTGGGGGAGGATGTCATGAGCCAACCTTATATAGGGCTATGACTGGGCCTTAGGTTATCATGAGCCACCAATGTATAGAGCCATGATTGGGTAGAGGTGCCAAGGGGAAGGGTAGATCTTTTGTACTAGAAAAAGTGTTCTCATTTCAAACATTGTAATGGTTAGTGATAGCATAGCTCTAAAATCTCTTAGGCTCTTTAGAGGGGTGAGCGGGTAATGTATTGTTGGGCTGTCTCACCGGTAGTGATACGGGCCTAGGTCATTCGTCAAGGGCTACCCCCTAGCCCTAGCGATGGTGGGAAGTCTCGATGTACTATTCTCGATTATAATAAAATACACCCCCGATTCGAATATCCCGAATGTTGTCTTGATATGTTTTTCTTTTTCTCGATATGAGCGTGTCTTTTTATGTGTGTTGGAGATTGATCTCGATATAAATGTGTTTTCTTTTGTACGCTTGGGACTTACTGTGGCTTATGATTATTTGTTCAGATATCGAACTATTGATGATTGACTTGAGTGAGAGCGTCCATTCAAGTGTCACACGATTTATTACTTGTTAAAAGAAAGCCTAGTCCGTGACAATCAACGTGTTCGATATAAGAATGGCAAATGCTGATAGACATGTCGGGAATATCTTGATTGGCAAAGGGGAAGATGGCCAGACTGTGCTTATTCCAATTGATCATGGGCTATTGCCTGCCTGAGAATGTAAGTATTGTTTTATCATTCTAATCACGTCATGTTTGATCATTAAGAGTTACTATTACTTTTTCCTTCAAGTTTTTGCACATTTATTCCCCTCATATATGTGAATTGTGACTAGAAAAATCAGTCAGTTAGCATTTAGTTGGAATTTGGAAATATAGGTTAACTGAGTTGTAGTAGTGTCTTCCATACAGAGTTAAGATCAACAGGTGGCACATAGACAAAAGAGGTTCCAAAGTAGGATTCCAGTTTGATTTAGGTTGAATCATTGTTAGGAGCAGTATCTAATATCCATCTCAGTTCTTTCGTGCAATGTTTCTGAAAAGTTAAAATTTCTTTTTGCTTTATTTACAGTTTGAGGATTGCACATTTGATTGGCTTTATTGGCCACAATCACGGAAGCCTTACTCTCCAGACACAATTGACTATATAAAATCACTGGATGCTGAACAAGACATTGCACTCCTGAAATTTTATGGGTGGGATGTCCCTGTTGAGTGTACTCGCACACTCCGTATCTCCACCATGCTTTTGAAAAAAGGGGTTGAGCGAGGTCTCACTCCTTTCACCATCGGAAGCATCATGTGCAGAGAAACTTTGAACAAGGAATCTGTGATTGAGCAGATTGTTCGTGAAGCTCAAGATTCCTTACTTCCAGGCATGAGTGAAGCCGCATTAATTGAAACTGTCTCTCAAGTCATGGATTCTTGGCTTGACAAGCTCACAGATTGACGCTACCTAGCTAGTTCATGGTACATATTTGTACGTATTTCCTTGATGACGAGTCCATTTTTGTATGGACAACATATTATACGAACGTGGATGGCTTATCTTCTTTTACACGAGCCTGAAGCTTTCGTTTTTTCTTCTTTTACTCTGTCAAGTTATTACTCGATCACGTATCAGTGTATATTGAACAGAGTAAAAGTAATGAATAATATGTGTACTCTGCGAAGATTCTACATAGATTGCAGGATTCTAGCTCAAAACGAGCAATAAAAACTTGTACATAATATCTTTAATCTGAAATTTACATTTGACATTGGTTGTTCAAAATTTTTCTGGGAATATTATGGATCATTCACTTGTGCCTGCAGAAGTAAATAGAAAAAGATAAAGAAAAAGAAAAATAGGAAGCCGGAAGCAATTGAAGGACAACATACCGCAAATATCCTAAGTCTTAAAACAACATACCCATATCCCAAATGTCCTTACCATTTTCCCTTAAATCTGAACTCCTGGGCAAAAAAGGAAAATCAATGAATTCATGACCCATAATAAGGCAACAACATTAATTATGATTTGAAAGGAATTAAAATCCATCCAAGTTGAAAATATGAGGTGTGAGTAAAAGCAAATCTAGAGAATAGTGGTAAATGAAGGAAAATTCAGGCATTTGAAAATGCATACAGATGACTCTTGAATCTTGTTGAGGCATCTTTGAGAAAAATGCATGTGATGTCATTGCAGGTACAAAGTTCATCATTTTTCCCGGTGGTAGACCCCAACCAGCTAGTGGGCTGGTGAAAGTTATTGGTTGCAGCTAGAAACCACTCCATCAATCCATCCGACATCGTCAATTTGGCTATGATTATTGCTTTATTGTAGCACCCTCATTCCTTGCCTCGGTGTTTCAAATTATTGCAAGTTCGCCATAATTTCTCCCCCCATTCCTGTACCATGCCCAAGAAACTATTTTTCACTATGACAAGTGTACTGCTTTGTTCCCTACCTGCTTCAGTTTCCCCCATTTTCCCACCAATTTTCACACCGTCTTGGAAGAAATCTGCCTATGCTGTTGACAAGGAAATGTGATTGTCCTTTACAGTTAAATAACTTAAAACACTTCTATTACAAAGGCTAAGCAAATTAGCAAAATTGAATTAACCGTTTTCTTACAAGGAATCAAACCTTCCCAAAATAGAAAAAAAATCAAATCAGATCTAAGGCTGAAGTAACCCATAGTCAAAAAGAGGACGAACAAAAAAGGAGACCTTCATCAGCAAATTGTAAAAATTTTGGTCTCCTCATTGCATTTCTTCTTATCCATTTTTATCTCACAGAAAAACATTCTCCTCCGCTTTAAAGTCACAGACCTCGCATTTTCTTCTTCTTATTCCCTTTTTTTTTTCTTAACTATCCACTTTTTTCCCACATTTTTCTTGGTTGATCTTGATTCCTCTAAAAGGACAAAACCCCAAATCGGGATAAAAGCAAGAAAAAAAAAAACACAAAACAAAACCAACAAAAGCCTTCACTTACGCGTCCACTGATTACACCACTTTTCTCTCCACTTTCCCATCTCGTTCCCCACATCCAAACGTCACTTCTCTCCAAGAATCCATTTTTTTTTCATCCCCATCCTTTCTCTGTTTAGATCACACCAAAAAAAAAAAAAACCCAAATAAATACATTATTTACCAAAAATCCGTCAATAAAAGAAGAAAAAAAATCATGGCGAAGCATCAAAGACCGCCATCTGGCCGTACAAATCTAGCTTCATGTATTGTAGCAACAATTTTCTTGATCTTCATTGTAATAATAGTTCTCATTGTTTACTTCACTGTTTTTAAACCTAAAGACCCTGAGATCTCTGTCAACGCCGTTCAGCTTCCTTCGTTCTCCGTTGGTAACAACTCCGTCAGCTTCACTTTCTCCCAATACGTCACCGTTAAAAACCCTAACCGAGCTGCTTTCTCTCACTACGACAGCACTATCCAGCTTCTTTACTCGGGTTCTCAAGTCGGATTCATGTTCATACCTGCGGGAAAGGTCGAGGCGGGTCGGACCCAGTACATGGCTGCTACTTTTACCGTTCAGTCTTTCCCCTTGGCGGCAACGAATGAGGCATCTGTGGCAACAATACCCACTACGACTACAACAACGACGGGGCCCATTGGGCTAATTGATGGCTTTGGCGGTAATAATAATGGGTATCGAGTTGGACCCACGATGGAGATTGAGTCTCGGATGGAGATGGCGGGTCGGGTCCGTGTTCTGCATGTCTTCACCCATCATGTGGATGCTAAATCTGGGTGTAGAGTCACCATTTCCGTTACTGATGGGTCTGTTTTAGGGTTTCATTGCTAATTTTTTTTCTTTTTTTTCCACGTTTTTCAGTTTTGGAGGTTTTGTCGATTTGGGTATCAAATTTTGTATACCCAATTTGTCAAAAAAACTGTAAAAATAGTTTCTTTTTTGGTTGCAAGTAAGCTATTTTAGTATAAAGAATCAAAATTTCGAGCTTAATCTGTCAATTTTAACTAAATTTAAGAGTCAAGTAACGAAGCTCAATGTTGTTTAGCACTTTTTTTTTTTTTTTTCTGTGAAGTGATTAAATGAAGAGTATGTAAAGGATGAATTTTCAAGCTTCGCCCTGTTGAGTGTTGATTTAGGCGTAATCATGAGACTGAAACAGAGATTGGTATTTGGGGGTTTGGTCCAATAGTTAAGCAAAGGTCAGTGAATAATGAACTGGAAAGCAGCGTAAAATACGGTTTGTTTTTCGTTTTGCTTTTATTAATTAGAACAATGAGAAAGATAACGACTTCGTTTTAAACTTTAATTAATAGATTAAATATAAAAATGACTTATTTATTATTATTTTTATTAATTTGATATAAAAAATAAATATTTTATTTTGATACTTAAATTTTTATTCTATAAAATATTTTGGCATTTCAAATTAACAACACCTTAGTTAAGTTATTTACTTAACATTAATATTTATAAAACTATGATATATTACATAAATATTTAATTATTATTATATTTTTATTTATTATTTAAAAATAATTTTTTATTTTTCAAAATTTTAATTGATATAATAATAATTAACGTAATGATAATTAAATATTATAATATATGGTATAATTTTATTGAATTTTATATTATATTAATTATTTAATTGATAATAATACTATAAAATATCAAATTACTTAATTAAATAAAAATTAAAATATTAAAATGAAATTTTATTTTCTAAAATATCAAACTGGCAGAAAATAAATATAGGGAGACTATTTTACGAAATACCCCTTAATAAATATCAATTTTTTGTTGCCATTTTGACAAATTGCAGAGCTTGAGATAAAGATGCAATGATTAAGTTTAAATTAATACAACATTAAATTTTAGTTTCAGTTAATTTGAAATTTAAAATTTAATTTAATTTAATTTTTTAATTTAAATTAACTTGAAATAAAAATCAAATTATTTGAATTCACTTATGATTAATATATAAAAATCAATTTAATTCTTATATTTCATAAAAATTTAATTATTTATACTTAAATTTAAAATATTTTATTAATTAAAATATATTAAAATATAAAAATTTGATTAAATTTATAAATTATTTAAATTTAATATAAAAATATTTAAATTTAATTCGATCTTAAATTTAATTCTTTTAATAAATCATATTTAAATTCGATTAAATAATAATTAATTTAAATTTAAATTTTATTTTAATAAAATTTAAACAATTTATAAATCCTAATATATCATTTATAATTTATAATTTATAATTTAGTTTGAAATCATCAACGTCGAATTTGATTGCCCTCGGCCTGGGCATTGATTTTGGATTTGAGTGCTGGAAACGGAGCGGTAAGGAGGAGGAATAGTAGTACTAGTGTTAAGTGGGACCGAGGACAGCAACAGGCACTCAAATATCATTCAATGTCCCCTGACCTCGAAATTCGAGTCTTTGTTTTTTTTAACATTTTTTTCCTTTTAAAAAATATGTAATAGAAGCCCGCACGTCACTTTTGACAACCATTTTCTGCTCCCCCATTTTTAATGGGTAAGAGTAAATTCAATTGGTCCCAGATCCCAACAATAAGTTGCCGAATGCTGGGAAGGGTTTAAGTACAACAATGGTAAGGTTACTCAATTGCATCAATTGCTTCACTCAGATTAAAAAAAATTTATATATATTCCTATTTTCGGGTGTTTTAAATTGGGAGGAAGTAAGTAAGATTGGGGATAAGGTAGTCGAAACCTGCAGCTAAAAAATATATGGGATGTCAGAAGTTATTTTTTTAGGTATATTTTCACGTTCAAATCAATAAAATATATGAAAAAAGTTGTGAAAGGAAGTGAATTGTGCATGAAAATTTTCAAAAGAAAAAAAGCTTAAGTATGAAGTGTGAAATTATCTAACGTATTTTAAATATTTTTTATTATTTTATGTATGAAATAATAAACGATAATTTAATTAAAATAATTGATAAAATATATATGTAAAATTTAAGTGTGAATAACTACAAATCATATATAATAATTCAATATAAATACGAGTTTCATTTAATAATCTTATATAAGTTAAACATCATGCATTTAATTCAAAATAATACTTTAATCAGATGTTAATAGAAATATTAGGTGAACCTTTTCTAAACGAGGTTCGACGATCGAGCCGTTCTTTGAGCGGAGATAACATGGAACTTAGGCATATATTATTTTGACGATCCAAGAGATTCATCGTATCGACCTAGTAAATGGGCGTATCAATCCCAATCCTCAAAATTAGATTATGTTGTTGAGTTAGGTGCGACTTGGAAATTTGAGCATGCTGAAGGAAAACAGACAAAAAAAAGAGGCTAATAAATTCTATCTCACATTAGATGGGACTAAGAAATCTAACAAATAAAAGAGAAAAAGATACTGTTCTTAATTTCTCTTCCAACATGCTAAATTGCTATAATCATTGGGTGGAGCTCCAGCGCAGGACGAGTTTCATTCCCAGACTTCCAGCCCAAACTGTCCTAGACATATATAAGCCACTGTTATTCTGGCTCTACCTAGAGAAGCAAAGAAAGAAAAAGCACCATGCATGACATAACATGTAAAATCATGATGGGTTGGAAATGAAATCGAAGTTGTCGAAAGACAAGTAATGCACCAATTCCCATATTTTTCAATCAGTTAGAGATCAAATGGAAGACGATCTATGACCCATGTTTCCTTAACCCACAGCAACAAACAACAGGAACTAATTGAGGCAACATATACAAGGTTTTTAGAGGAGAGAAAAACAGCTCCAACACAATTAAGCAATGATTAGGTGATTATGTACAATATTATTCGTATAGCAACGCAAAAATATATTAAATCCTAAAAAAACAAACGGCAAAAGATAATATCAAGTAGAGAAACCCATCAAAATAAATGACTTAAACAATCCAGCATCTAAATGCTTCTTCAACGAAGAAAGAAAAGGAAACGAAAAGATGGCGTGAAGAAGAAACTGTTACAAGAAACGACAATGACATCGTTAACGGGCCAATATTGCAGGAAAGATTGTCCGCTTTTTGTGGAAGTGAAAGGTTAGAGCAGATATGAGTGACTTAAATGTGAGACCTGTGAAGAGTTCCGTAATAAATTTGAAGCAGTGGGTTGAAGAGACGGCGCACAAAGCAACGTTAAGATGTCTCTGTCATCCAACAGAATTGTTGGGGACTCCAAACGAGGTTCGCGATGTTCCACTCTTTTTATTGAAACGACATCGTCGATTGAGGTCTTCAAATGGGCTTTTAAATGAAATTTGGGCATTGATAAAAAATTTAAAGAATAGTTACTTTTTTTTAAGTTCTTAATTTACATTTAAACATTTTATTTTTGTTTGAAAGAAAATATTATGCATATAATTTTTTTCAAATCTATACCTCCAAAATAACATGCTAACAGACCAACTGATCCAAATGTTGATCTGCGATTGCTTATGCAGCAAACATTTGTATATAGATTTATAGAAATGTGGCATGCACAACAAATGAGATCGCCATCTGAAATATGGTTAAACTATTGCCTTATGAAATACAATAAAACAAACCTACCCGATTCTTCCCCTAGTTTGACTCTGCTCATAAATGAAAGAATGATGCTGCCCAATGCCATCAATCCAATTTCACCACTCTACTTGGACCAAGCGACTGTATCAATATCTGCTTGTGCACTCCTGTATAATTCCAGCCTCTTCGCGAGAGCACTACGTCGCTCCATGATTGCTGGATCCTCATTCAATAAAGCTGATAATCGTTTTTGCTACAAAATTTTCCCAAAAATCAATCACTGATCATCTGTTTCACCAAAATATGTGTATGAAAATGGTAAGAGAGAACCATTCTCACCTCCAGTTTACCCAATTCAGTGTAGAAAAAGTCGAGCAGGCTTCTTTTGGCTTCACGGACTTGACAATAAACAATGGACTTTGGAATAGAGTGGCCCAAACTAGCACAGACCATATTAACATAAGACAAAACTGTTGTTCCTGCTCATACATTGTCAAAGAAACCCATCATCAGAAATAATATAAATTGAATTTTAATATCCTTCATTGAAATTTCAAACAATTGAGATCTGTCCCTCAAGAAACTTAATTTTTTGTGTCTATGAACCTACCAATTCTCCTCAGGTATGAGTCAGTGTATCTGTCAAATATTGATTGTGTAGGGTTGCCACCCTTATCCACATCTTGAGGAAGCTTTCGGAAGAAATCAACTGTGAGGTAACTACATTCCATATCTACTAGTTGAAGTGTTGCTTTTTTGCTCTGTTCCCTCATTCTGTCAAGAGACTCAACTGCAGCATTTCCAACCTCTACTCTGAGAGCAGGATACTGCTTTAACTCCTGAAAACCAAACCAAAATGATGCTTATATACCACGACAACCTTGAAGAATACTAAACTCAAGGTCAAAAGATAGCAAACAGAGAGGATTTAATGGTATAATCCTCCAACAGGCATAATTTCTTTGATACATGAATAAGATAAGCAAAGACAGGAACATACTGGAGTCTCACTAATAGCCTTGTGAACCAGATCCTTCAGAATGGAATGAATCTGAAAAATGTGACAAATGAAATCAATCCAATTTGAAGCATCACTGTACAACCAGCATGATGCACTGAGTAATTCAAAAATTTAAGAGGAAAAAACATGTCGTAAATCAATTATAGAATTGGAATGTCTAAGGTGGAGCAATGTACGCAGACTTGAAGACTTGAAGACTCCCCTCACTCTTCCTTCCCAAAAGAGCAGTAAACCTAGAGTTCAGTGCATGTTACACATCCATCATCCCTTCCCACCCAAGAAATGAAAGAGTGACGTCCAGCAAATTCTAAAGATTTATAAGATATGGGCAAGGCATGAAAGAATGGAAAACTCAATAAGCCAGAAAGGGAAATGCAAGGGATACCTTAATTTCATTGATCAATATTTTCAATGTAAGACAACTAAATAGAACGGCATCCCAAAAATCTCAATTTTTGAAGAAGTTTTGTAGGGAAAAGAATCACAGCTGAACTGATGCTAAGGAAAAAAGAAATGGAAAACCTGATAATCTCCACATGCCAAATTGAACATGATATACCATTTTTCTAAAATTTTCTTTCATACCACATCAACAGCAGCCTCAGCTGGACCTCTGATAGTAATTAAAGTAGATTCAATCAAACGACGATATCCTTGTTCAGGAGCTATTAAATGAGGTTGATATCCATCAGCTTCAGTAACGAGCTTCCTAATATTCTCCATTGATAGTTGCTTGTCAAATTGCAACCTTTTCAAAGCAGCAGGAAGTTGGTTGTCAAAAACATTGTGAACCTTATCACCACCAGGACGCCTGTGAACAATAATGAAAGTCAAAATAGAATCTCCACAAAATTAGCAAAATTTGAAACACGTGACTTAAGGATGGTAAAAGCAAGACATGTGATACATACACGCCATCCAGATGTTCTTGGTAATTTTGATGAAAAAGCCGGCAAATCTCCATGATTGTGTACAACTTACCCTGTATAATCATCTCAACTGTCAGCAATTCTCAAAGAACTTATAACTGATGATAATCAACTGCAAGGGGAATAGCTAAAGAAATCCAAACTACACACGCGCACAGAGAGAGAGAGAGAGAGAGAAGAAGAGAAGCACACTTACACCTGCATCAGCTGCAATAGGTTTTCCAAGGCGATTCAATTCAGTTTCAAGTTCAGCAATTGTTTTATTAATAAGGGACTGAATGCCAGGGATTCTGGACTTGATTACATTTTCCAAATGCTGAGACATTAACCAGTATGACTAGGTTATTACAACTGAAGAAAAGGAAGCACTGAATCCAGTACCGTCCAGTCCTTTACAAGAGAAAATTGAAGATAAAAAAAAATTTAAACAAAAAACAAAACATGCACAAAATGCCCAACAGCATACCTTTGAAAGCATCTTAGCAAGATGCTCAGAACCCATTCTGTGAGCAAGGTGCTTATACTCTGGTGTATCAGCAAAATACTCACGCTCTCTATGCCGAGCAGCAATCATGTCAACATTCTTGTTAATATCTGCTTGTGAGCGATTCACAACACCAATCCAAGGGAATTTCAGCCGATAAGATTTTCCTTCCAATATCTAAGTCAATGGAAATATGACTCAGAACATGATAATGCCTGAAGCATCCGATACTAAAGACTTTAAAAGGTTAAAGCATGTCTAAATCATGAATAAATCAACTTACATCAACTGCATCAGTGCCCTTGTCCATCAGATCAATCTTTGTCAAGACACCAAAAGTCCTCTCCCCTGAAAGGTTTTTACCAATGCTTAGCATTAGAAAATCCAAAATGTGCAACCATAATGCTTTGAACAACCCATAAGTCAAAAAGCTTACATATCATAGCAATTTTTTTTTTTTTTTTTTTTTTAATGTAAGAGTATAAATTCAAAACCAGCCATGGCTTCACATGATATTACTAATGAACAAGTAGAGAAGATGATAATCTTGAGGTGCAAGGCAAGGAAAAAAGAATATAGAATGAACTGGCATTGCAAAGGAATACCTGTAGGGTCCACCTCTCTTGAGATTTTAATTGCATCCGATGTAGCAAGATCTTGATTAGCAGATGAAATTGCTAAGATTATACAGTTGGGCTGCATTAAAAGGTCAACAAACGAAAATAGTGCAACACGGTTCAGCTATCATTCTTGCATTAACCATGAAAGATGTACATTACAAAGTTATTGAGGGACAGAGGAAGCGGCAATTTACAGCAAAACCTATCTACAATCCACTTTTCCTAGGACTTCAATAGAAATCATATTAAAAGTATCCGTTATCATAAAATGTGGTTGGCTGTAACATCATTGTAAATCTTAGTGAAGTAAATTTTCCTAGAACTAGAGCACTGGACTTACACATTAAAGACAATGAATTTTACCTTCTCAATATAGGAGCGAACCATATTCTCGATATCTTGCACAATGCTGTCTGGTTGGCCCTCTGCATTTAGCAAGATAATCCATCAATATCACATAATATTATACAAATTAATCAAGAATTTTGCAAATCATATTATGATGAAAAGAGCAAAAAAGATAGGGGTTGAAAGTGCTAAAGTGGTAACATGCTATAGTTATTATATTTGAATTGTACATGGGAAAGAAAAACGCAATTTGAAGATCACACTCATATTTTAGGCCCCTGTATAAGTATATTGCAGTGAATCAATAACAGAAGACTAAAATTAAGTATTAAAAGGCTTCAAATTTTCTTTAAATTTACTAGGCTTTTCCAATAACTTACCAACTGCTACCTTCGTAAGACCAGGAAGGTCAATCAGAGTCAAATTGACAACTGCAATAAATTGAACCAAAAAGAAAAACCTTCAATAAGTAAAGGAAAAAGCTTGCAAGTTTTTTTAAAAGATAAATAAATAATAATCTACAAAAGGAAAAGAATAAATATTTACAAACAGATTATACCGTTAGGAGAATATATACTAAGATGAATTGGAACACTGGAGATTTGTTTGGTTCGGCCAGTTTCTCTATCCGTCTCGTCTTGAATCTCCTTCCTAACAGCAGCTATAGCATAGATGAGGATGAAATTGAAAAGTTGATAAAAAGGTCAGCTGAAAGAGAAAAGGTAATAAATATACCGAAATCGGTGAATCTTTTTCTAGGAAGGTGAAGAAACTCAGCGTATTCCCTGCTTCCTTCATCACTCTTATGAAGCTGTAACACCAGAGGTCTCCGAGTAACAATTCCTGTAATAATTTTTAACCCATGAAAAAAAAAAAATCATATCTTAAGTTCCTTGCGATGAGGGGTAGATTGAATGCAGTAATTTATCATTATTTTTTTACCGGATCCACGCGGTAAAAAATCCTTGCCAACAATGCTTTCCAGCACCGAAGACTTCCCTGAACTCTGTTGAAATTCAAATCTCAGATCAGCTGAAAACAAAAAGGAAAAAAAAGTTGACTACAATTGAAAGAGAAGGAAAGGTCGAGTGTTGACCTGACCACCGACGACGGCGATCACTGGTAAAGAGTCCCAAAGAGTTGGCAGTGCGCTTGCCTCTCCATGGTCACCAAGAGCCGTGCAAGCTCTTTGAATCTTGTTCACAAGAGATATCAAACTCTCCATTTGTTTTAAAGCAAAGATAGGTGCCGGTGACTAAGATGGCGTCGCATTCAGATCAGCTATATCCTACCTGATGAACTGAAGAACGGCGCCTTCAGATCCGTGTGAAAACCAAAAGGAGTGCCGTCTAGACAAAGAGATGAAAGACTTTCAGTAACCGTAAATTGAGTCCCAGGAATTGATAGATACGATTAAGAGGCCGTTTGGTCAAAAGAGTTGTTGGCTCGCGAGTTTTTCGTTGAAAAGTCACTTATTATTTTCTACCAATTACTGAGGCGGCCGTTCATGTTTAAAATTTGAACCTTCGATAAAAAAAAAATAGTAATAATTACTAACACATAAGGGATATTATTATTTTTTATTTTCTAATACTAATTATTTGGATATTATTTATTTTTATATAAATAATTTTTAAATAAATTAATATTAAAATTTTAATTTTTTTATAAAATTAAAGTTTTATAATTTTTAATATTAAAAAATAAAAAAATTCAAAATATTACTTTAAAATATAAAAAATAAGAATTTTAATATTAAAAAAATACTTTTGAAACATTAAAAAAAAAACGAAGAAAATAAAATGGAAGGAGTCGTTTACAAACTTCTTTGAGAAATCTTTTCTTAAATATTTTTATGAAATAGTGATAATAATAATTTAATAATTATTATCTTAACTTTAAAACCTTTATCGTCCACAAGGAAAAAAAAACACTCCAACGGATTTCAAAGTTTTTTCAAATGATTTTTTTTTTTAATATTGGGATTGGAAGAATAACGTAGATGAATTCAAACTCTTATTTTACAGTTAATTTAATATTTTAAGATAAATATCATTTTAGTTTATGTTTAATGTGTATAATGATTAAGATAAAATAATTTTATTTATTAGTCAAAATTATATTTTTAAAATTTTATATAATTTAAATTATTAATATAATTTTAAAATTATAATAAAATATGTAAGTTCAATTTTATAAATAAAAAAAATTTTTTTTATTTTTAAAAAATTAAATTATCTTATGTTAAAAAATAATTAATTTTTATTATTATTCTACCTTTTTTTTTAGTTACAAACTAAACATTATTTAAAATAATTATAATCATATATTATTTATTATCTTTTAAATCAAATATAACCTAAATAGTTAAAATGAGTGGTATCAATTAAAGCATCAAATTCTTCTTGAAGTGAAAGTCTCTAAACCGTCTTAGCTGCTTAGTTTAGTCGCCCAAACAACCTTAAAATAGATATTAAGTTCGAATCCCAACCTTCTTCTCTTTTTTTTAATATAAGACTCTATTCTCCTTGAATAAAATAAAAAAAAAGTCTCTAAACCGTACGGCAACCTACTTGTATTAATATATTAGATTACTAAATTGTGGGTAATTTTAACAAGAATAAGACCATAATTACATGTTTATAACAATTGAAGATTGAATTGACAAAGATTAATTACTATTTACTTAATGTCAAGCTATTTCAAACTTTAAATTTATTATGGGTTCGAAAGAATTTAAATGTGTAACATTTTTTCAATCAAATATATAATTGAATAAAAAATTTAAAAGTAGATTAAAAACTAAAAAAAAAAAAAAGCAGTTTCAAAAAAATTGCCAAGCTAGTTCAGGGTCCATATCCCACTAAACTTTTCTCAAATGCAACTATTACCAATTTATGTGGATACAATATCATCACTTCACTTATTTAAGTTTTATTAAAAATCAAGAGGAGAATTATGCAAAAGGAAAAAAAGAATTAAATAAAAAAATACAATGGCTGTAGGATTTAAACTACACGTCATTGAATTCCTAAGGATTGTTTCTTCCCCCAAAATTCAGAACCCAAACAAGGACCCACCATATTATAAACTTTAGAGATTAAAAAATGAAAACTCCGCCGCAAAAACCATTAAAGCTGTTGGACATGGACTCTGCATGCCATGGCCCATGGGACCAATATTACCGTTGCCTCTTGCCTTTGTGGTGGCCCTCCCCAACCGACCTCCCGCCACCCCCACCAGCTTCAAACTCCACCGTCAAAGACTTCATTTAATATTTTTGCTTTTATTAGCCTTGCAAGTTTGCTAGATAAGCTTTACCTTTCATCAGATTTTCTTGTTATCAACATACAAATCATAGGACATAGAGATGTTGTCATTAAAATAGTTGTAGTTCAAGTTCATCTTAACAGCGTAAAGCAATGGACTTTTTTGAAAAAAAGCCACCAAGGAAATGAGGGCCCCAATAACAGCTTCAGAGCAATCGAAGCAACCTAAACAAAGTGCCCCTTATTCTCTATAATCATATCTATAAATGACAATCGACTAAAAAAAAATCAGTGAAATTTAGGAAAACCTAATCTCATAAGAATGGTGGCGCGGCGTGGCGTGACAAAATCTTGACACTCAGTTTGAGTCAGGAGATCCATATCCATATGGATTCTTGCTCGCCCAGTTCCACTGATCCCTGCACATCTCCTCAATGCCGTATTTTGCCCTGCAAGAACAACAGAATTAAAGAATTACTACAAGATAATGTGACTAATTCAGGGAAAGAAAAATGAAAAAATTTAGAATTTTGCATGTATGTAAGCTCTTACTTCCAATTCAATTCACGCTCTGCCTTTTCCGTTGAAGCATAAACAATTTCAGCATCACCAGGTCGACGACCGGCCATTACAAGAGGAATTTTCTGATAGAAGTAATGAATTTGGAATGTTAATAAAAATACCAAGAATAACAACCAAAGTATAACTCAAAATATACAAAGGAAAAAACCAAACAGGAAAACAGTACCTTCCCGGATGCTTTTTCAAATGCCGCAACCATCTCCAAAACTGATGTTCCCTTTCCTGTTCCTAAGTTGTAAACCTCACAACCTGTAATAGCATATAGCTAATAAGGACAGATTCTGCTAGTACAAAATAAAAGGAAAAGGATGAACAATAGATTGAGTTTAACAAAACAAAGAATGCAAAATATACCTATATTTGGATCAGATAATTTATCTAATGCAGTAATGTGGCCATCTGCTAAATCAACAACATGGATGTAATCACGTACCTGAAAAGAGACAAGTAATCAGCACTTTGATCAGAAGTGATCGAAACCTTGAATTGAAATTTACAAATAAATATATGTTCAAGTTAAACCAAAAATAAAAACTTGTCAACCTAGTGCAAAGAATAAACCAAAAGTCCTGAAGCATATTGGCTCAAAATGTTGAAAGACACCTAGTTTCTACAAATTTCTCTCTTACTGCCAAAAAGGGAGCCAAAGCTTCATAGGGGAGGTCTAGTTTATTATAAGGAAGAAAGGGTTTGCTTAAAGGAATGATGTGGCAAATGGGGATTCAGTGAATGTGTGGAATGATGCATGGATTTCCGGTTTTAACGAATATAGAATTAAGTATAGAAGGAATCCAAGGAGATATTAGAAGTTTAAACATATAAAGCTTAATTGACAAGGAAAGTTATTTAGATGGAAACTAAATAGAAATCAAAATCATATTACAGTTCCAAGACACATTCAAAACCAATTCTGAAGTACGAGATAGATTTATTGGAATCTAACACCCTCTTATACTGACAAAAACTTACCCCAGTACCGTCCTTTGTTGAATAATCATTTCCAAACACTGTCAATGCTGGCCGCCTCCCAACAGCAACTTGTTGCACAAAAGGCATGAGATTGTTTGGAATACCCTGGGGATCCTCACCTATATCGCCACTAGGATGTGCACCAACTGGATTAAAATATCTTAGAAGTATGATCTTCCATTCAGAATCAGAACCACAGATATCACGACAGATCTCTTCTATGAAAAGCTGAAAGACCGACCATATCAGATATGATTAGATGATGCTATAGGAGAAAATGTTAATTGACAAATACCTAAGTACACATAAGAGATTCATAAATAAAACTCGTAAAAGCATAATGACTATTGACAGTTCTATCTTTGATTCTTTGTCCATACTGTTTCTTTGAGTTGCTAAAAAGAATGCACTTAAGAAATGCTCAGTAAATACCTTGGTTCGTCCATATGGATTCACCGCAACCAGAGGGAACTCTTCTGTACATGGAACTTCCTTTGGCCAGCCATACACAGTAGCAGATGATGAAAATACAAGCTGAAATGTATTAAATTAGAAGATTGCTTAAGTTATAAAACTCAAAATCACAGTCCAATTCATAACTTATTGAATTATACAAATTCAAAAACTAGATATAGATTCAGTAAGTGTCACTCTCTGAAGTTACAAAAACGTCTATGAACTTAATCCTTGAATTGATCCAGAAGAAAGCAAAGCGAATTTCTCTTTACCTCTAGTGTTAATGATTTCCTTAGCAATGCAAAAAAAAACAAAAGGCAAGAAACTGCATTCTATTTATTTTTTTAGTAAACAAAGCTTTATAGCTGCAGAACTAGTCTATCATGCATAAGGGAGGGAGAGAGAAGTACATTTTTACATCCATGTGCAGCCATCACTTCCAACAGGGTGATTGTCCCAATAAGATTATTGTCATAATAGAGCAACGGTTTCTGTACACTTTCACCGACTGCTTTTAATCCAGCAAAGTGAATCACAGCATCAAACCTGCAACATAATCATGTGATAACCTCAGAGGTTGAGCAAGAGGAAAAGGCAAAATAAAAACTATATACCGATCCTAACTGTACTTTGTCTTAGCAAAAAGTTTTTCGAGTGCTGGTCTATCCCGAAGGTCCACCTGCACTTGAAAGCAGAGGTTCAAACATTAGGACCACACAGATCTATATTCATAACAAATCTTGGCCAAGTAAATGATAATTTAATGATATAACTTTCTCAAATACTATTTTTACAACAATTCAACAGCACATGATGAATTTGATTATGGGAAAATCAGACAAATTCCAATGTACATTTGATTCTTAAGAGAAGCAAAAACATAAGAATCCAGATCCTTCAACTTCAAGTTTCCAGATGATAGAAAGTTAACAATTAATTACCGAAGTAAAATAATGTGTAAATTTTTTAAATATCATCCAGAAAAGCAACTAATAACAGGTATAGCCTAGTAGTGAACTACATCCAAACATTCCCAATCAAAAGAGTGCTCCAATAAATTAAAAAAACAAAAAGGTAAGGATACAGATCAAAGATATAAGAAAGAAAACTTTTTGGGGTTACTGACAATAAAATAATATATTGAAACAAAAAAAAGGCTTTTTTTTTTTTAAAAAATTAAGGAATCTTCATCTGACAACCCAGTGACTCTGTTTAATCAAATTATTAGCTTACTAAAATTGTTCAATTGGAACAACAAAAGGCCTAACATCTTCCACTCGCATTTATAAATCAATTCACTAATTCCTTCATCAATCAAAATTAGAACTTTGAAAAATCATGTGAAAAAAAAGAACAAAGCCAATTAAAATAGAAACTAAACAGTAAAAATTCATTTACCATTCGCAATTATTTCAAAACATTTTTATCCAAAAAAATTCATCATCATATCACCGAATGTTACAACACAACACGTTGCCAGCTATAGCAATTCAATTATCAAACAATCCAAAAAAATTAATAAAATTGATACCAATTAGACTCCAAATTATTAATGAAAACGTAAAGATTAAATAAGCCTTCCTTCTCTGGCAACCAACTCAGAAGTCTCTCGTTAAAATAATTACAAAATTACACCTCAAGAATTTTTTTTATGTAAAAAATGAAAATCGGTGAGTTCAACCATTCAACGAACCTGGTGAAAAGAAAGGTTTTTGCCGAATTCACCGGCGCGTTCTTCGACTCTTTTGATAGCAACGTCAGAGGAATTATCCAGATTATCAACGACCACCGCTCTGTAGCCGCCTAACAGCAACTGCAACACCGTGTGGCTCCCAATATAACCGGCTCCACCGGTCACCAGAATGTTCTTCAACATGATCGATCCAATCAAACCAAAAAAAAAAAAAACAGAGCAGAGAAAAACAAAAGCAAAAGAGAAGAAGAAGCTGAGAAAGCGCGTTACGGATATGAAGGCTTTGTCCTTTGAATTAAATGAGAGAAAAAAAAAGGGGGAATTTATAGGGGGAGGAAAGAGAATTAAAAAGAAAAAGGAAAAATCAAAAGAAAATGGGAAAAGATTTTGTTTACGTCTCTAAACGATGACAGAAAGGAACTTGACAGTTTCGGCCACGTGGAGAGATTCAGTCTATTTTCCAATTCCAGGGGAGTCCACTGATTACGTGGAGGTTTTAGATTTATTTGGACCAAACTAACCTTCTAGTAGTTTATTTTTTCTAGTTTGGAGAGGGATATTCTCGGTATTTTTTCTTTTTAATTACTTCTACATAATTTTTCCAGAAAATTGGGTGAAGTTTTGTACTTTTTTATTGGACTGATACATAAAAAAGGGAAAAAGTTGGTCAGAAGTTTCAAATCAAAGGAATAAACTTTCACCGGGAAACAATCAGAAGAAAATCCTGAAATAAATAAAGAAAAAAAAATTGGTAAATTACCATATTAAAATGTTGTTTAGTACTAATATATGGATTTTCATATTTTCTCTACTAACACTTATAACAACTAATATAACTTTTGTTATGGTAAGTTTTAACATAAAAATGATCATTAAAAGCCAAATTGAATTTACTTCGATTAACAAAATAATATATCAACTGTAAATTTCGTTACTTAAATATTAACTTAATTAGCTTCTTCCACACGGATTAACATTTCTCTTTTAAAAAATAAAAATTAAATAATTTAATCATTCATAGTTTATATATATAAAAATATAAATATAAAATTAGAATTTAATTTAATTGATTTAAATTAATATCATGTTAGCACATAAGTTATGTTAAACCTTAAAAAATGTGTTTTTATAAAGAAAATTTTTTTGGTTAATTTTAAAAGAAGGATTAGTAATTATTATTATTATTATTATTATTATTATTATTTGTAAATGAACCAATGAGAACTGCATGAAAAAAATTGCATTATCATGTGATAGCGCGGAGGTGGACATTAGGCAAGTGGAAGTGGTCCATTATGATTAAAATATATTTAATCTTTTAGCCTTTTTGCGGTTGGAAAGTACAAACTGCAAGATCAATTATACCGTGAAAAGCAGCTACTAATAAATCATTTTATGATGAAAAAAGGGAAAGAAAAATGTTTTGAATCATGATGGGAAATTTTAGGTCAAGTGATTTAGGACATTAAATATCTAATTAAAAAAGAAATATTAAAATTGTTAAGAGTTATAAATAGATGAATTTTATTTTAATTATTTTAATTGGATAAATTTATTTTTTTAAGCATATTTGAATTGGGTGAATTAAACAAAGATATTAATTCATAATAAGTAAATGAATTTTGTTTTAAATATAATTGTTTATTAATAAATTTTATTTCAATTAAAATTTTATGGTTCTGATTAAAGTTATGTCAAAATTGCATTACAATTCACAAAATCAAATTTTTGGGATCAATACTCATTGAACAATTAAATTTTTTACTATTAATAAGAAATAAATGTTCATAAATATTTTATTTATATACTCTAAAAAAATAGTATTGTTAAAGGAAAAGAGAGAAAAAAATTAGTATTTTAATTTTCATATCATATAAAATAAAAAAAGTAAAAAGATAAAAAAATTTTAATAAAAATTCAATAATTATTTAATTTCATGATATTTTATTACAATCAATAACCCTTTAAATTTTTATTTTCATCAAATCGAACTCCTAAACATCTATTTTTATCTCAATTAAATTGACAAAAATTGATATTGATGATTAATCAAATTTTATCTAATAAAGATAAAAATAAATGTTTAAAATTTTAATTAATTATAATAAAATAATAAAAATTTTATATGATTATTAAATTTTTATTCTAACGTTTTTAACCCTTTAACCTAAAAAGAAACATCTTTCAATCGCGTAATTTCGATGAACAATTTTATATCAGGGAATAAATTTTGTGGCACTTTACCAGCTTTTCAAAACCCAGAATCTTATGTGTTTGCGTAACTGTAGAGAAATCCTCGTTTGCCTTTTTGCGAAGGAAGGGGAGGTGTAACGATGCGTCTCTACTTGGTGAATGCTCCGGAAACAAGCAAAGGCCAAGATGGCTTCCGGAAGAAACAAAAAAGTTTAGCTTACTTTTTCTTCCTTTTCATTTAAAAAAAAGGGGGACAAAAAAGTTAGATTCGGCCTTTAAAATGACTAATGATCAGGAACAGTGGTGGAAGAAAATATTTTAGGACTTCCCAATCGAAAAAGAAAAGGAAAAGAAAGCGCAAGTATAAATTTTAAATTATTGGATCACATTTTATAATTGTATGCCCTCTATTTCTTTTTTTTTTTAAATATCTAAAATGTTTATTTTTTATAATTTTTTTATAATTTTTTGACATTAAAAATCATAAAATTTTAATGTAAAATTTTTTTTAAAAATTTAATATTAAATACATTAAAATCAAGATTTTTTTCTTAAATTTCATAAAAATTAATATAATCCAAATATTTTGAAATAGACGGAGTATCAATTTGAAGTTCAAAAAAGCTTAGACTTCAAGGTGACTTAATCTAATACAATAAGATAGTTGCATTGAAGATGGTGGATCTGCTTATAATTGATGCTTTCTAATTCTTAGTCAAAGAAAAAAAAATTATCTGTTTAAAGTACATATATTCGGTGCAAAATTTACAATTTTCTTACATGTGAAAAATGTAGTTAATATATTCGAATCACGTAATCCAGCAAGCTGATGGAATAGCACTAGGCTGTGACCAGGCAAGTAGCCAAGTATCTATGTTTTGTAGCCACAATTGGATCCAGCATTAGATTGAAATGCTTCAAAAGGTATTTGGATCATTGTCAGACAACTAATCCCCAATGTTGATGGCCCAACTTTTGACTGATCCAACCAAAAAACGAAAGTCCTGGGGGCGAAAGCACATGATGCTCCTCCACATTGATGCTTAACCATCCAAAGTGAGTGTTACTTGAATGAAATAATTACTGGTTAGATATCTAAATCTGTTCTGTTGGTACACAGAACAGATTGGGAACCAAGTGGTCTTTCTGCCTCATTGTTTGCTTCAGCTTGGAGTCTCCATTTCTGCATAAACAAGTCAGAAGAAATTAAAAGGGGAAGATATGGATCAAGAGTCAAACGACATGCCAAAGATCATGGTAGAAGAGGAGGGGGTACATATAGAACAAAAAAGCTGCAAGTTTTACCCAATCATCATTTCATCCTATTTATAGGCTAAGAAAACAAAATACTAAGCTCTTCTAAGGAATTGAATTCTAATTCGATCTCTCGGCAAATAAATCCTCAAATTATTTTTTTCCAAGTTCCCTGACTTCTAAATTTTAATATTAAACATTTTCTTGAGCTTTGCATGACCAGTTTCGATCAAAGCAGTGCCTACTGCTACGAGTTCTATATCAGGGGGAAAAGTAAAATAAAAATTGCTTTGAGAGGTAGGAACATACCACTTCAAGATTCTGCAGCTCCATGATTTGTTGTATTTGTTCAGCAATGGTTTCCGGCAGAAAAAAACACTTAATTAGATTGACACATATGCATGGCAAATGCAGAGAAGATATATACAGACTATTGCTCACTGCATTGCTTGCTGCTTCGGCAGCTAGAACATCAGAGTCTATTTCCACCTCAATTTCAATCATTGAAGAGATCTGATGAGTAACCAATACCACATATATTAATCTGATGTTTTTCATAAAGAATAAAGAGAAAAGAAGAGTTGTTATGGTTTTCATAATAAAAAGACGTACTCTTGCATAACTATCAATGAGTTCAATCCTTCCCCTGAGGGAATTCTCTAAGCCTTCTCGCACCCATTTGATTCTACTTCTTTGGGCTCTGAAAACAGATAACAAAGAAAACATTGTTCCACTGTACTGAAAATGAAGCAAGAGACCTTAGAGCCACGTGAAACAACGAAAGATTTATAGTCAGACCAGAAGGCATAATATTGATTAGGAAAGGAGTAATAAGAATGTGTAAAGAGTTTCACCGAAAAGAACAAACTTTTGTCCTACAGCAAAAATTTTGTTCTCCAGTTGGCACATGCGATTCAATATCCAAACCTACACCATGAAATGAACAAACTTCTTGAAAAACACTTCATATCCCCAGAGGATGAACTGATATTGAAAGTGACTACGACAAATGATTGATTGAGGAGTACAATTTATCTAACAGATTTGGAGGAAATTGAGATGATAAAATTTACATTCTTGCAACTTATATCTACAAGATCAAGAAATATTCGAATCAAGCCCATACTTAGTTCAACATTATTACATTCACCACCAATATACAATATGAAGGTTCCTGTGAGAAAATTCACCGGTGCAACAATAAATTTTGAAAATTTTTAGTTCACAAATGTGAAAAAGGAAAAAAATAGCACATCATCAATTTAATTTATAGAGATCCGATTGTCACATTCTTGAGTAGAACTGCAGGTAAGTAGAGTACAAAATCTTCAAGTGGGCTGTCATAAAAGATTTAACTTCATGATTATCAAATTTCATAACTATCTTTGCAGATGCTCATTTCAGGTTGCTGAACTGGGAAAAGGACATGTGCATTGATCCGAATTACATTCTTAAATCTGTTGTTTGCTGCAATTCTAGTTATAAAAATAATAATTTGAAGTTGATGAGATATTGCTTCAGGACTGCCAGGGTGGGAGAAACTACGAGTTCCAGCACTCCTTAGGGCCAAAGTTTAAACTCTAAACACCAAGAGGGCCAAGTGAAAGATAACAAGAAAAATAGTTAACTAGATAACGGTTGCAATTTGCAAGACCATACCTCTTTTTCAGCAGCTTCTTCTATGTCCCTGATGCGAGATTGCAGTAGATCGTACTGAGATAAAAGCTGCTGTTTGGTGGCATTTCTTTCCACGGACATCTGAGGAAGCTGTCACCAACAATAAATAAATGAGTATATACTCATTCTCCCTGAGAAAATTCCTGAACAGGTTCCATAGAAATAGTGGAGTCAGATTGCAGAGATTAATTTTAAATTATCCCGTTTGCCATGTGCAACATATTACCTAAAATCGCTGAAGTGATACTATCAAGCAATAATTGAATGATAGCCTTAAAAAAGGGTTGGAATCTTGATGATAACAGGGTTTTAAGGTTTTAAGGAAAAAGTAGAACTAAGGCATGCCAAGATAATGGCCTACCTGATGCAATTGGAGAAAAATCACAGCATTTAAAGTTGCTCCAACAGCAAGTGATCCTAAGCAGCAACTAAAAGCAATTGTGGCAAACTTGGGTCTATCATCCCCGAGGCAACATCTCCAGCAGCCAGGACAGTGAGAAGTGGAATGACAAACTCAGGCTTAAGTAAGGACAAGTTTCCATCTTTTGCAGCGGCTCTTTAGTAATTCTGATTCCCGGCCATCTTTGTGGTTTGTCAGGCACATTGGTTCTCCAGGGTAGAAGTTAGAGGCCCTGGGACTAAACTTGAAGGGACCCACCTCTCTATAGACATTTGAAGGAGCAGCACAAGTAACGGTTACCCTTTCTCCGTCTTGTGCGGGAGATCAACTGTTTCAGTAGCAAACCTGTGTGTGCGGGCCATACCAGAAGGAGTTTGTACCTAAAACGTGGATGAAGGTACATAAACTGAGAATTGGCAACAAAGGATACAAGATTAGTGAAGAAAGTCACTGACAGTGATAAATCATATAACGAGGGTTCAGAGTTAGTTTTTGGTGATGAGAAGAAAATTTTGAAAGAAAAAAATCCTGTCATTGCTGAAATAATTAAGATGAAAGGGTAGTACTTTGAATGATCATAACAACTTTATACAAAACCAAGTTTTGAGTCCAAAAGGTCATATCGGCAAATCAGAAAAGCTGAATGACTCAACAAGATAAAAAATTATACCAAAATAGAGTGAATAGCAGCAGGAAATCTTTGCTTCAGTATCTGCTGAGATTTTAGCCCCTTTTACATGCTGGAGTCTCCATGCTGCGTTCGGCAGAAGGAGCTCCTTAGAACAAGTGAATATCCCAGCATCAACACATATGCGAATATATTGTGTTATCAACACTTAATCCAAAATGGAGCAAACAAAATTTATTGATTCAAAGTCTGTCATTTTCAACTAATAAATTTAGTGCATTCATAATTGCTTATGGAATGAAAGTAATGGTAAGTTAAAAAGAAGTTTAACCATCCAGTAAAATACTTGATCCTAATTTTCTATTATGAATTTTGTAATGTGTCATTTCTAAGAGTGTAACAAACTTTGAAGGTCAAGATATGGACACACTATTAATTAAGCAATGATTTCCGTAGTCAACCATGCTTAAATTTGAATGGCATGGCTGGTAGGAACTTATTTGGTCGAGGAACATAGTATAACACAAAGTTAGGTAAAATCAATTTTACACCTCTTGGATAAAGGTCAAACATCCCAAAAAGTACATCATACAGAAATAAGCCAACCTGATTTCTTCCGAGTCAACACTAACTATATTGCCAGAAACAAGCTTGTACTTATAGCCACATTTGGCACGACACACAATCTGCAGAAATGTATAAAAATAGAAAGCAAAACCTTGGGTAACTGATACATGAATTTTTGGCTTGAGCCTCCAAAACTTGGGCAAAAAATTCTATAGAGGTGCAGAAACAGAGGTTAATAATCCAGGCTAACCCAGGAGAAAAAACATGTTCTCTAACAACTTACAAGCACAAGTTCAGAAAGACGATAATTTGGAAATAAGAACAATAAAAACATTACAAAAAAAGAAGACAAGGTTGCAATTTAAGCACTAGCAATCTACTGGGCAAGTAAAAAGTGTATTTCTTTTATCTTCTCTGGTCGAGACCATAACATTGCAGCTGGCGTATGTGCATAACAGTTCAAAATTATGCAATGACAACCTAAATTTTGTAGATGCGATATCACTCTTAACAAAACTTTCAATCCTAGAAGTTCTAAAAATCAGTTCCAAAAAACTTCAATGTATTTTCCTGAATTCCAAGTTGTGGTTGAGCAACAGCAACAGCTATGGTACAAACGGGACATCTTACAACTTTCAAAGGAGAAAGAAAAAAAAAATCAAAATGACCCAGAAGGTTCTTTCAATCAGTATTATCAAAAGGAAGATCTTTTATAACTAAATAAGTAAAAAGAATGCCTGCTCACCGGGAGAAACTCCTACTCGGCAAATGTCATCAATCATTCTAAGAGCATCAGAGACCCTTAGCAACATTGCCAAGCCCTGAACTAATGTAGCGTAGAGACCAACATCAGGTCTTGACCATTTTCATCTATCAACCAATGGCCCATTCTCACTTACACTTATCACCAAACATTGAATAACAAAACTAGAAATACAATATTTTTCAACGTTCTAAGATTAAATAGAAAAACCGTTTGAATAGGTTTCTTTCAAGGAGGCTCTGGGTTTTAAAAGGATTGTTAGTTTTGAAAAAAGAAAGTGAATTGGAGTGTAAAAGGAGAGACAAAAGAGTAACGTTGTTGTTGTTTGGAGAATATTCGGAAAGTTGTGTTTGGAGGAGAAAATCGAGACAGCCAAGGTGAAGAAGCTATATGTTCAGAGTCATTTCTTTTTCTTCTTGGCTTTTCGAATTCTTAGCTCTTCTTCGAACCAGATATATATTGAAAATGAACATTGGACTGGAGGTGCGGGGAATCGAACCCCGTGCCTCTCGCATGCGAAGCGAGCGCTCTACCATATGAGCTACACCCCCTTGATGTTTATCTTCTGAATGTATAAATTATATTGTTTAAAATAATTCCTGCTGCCGCTGACATATTCTATTCTTAAGCCGATTCTAACACTAAAATTATTAAATCATTTTTTTTATGGCCAAAGATATTATTAGATCCTTAGTTGATCTAAAACAGCTTTTGGACCCTTTTAAGAAGTTTGGTAAATGGGATAAAAAAGACAGTTCTCAAAGCCACAGACCATACCATGTAGATTTCTTATGAATATAAAGAAGAGATTCTATTCGAATTTATGCGCATTTGATTCAATAATACAATTACATGCAGTAAAATATATTCTGCTTGAGTCCCTTTAAGAGTGCAACGTTCAACACCGGCTCAATAACTTTTTCCAAAGGGTATATCAGATGCCCTTTAAGGGCCGGTCGAGATTCATACATGCGAATCATCGGGCTGCTGATTCCTGATAAAATAAATTTGTGACTTACTCGAGAGCCTCATCGATTGCCCTATCCATTATTTTTAAGTTTTCAGCTAGCATCACGGATTAAAAAAATGAAGTTCTCGAATGGATATTTCATTGACTACAAACACCATTAAGGCATTAACACTTTTACAGTGCTCACAGTAGTTACAGCTACAATAACAAATGGCAAGTGTAAGAAACCACTATACATCCCTAATTCAGATGACACTACAGAACACAAACTGAATTAGTCACATTCTCAAATAAAAAGCTTGAAGATCAACTTGATAGCATTAGTGATAAGCAAGAAGCCAGCAGTATCAAGCACCATCGACAAGATGGAAGAACCTCTCTCAACAAACAGCTTGTCTTACAGCAAAAGGAATACATCTCACACATCAGTTGCCAAATCGGCCTCTTCCCCAAGGCATTCTTTGCCGCCCACCACCACCATTACTACGTTGTACAGCATTGTTCTGACGAGAAAATACCCTCATTCGTTGTTCCTTCATATTGGCAAACAGCGAATCCAGCGTTTTAGGCCTTTGCTTTGTTACTGGTTGGTTCTGCTGCTGATGCTGCTGCTGCTGCTGCTGTGGCTACAAAGATAAAAATTGCTCACTTGGCATCAAAACAAGTGTTACAAGAAACTCATTTAAATGACAACTTGGGAATTGGCAAGACCATCCCCCAACCCAATTGAAAATGTAAAAATATAATTGCCAAAGTCAAGTTAAGAAGCCACAAATCTATAGGATCTATGCTCCAACTCATGAAAATGTATACATTACAACCCCACACGCATCCCATGACCAGCCATAAAACTTCCATCTAGATAAAGAATACCTTCACTGAAAAACCTCCATTTGTAGTCCTCCTTTGGACAGGTGGTACTCCAATCCTGCACCCAGAAGTGAAAACCATAAATGGATAACAAAAACATTACAAAACAATGAGGTAAGTCCAACAAGAGACTAGCTTTCACTCAACATGCCCAGCAACCAGCATCAAACATTGAGACGTGGGAATCTTACCAGCATAGGAAGACTATTTATTTCCAATAAACAGAAAGATACAACAAACCATCTGTAATACAACTCTATTTTCCGCAAAACCTTTCCAATTCTTTTCCAATTCGACAACATATGAGTCTAAACCCCACTCCGGAAATGCTTTGCTATCACAACAGAGAGAAAGAATTCCAATGCAGTAGCAGAACTGGGGAGAACCACCAGGGTGAATTCTCCAGACTGTCCCGACAAGCAGGAACATCCATCAGAGCAACCTCCAAAGCCCCACCTTCCGAAGAGAATCAACACTCCATAGATGCCATGAAAGGTTGCTTAACAGATGTCAAATTTACATCTAAACAACTAGATAAAGTCAACTTAACCTTTCAACATTTCCCAACCCAATATTCTTCCTGCTTCGTTGTTTCTAGCTCAAAGGTTTCAATATGGCACCAGGGACCGCAATCTATTCTCTTCACCAAAAATTATCCATTTTAAATTGAGTATCATGGTGTCAATCAATCCATGGTTCTTAAAGGAAGATAAAACCCACGCATAAATTTAGCAGGTAAGAGAAATCCTAGAAAATATGAGAAATACGAAGCATCAGCAGTGAACTGGAAAAAACCCATTAACAGGAGCTCAAACTACCCAATTAACATTTCTAGACATGTTAAGAGTTTGTCAAATCACGTAACAATCCACCAACATGCACAATGTTAATATTTCAAATGCACATATACAGCTCTTGCACAATTGCAATCTTCAAACTTGGTGTCGTTTTTCTAGATCCACCTTCAAACATGATAACCATATTCAACACTTGCTACTTGATGCTTCAATATCCAACACACAAGGCAAAACCAATTTCAAAATAGGCACCAATTAGCCTGATTAAGGGATCTTGCACACTACAGATACAAAGCTTATGCTACAAGCATACTACTTCGGGTAGTGTGGACAAGAAAAAGCCAAACACTTCAAGATAATTCCACATTTGGCCACTTTTCCACAAGAAACCTAATAAATATTTGGGAGTTCCACATAACATGCAACTTGAAATAAGTTAACCAGGACCACATTCCAGAGCTCATCAATATTGTAGAAGATCCATAATTTACCTAGAATGATTCAATGACAAAAATTAGCCATTAGATGGTCAATACTTGTTTTAAACACAACTATTCCAGCTATTAGAAATCATAGCTGCTCATATAAAGCAATTACATGAGCTATTTGAAATCCATATACCTTGGTTTGTTCAAATTAGCCACCCTGCTACCATTAAAAGCTCTAATCCGAAATGGGTCAACTGCAGTTCTACGTGCAGCCTCAGCAGCCAAAGGAAATCGGTTCCCCTGGAAATTTGACCTTCTTTGAGCTAGCACCCCCTGATTAACATGGAGCAGACACGGGAAAAAAAGAGTTTAGTCAATGGGTGCATCCGGAAGATATCGCAAATTAATCAACAGCAGCAGTAAAAGTCACACACCTGTCTAAGAGAGGACCGTGAGTCCATATACTGGCGCACCTTCAAAGCCTTCTCGTTAGCAGCATTACTAACAGGTTTCTGACTTCTATTCTGAAGGTAAAAAAAGAAAAGAATGATCAGAATATCATATTAGACATGAAGAACAATAAAAATGTTTTTTCTTGACAAAGAAAATTCATACCGGCATCCTTCGCTGCTTCTTGGCTTTACTTGAAGTGTTTTTTGACATTTTAATGATATCATCTAAGTCCATAGAAAATAAAAACTAATCAGAAACCTGTTTCCCTTAAAAAAAAAAACAGGAACAAAGCAAATAGCTCACCCAATGTCATGTCCATTTTCTTTTCTGTGAGGGCTATTGCTTCAGTTGTAAGTGGTTTAGCCGCCATCTGACAAAGTAAACAGCATTAATCCAAAATAGTAGATGAAGATAATTTGGGGGGGAAAAGGGGGGGGGGGAAAGCAAAAGAAAGAAAATATCTTTACATTTAAAAAAAAAAAAAGCTCAATCTTAAGAGACAAAACACACAAACATTACTGAAAGGGGAAAAAAAGTACACCCTTTTAAGTAATTTTAAAATCAAAATTATATAATGAATAAACTCCACGACAAAAACTTATCCACAGGTATTTGCTATTGAAAAAGTTAGATTTAAAAAACCCTAAAATTTTTACGAATTATTCAAACGAAACAAAGAAAATCCGCCGTTTACCAAACCAAATTATAATAGAAAGTACATATAAATCAGAAAAAATTTCAAAAGAAAAAAGAGGAAAGAAAGCCTAGCCAGCCAATTAGGGTTTCTGCAGGTGTTAAACCAATCAAGAAAAGAACTCACCAAACAAATAATATAGATGCCAATTTGCAGATAATATGAGAGAGATCTAACAAAAAGGTAAAGGATTTGAAGCCTAGTTACCGATTTCGAGAAGAAAGGTTTAAGAAGGAACTTTGATGAGAACAGCGAAACGAATTCTAGACTTGGGCCAAGTTGTTGCTAGGGTTAGGGTTTTCGAGGTCACTTCTTCGAAAGAGGGAAAAAAAGGAGAATATTATCACAACGCTTCGGATGCTTCGCGACTACGCAACGAGAAAACAAACAAGGGGAAACTGGTGTTTATAAAGGGCCCTTGGCTGGCGGATTTCAAGTCCATTAAAATTCATTCGTTGATCGTTACTATAATTAGATTTCAAATCCGTCTTTAATTAGAAAATTCCAAGTGCAGCTCAGCATCACGATTTAATGGTGTTTCAACTATTTGACGAATACGAGTCCGCCACGTTGGAGATTTTTTGCCTTCATTTATTCGAGGAAAGTCGTTGCCTTAGTTTAGTTTCGTTTCATGGGGTTCGTTTCTTGACAAATCAGACATTAACCCACGATAGAAATGGAGCTACTTAGTAGGATCCAATAGGCATCGGGTTCCTAAACCCGTTAATTGATATTTTGTTATTTTTATAAAAAATAAATAGTTGTAAAAATGAGTTGTACTTGTATACGAAACTAGTTAAAAAATACAGCCATAATTTCAAAAGAAATACGATCAATATATAAAAAAATAATATTATTTTAAATTTAAAAATATATAAATTTAATAAAAATTAAAATATATATTTTATATTTGATATATAAAAAAATTTATGATATAATAATTTTTATATTTTATAAACAAGGTGTATATATATATATATATATATATAAATTATCATATAAAAATATGAAAGAAAACAAGAAAGGTTTGTTTCCTTTTCCTGTTTTTGTTAAAAAAAATTAAAAATAGATTAAAAAAAGGAATTAGAGTAAAATTAATAAAAGAAATAGATTATTATGGTTTGAACGGTAGTTTTTTTCATGGCACAGCGGTTTGCTCATCGCAGATAAACATATATTTATTCTAAAAGTTATGCCAATACCCCACATTTGATGTGGGACCAAATTTTCCTGAGCTACTGATTAACGGGAAAAAAAATGCCTCATCAGTTGACTGCATAGATCCAGTTCTCAGCGTTGCTTGTATAGCTAACCAATTCTTGCGGTTGGAACCACAAGTTAATTTCATTCTTGGCAGTCTCGAGACCATCACTTCCATGAATTATATTTCTGTAAAAGAACAACTAAGATTCAGATCGTGAAGCGAAAGTCACGAATGTAAAGGTAATCTAAAGAAGCAACAGAGCATGTACCTTCCAACAACCACTGCTAGATCACCTCTGATGGTTCCAGGCTCTGATTTCTGAGGATCTGTTGCTCCAATGAGTTTCCGGCCATATTTTATGACTCCCTCTCCTTCCCAGACCTGTTTACTAATGATTAGTTCAGCTAAGCTCAAAGCAAGTATAACGAGAAGATAACATTTCCAGTTCCTCTTACCATAGCAATAACAGGGCCGGAGCTGAGGAATTCACACAGGCCATCGAAGAAGGGTTTTTCCTTCAAGTCATCATAATGTTTCTGGGCGAATTCCTTTGAAGGAACCAACATCTTGATAGCCACAAGCTTGAACCCCTTGCGCTCAAAACGACATATGATTTCTGCAACCTGGAATATAGACATGCTTTAGCTCAGCGATAAAAAAAAAATGCTAAACTTGAAAAGAAGAGAAAATCACAACGTCCAGCATATTTTTATTTTAAGATATACACTAAGAGCAGAATGAAACAAGTAATGACCACAGGATAATACAACAATTTTGAGATTCATTATTTCAATCTATTGCTGAGAAGATTGGGAAGTTAAGACAACTTTAACTTGATGGTACAGATCAGACGAATCTTACCAGCCCTCTTTGTCCTCCGTCAGGCTTGATAGCGATGAAAGTGCGCTCCATCTGAATGAAGAAAAATGATTCATTAGGTATAGAACAGAATGGAAAAAAAATCAGAGAGATGAACAACATAAACAACAAAAAATATAAAGTATTAGCTATAAAATTGAATGGTGATGGATTACCTCTGCAGCATGAGCCTCCTGATCCTGAAGCATGTAAGCTACAAAGAGATAATGAAAACAAACAAATATTCAGGTCATAGTTTTCTTCCTCTTTTTTGGTAAGGTGAAAAGGTATGTGGAATTCATCCACGGAGATCATAATTAGAAAGACCGAGTTTCTTCTTTCCAGTTTTCCATTTTAAGCAATAGCATTTATGCCACTAATGGCATCTTCATTCTGTTTTAGAACAAATTCCAAAAGTAATAGTAGGCAGAAACTTGAGTATCTGGCACATAAAAGAATTCGTCATCATCATACAACTGATAAAATTCATTCCAAGGATGTAGCTCCCCTAGCTAATATTGGCTTATGACTTTTGATAAATTGACTACTGATATTTGAATGTGCAGCGAGCATGTAACTATGTAGGCAGGCAGTAGATGGATATAAAAAAGAGAAAGTGCAAAGACAAACAAAGAAAAGGCAGTAACATCAAATTAGATCAGTGCAGAGATATGATAGCTAGTACATGTTCATTATTTCGGGATTTGGGCAAAATGTTGGGAGAAATTTAGGGAACAAGTTGAATCTAAAATGCATCGCAATAAAGTATTTCCCCCATTACTGCACAAATGCAAAGTATAATTATTGTAGAAGAGGTCCAGGAAGCCACAATGCTAATACTTGAGCAAGGGACAAGGCTCCTCTTCTTTCACTCAATATAGTAAATCTAGAAACTAGCTTGAACCTTTTATTTTGCTATCATGCCCATTTTGTTTTAAAGCATGAAAACAGAGAGAATTAAATCTAAATTGAAATAGATGCATGCATCCAAGTCAGATCACGCAAGTAACAACAGAGAAAAGAATTGAACAAAAGAGAAAAGAATTGAGTAAAATGGTTGTCATCCAAACCTGCCACTGGAAGAGTAAACACTCCTGAAAGCCGTCCTCTAGATGCATTGGCAGAACCACTATTTCCATAAGCTGAAGCTAAAAGAGGCACCTTACCATTAAGTGAAACTGCTGCTGCAGCAGCTACTGCTCGCCCTTCTGCAGATGATAACACAAAAGTTAAATAGCTTAAAACAGAATGTTTTGCATGTTAAAACACCAGCATTTTCACCACATGGACAAAAAGTTATAAGGTGTAGGCAAGTTGAATCTCAAACATTCCTCAGCATAAACATTCACATTTCATGCAATAGAAATTACCAGCGCATAAATATATGGTTTTTCCGTAGACAGACACATGTAGTGTTTTAACACATGAAAATTGTGCTTCATTGCTTTTTTTCACTAGATGAACGAATGCAAAACGTAGCGGCTCACATCATTTCTTCAAGGGAAAATAAAATGTTTCCTCAAGCTAAAATGGATGTATGTGTTATGCATTCAACCTAGAAATCAATTGGCAATAGGTGAAGTTACCCAACTTCAATATAAAACCACAAGCAACCCAAGATTTAAAAGACGTGGGATAACACAACTTAACTGAATCATGAAAAGCAGGAAAGAATAGAGAATGAAAGAAATTGAAGTGAATACGGATGTAGGTAACAGGGATGCAGAAAAGATGTGGAATAAATCTTTTCCTTTCCTTTTTCTCTATGGTAATTGATAGAAAGCAAATCAGTTAGGGGCAACAAAACAGAATAGATTCTGAGAACTAAAAAAACGTGAAATAACATTCTTATTGTAATCTTTTCCTTTTGAAAGCCCACATAAAGAACAGTACCACACGTTAGGTTCAACTTTTTGCAGCTTTGAAAAAAAAAAAAGAACGTATAGTACTAACAATAACAAATTTTAATTAATAAGAATTGAAAACTAGAATTAAAATTTTAGGTTGCCAAACAGGCCACTAAGAAAACTTCCATCCAAACAACATTGACAGACAAATGAAAGAAAAAGACAGTATTGATGATAATAGTAATTTCAATGTTAATATATATTAGAATTAATGCAATGAAACAAAATATTGAAATAAAATTATAACCTTTGTTTTGATACTTGATAGACAGGTACCAAAATCAGAGTTGAAAATGATTCACAGGATTGATCTAAAACTGAAAAGCAAACACTTTCAAATGAATATTCCGCATTCCATTACATGTGAAATGTGTTCTTTTAAATGATAATAATCTTTGAAAAAAATCCAATTTTTGAATTATCAGGAAAAATATTAATCAAAAAATAGCTTGACAGATCAACCATCAATCAAGTGTAGAGAAATGAGCAAGGCGTTAGTAAAACAATGAGATGAGAAAATCACCAGAGCAAAAGCGAGAGGTCTTGGAAGCTGAAAGGAGAGACCTGGCAGCTCTGGAAGCAGATATATATATCCGAGACCTCATTCTTTTTGGGATTAATGGGCATAAGCTGAGAGCTAAGGAAGTGTTGTGTTTGGGCAGTAGAACAAGAGAGAGAGGAGTGGAAGAAAAAAACGAGAGGGCCCTTATATTAGACGCAAGTACAAATCGCACTTTTTTATGAGTGGTGAGTGAGTTTTGATTGGATTGAGCTCACCCACTCTCTTTTGTTGTGCGGTTAGGTTTTGTTCGGTCAATAAACGATAACCCAACTTGTGGGGAACGTTCAGTAATCGGTTACTCTCTTTTTTTAGCCCCATGGGAACAGGAAAAGTATCTTTATCTTTGGCATGGCACTTCTGTCACTGGAAATGTGGCAATAATGGCTTCTTTATCTTTGGCACTTGTGTCTCTGGAAAAGTGGAAAATGACGAGGAAGATTCTCCTTTTTGTCAAAATTTGGCGAACTCTTCTTTGGAGTTACAGTTTCATTTTATAAGAGATCACTCATAAAATGACATTACAGCATGATGGAGTCTTTTATCATACCATCAAATGAACCCTTTAATCTCTAACTCCACAGTTTAAGTATTTTCTAAAATTGTATGTGATTTTGAGTTATATAATAAGAAAACGGAACAAAAACTTACTTTTATTGAGCTACACAAGACAGATGCTGATTTATTGGAAATACCATCATGTGTACATTAACAAAAGAATTGTTAGTGGGATCCCAGTAATTTAAAGTAAGCTGAGTTCAATATGCAAGCTAAATTTGATCATATACAAGTTAAATGTTAAAAAAAAAAAAGAATCTGTATATGATTTTACTTTTCACTTGAACCATTGGGAGCTTTAACATCAGAACCAACCTTGCAGTTTGTCTGCAAAGCTGATAACCAGGTGTTCACCTAGGAAATGAGAGAAAAGAATAAAAGTTAAATTTGATTAAAAAAAATTATATGCATATATTCAAGCATGAATATACATTGAATTCTAAAGAAATAAAAAAGAAAACTTTATGGCATTTAATCAAAATCAAGTATCTTAGATGAAAGGCAATGAAGTGACTTAGACAAATCTTTTTTGTCGATAACCTCAGACTATTTAACTCATTTAGGTAGAGTCATGCAGATTCATGTTCTGGTTTCCAACAAATATTACTTAGCTTCATCTTCCTCAACTAAAAATAAGAAAATGGAGGATCGGCCCTAACTCAAGATATTGTCCAAGTGAGATCTTATTATTACGCATACTCAGCTGCATACTTTACAAAAACTAAACGAAATGAGCATGGAAATAAACGTTGTATACTGTGTTGGTATATCCATGTTTTAGACACAAGGTATACCTGTATTTTAGAAACATGTGAACACTCATAGCGCAGTCCTTGACGAGTCAATATATAAAAGCAATATTGTGTTCCTTCCTCTTCTCTTGTAAAGCTTGGTAAAGAGCCTACTTCAACAACATCAGACAGAAGGGCAGAATCCTGAGGGCTCAAATCTGCACAGTATATCTTAAGAAGTTGATCAGCATGTAATGTTTAGAATCCACCAGCCCATTACATGAATCCTTCATTGCTAGTGGTATAATTAATGCTTGACCAAGTTGAGCTAAAAAAATATTAAAAGACTTGAATTGAAACTTAATAATGTGTTCATTAAAGAAGAGAACAATTAAAAACTGCTTGATCATCTTGAATTTGAAAATTCAGCTCCTGTATTCCTGATAGAAGTTTTATGTCATTTTCCATTTTACACTAACCATGCAGCATGCACCACAGAATCTGGATACAATTTGTAATGATAATAGTAGAAGAATAAAGAGAATACACTAATGGTTATTACCTGTGGATAATAAATAAAAGAATATACATTGGCCATGAAGAACAACAAATCGAGGAAGCCAGTCGTCAACATCAGTATCATCAATAGGAGCAGGTTCTCCAGGTAAAGCCGTCCACCTCTGGCAATGAAAGATGTGCAGTTAAAATCATTAGCCAGAATAGTAGCAGTGCATGAACAGAGGAAGCAGCTTAAAAGAATAAGAAGTAAGATAGCAAGATGGGCTAATTCATACGGTTCGGATGTACAAATAGCCTGAAAGACACGCAGACCGTAATATTTCATCGATATGTTCCAACCTGCAAAAAACAGAAACATCAATAAAAGGAATGCAGAAATATTGTGTCTAAATCTCAATATTACACTCAATGCTGCTAGGAATTGTGGATATATAAGCTCAGGGAAATCCATAGGTAACATAGAAACAGCATGGTTCAGAGACCATTATCTGCAAGTTTGGCCCTGACATATAGGAGGAGAACTCCATATAAATTCCGGATCTTGAAAGGGTAATTCAGAATTCTAGAAATCAACTATACTCTTTCTTCCATCAAACTAAAGGTTCAAATTTAAAGGCTCAAACTGTCATACATCATCTTCCACTGCATTAAATTATTATGGACATGCATATACAGTTGACCAAAATATGCATCATGGTTCAAAATTCAAGATTCAACTCTCCATTACCGAGCTTTCAAGTGAGCTTCTCTCTCTTCTATATCAGCAAGTTCTGATCTAAGTGATTCCAACTCGGCAGCAGTCAACTGGACCTGTTAATAAAAAAAAATTATGGTGATAAGGGATGTGTGGTTGTCAATAAAACCAAATGGGAAGCTTCAAAGAGGCTGTTACATGAACCTTTTCCTGACCATCAGCACCATAATTCCATGGCAACCCTCGCAAACTGAACAGATTCAACATGACTGCAGCACTACTCAATTTTCGTTGAGACCATAAACTGCTATAGGACCTATCCTAAAGCATAATCAAACTAGTGAGATAAGATGAACTCAAAATTCTTAATCTGTTCTCTCTTTGACCTTCAGAAAGTAATACCTCGAAGAATTATCAATTCTTGGCTGTGAATCAGGTGGACTTCTGTTTTGAGGAGAGTCACCACTGGGAGTTGAGACTTGAAGATGATCTGGAATCACCTTGATCTTCCCAAGAGTGTCACCCATAAAGTTATATTCGCTATAGGAAGATGTACAGACCTATATCCAATAAAAGCAAACATGACAACCATACTTGTAGTATATAACCAAACTTAAGATGATATAACAAGCTTCCAAGTCCAGAATTTGTTTAAGAAAGAGAAAAAAGTAAGTTCTCTGATCACTGACTTATTCACCAGGCTTTATAAACCTGAACTATATTACGGAGAAACTGATATGTCAAAACTTAAGTCGCTAAGTACTTGCACAAGGGCTTGCCAAAAGATGAGCCAATTATATTTGGAAATGGGATTCAAGTTCTTTTAGAAGAATGAACTTACAAGCCATTGTCCTTAAAACATTGAAAACCTATTAGATTTCAGGTTCATCATAACCCACAGAAGTATACAACTAAGAGATCCAGATGAACACGCTAAAATCAATAAAAAATTAGGAGAGTGGTTCATGGCTGTCAACTAGCTAATCTCCACCTAAACTACAAGGTAGACATATATGAAAATTTACAGAATTTAGGAACATATAAGCCCCAATTATGCACCAGAGGTACCGTAAGAAAGCCTGATAAATCACAAGAATAATCACTACTCACACTTCACAGAATTAAAATCCCTTAAAGCTAACTCCTAATTAGAAATTATTAACCAACTTAAAACGCAAGAGGGACAAGGTTTTCATGAACTGAAAACAATCAAACCATTGAATTTTTATTATTCTTTATATGCATACCAAAGGTTGATCATTTAACTAATAATTAACTGCTCAAACCATGAGAAAGAGAATTAAATGAAAAAAAAAAGAAAGTTGATGCCCCCCCGATCAACAGATAAAACAACAAAAAGCTGCCCAAAAGAAGAAGCCCAAGATAAAAAGAAAAATATCCCATCAATATAAACCCGATCAAAATAAGTAAAACAAGGTTCTGATGAGCTTACAGAAGTTGATCTCTTGAATTGTGTAAGCAGCGGGAGCAGAAGAAAGGAACAAGATTGAAGGAAAAGGATAATGTTTTGATTATAAAATCTATTCTAACGAAAAGATGAAGAGAGACCCTTTTTTTTTACCAGTAGAAAGAGACTTTTAGACAAGGTAGAAGACGGGAAGCTAAAGAGAGAAGGATTTTGCGTTCACGGAAGGTGCTTTGACACTCCTCCAACTTACCATACATAACCATGACTGGCTGGTAGAGTCCTTTCCTTTGAGTTTCGATCGTACTGTTTAATTTCAAAGGACCATTATACCCCCGTCAATGGCATTTTTTTTCTTTCTTTTTACCATTTAATGCTTTTTATTCTTTAATTAAAAATAAAATTAATATTTTTAAAATTTTGAAAAAAGCTTAAAACATAAGATTTTTTTTATTTTTTAAATTATAAAAATTTTTAGAATTTTTTAATTTTCATATTTAAAAAAAAACAATGATCATGTTAGCAAAGTTAATGAAAATTAATTTATCATATTAATAATTGGATCAATATTATCAAAATCAATTTGTACAAAAATAATATTTTTATTAATTATATTAAAAATATTAAAATTAAAATTTCGTGTGAATATATGAACTAAAATTTTAATGAGATTAATAATTAGACTAAAATTATTAAATTAAAATAATATGAGAATTTAATTTCTATAAATTATAATAAATAAATTAAATTTCAAATTTTGTTAAAATATAAAAATCATTATCATACTCTAACCAAAAATAAAATATATGACAAACTTTTAATTTCATTTATGAAATTAAAACTTTTCACAATCTAATATCAAAATCGAACTAAGATAATTAAGCCGTATTATTTCTCGAAGGGCTAAGTAATTAATCACCAAATCTCACTTCAACCATCTCTTCAACAGTTTATAGCATCAATTAGTCATTTGGCCTTCTAAGAGGCAATCTTTTACTGCAATTTTACTCTAATTCTCGCATGTAAACTTTTTCCATACCATGAAGCAATCCAAAATCCGGAAGTTATCTCAACCTCATCCACTCAATTATTCAATTCACTATTAGAACAAGCCGATAGCTAAAGGTCTAAGTGCTCTCGAACAAAGTAACGATGAAAAGCAAACGGATAGTGATGAATGATGATGGTTCGGTACACCGGTGGACCATTATGATGATGGTGGAATTTATTTTGCTTTTCTTTTAATGTGGGGATGTTGATGAATCAGATTTCTTATCCTGTAAATTGTGTGGCAAAATAATTGAAGATTAAACCAACCGCCAATATAACTATTGTGGCTAGGATTAGAAGAGGACTTTTCTCCTCTCTCTCGCTAGTAGACTTGCTTCTGAAAAAACATGGTGTCTTCCATCACTCTCCCAACCCTTCAAGGTTCTCTACATCGATCTGAATTCCTTGTACAGAATCGCAAGTCATCTTCTTCAGTTGCCAAACAGCCTAAATCCCTTTATGCCAAGTTTGACCTGTTTGAAATCTTGGGAGGTAGGGGACTCTGCAATGGAGAAAAAGTTATAGAAGTTACAGGAAGCATCATCACTTGCTATTACAGATGAAGAGAGTTCAGGCAGCACGTCAATCCCAGTTCCAGAATATGCTTTTGAAAAGGAGATGATGGGGCTAACTGGAGGATTTCCAGGTGGTGAAAAGGGATTGAAAAAGTTTATTGAGTAAAACCCACCTCCTGTAAAGTACTCGGTTTCGGATTCTGGCAGTAGACTTGCTGCCAGAAAGAAGGCAAAACCACCAGACTTGCAACTGTTAATGCCACGAATGATCGCAATTGTGAAGAATCCTATCAACCCATTCTACATGTACCGCGGCATTGTGCAGCGGATCATTGATGCAAAGGCAAGGGTTCTTTTTGAGGGAGGAAACTGGGACAGATTGATCACGTTTCACCTTGACGAGCTTTAACGCAGAGAAAAGGACCCTCCATCGAAGAATCCTAAGTCAGCTGTTCTTGAAGCTATTCTAGAGGAGGATCCAAAGTGATGATTCCATTTCATTTCTCAGTCTCAACGCTTATAGATGAATGGTATGAATTATGTGCAGTTTTGGCTATTAAAGCTTATTTAGGAATCACTGCCACAGATACTTCAAGCATCAAAAACCAACAAATCCACAAATCTTCTAACATCAAGAATCAACATTAATATGTAAAATATAGAGTTATGCATCAGAAAAGGCCTCAATTCAATTGTCTTTCTATGTGTTTATTCACTTAAAATGGCGTTGAACCTTTTTCTGTTTCCACTGCCACACACCAGTATCATAAGAAATTGAAGTTTCAATATTGAGAAAAGAAAAAGAATGAGCAAATTAAAAGTCTGTGAAGTTGTCTTCTTTGTTTAAGCTTCACCAGATGATCAGAAACAGCCACCCATCTGCCAAAAGTGTGCCAAAACAGATCAATACAAACTAAAACAAAAGACAAAAAATTTGACAAACTACATGTTCAATAGATTGGTTTAAGCACTCAGAAAGAACAAATAGGGACACATCAAACAAGCAGTTTTACAAACCGTAGACAGAACAAAAGATGAGGAAACATTCATTGTCAATTCATTCACACGGCCAAACCAAAGGAAACACCAAGCCTCATGGAAAAGTACCAATATTTCTTCTTGCTTAAGTATACTATCATAAATTGCACCCGAGCATTTTAGCTAATGGTTGGTGCAGGATCCCTGCTCAAAGAGCGGGGTTTGTATCCCCTCCCAAAAAAAAAAAAAGTGTACTGGCATAAATTAAATACTTCTCCAGTAGAGTTTGCAAAGCTTTAGTTCATACGCATTCAACGCATTTTAGTGCTTCATAACATGGATAGATACAAGCAATAAATTCTCTGATCTAACTGTTCTCTTGCATGTTTTGTTGGTGATCATAAGACGTATAAATGCAGTTAACATAAATGTCCAATGCAGAAAACTATTAAAATTAAGACAACAACCTGAAAAGGAGGGATTTACATACCAAAATAGCCTCAATTTCCTCATTGGAAAGAGGTGTTCTTTTAGGCTGAAGAGAAGCTTTCCCTCCAACAGTCGAAGGAGCCTTAGAACTAGAGAAGAAAGTCAGATCACCATCACCAGTTCTTGTTGCAGATTGAGGCTGCAATTCAGAACCTGCAAATTTTGATTTGATTTTACTTTTTTGATCAATACCCATTAATTGCATTGTATCATTATGTCCCGATCAGCAAACATATTTTAGAACAATTTGACTTTTGTTTACAGATTCAATAAAAAAAAAAAATCAATCTTCTGTTAAGCATGAACATATAAAAGCCATAAAAAAAATGGAATAAAGCAAAATGAGATTTAATAACACATTAAGAAATTGAAAATAAAGAAAAGACAAAGAGGTAAGAATCAAGGGATCGATAGGCATGTGAAAGAGGAGAGAAAGAATACCAGAAGGTTTGGGATGTCTTTGGGGAAATTTGATGCGAGGGATTCTCTTCATCGCTCGCGCGGCGCCCATATCTCTCTCTTTATTTTTTTTCCTTTTCTCTCCTTGGTGTTTTCTTTGCTTTGGAGTTTCTTGAGAAGTTTGACAATGATTTTCAATTAAGAATTTTTCGGGTTTTAGAGATTTCGTTTTCTAGAAGAGAAGGCGGCGATGTTTCGGAAGGTAAAGCGAAAATATAAAATTTGATTTCTCCCACTAATTAAAACGACGCCACTTTCGTTTTATAAATTCACAATGAAATTTTTTAATTTTACAAAAGGATGATGTTATATGTTTTATTTTATTAATTATTTTTTATTATATCTTAGAAGATACGTCTAATTTTATTAATTATATTTATAAAGTTCAAAAAATTTATTAATAAATAAATGTGATCATTTCTCAAATATGAAAATATAATACTTAAATACTAGTATAAAAATAAAGATTTTTTTGTCCAAAAATGTTTGAAGATTTGTATTAATCAGAAGGAAAATTTCGAGCACAGACTACCAATATTAGGCTTTTCCTATGCAACTCCATGTAAACGGAAATTTGAACAAGGTCCATGACCTATGTACCACTGGACTGGTCCAGGCCAAGCCCAAAAGGCTTCCCTGCACAAATGCAGAAAAAGGCCCAGCATACCTGCACAAAAAGAAAATGACGATTTCAAAAAGCATATTTTTACGTGTGATGTTGAATTTATCACATAATAAATTTTATCCACTCTAGAAGAAACTATAGCCGTCAGGGACCGGACTAACACCTCCGATTCCAAATAATAGTAAACCCAAATTAAATTGTGAACAATGACAGCTCCAACTCCAATATGAAATAGCTCCATCAAAATCCATCAATGCTTTCTACTTGCTTGCTGCAAGTGGTCGAGCTAAGTAAAATTCTGGACTTGGTCCAATGGTTTCAGTCAAAATCCGTAACTTTCATAAATAAATTCAAGACAGATGCAAAGTTTGCCTTTTTTTTTAAGTCATCCAAAGAGGAAAAATGAAAAAGAAAACTATATAGATTTGTTTAGCTTTGGAGCTAAAACAAGCTGGCATTGACTGCCACAAAGCATCATATCAAAACACGCGTTTTGATCAAGTTTAATTCTGACAATTTCAAGTATTAAAAGAAAAGAGATGAACATGAGGGGTATCATTTTTTTGTAGATTCTGTAGCAAAGCTACTTCAAATGAGATAAGCTAAAGCCCAGTTTTCTTTCAATAAATTCACTTGTCTAACGTTTGACAGGCTTGTCTTCTCTTTTTCACAGTGTCTCTTTGCTTGACTTGATAATCCCATTTAAATTTTTTTCACTTTCCTAGCGTTTGTCTGGTTTCCCTTTTTCTGCCTTTTGGAGAGAGAATTTTCTTCATAGGGTGATGTGTTCCATGCAAGTTACAAGACAGTACAAAACATTAAAGCTGTCAATTGCTTTCACCTTTGTTCTTTTTTGGAGAATATTACCTTAAATCACGCTTAAAGAACTAGTATTATAAAAATATGGTTCCTCATTTCTCAGTCTTCATTCAAAATTAAAAAAAAAAAAAGTAGTCCTGTTACTTAAATGAACTCATCACAATGATGAATCAAGAACCATGAATTTCTTGTGAATCTCACTTGAACGTCCTAGTTTCTACAAACTCCACAGAAAATAAAGCGGGAAAAGAAGCGGAAGCAACAGCAATGCATCATGTAGGCGCTTTGCTGATTGTTGTCCACGGTGTGGCCTGTAGAGAGTGAGGGGGATTGACCAATATTTAACAGTCAATGTTGAACCCAGTTTTCCAATTTGGCTGAAATAGCGGAAGTTTCATATCCCAATCTCGTGCACTGGACGTCCTGACCCATTTCCCTTAGCCAAATATAATGTTCGAGATTTACACTTTGCCCAAAATACCCTCCCTCCCTCTCACACGTGTGTCCTTCCAAGGCCTCCCCCGCTTCTATTCCTATATAAACTCACCCTACATTTTCTTGCTCCTGCACCTGCTCCATCCATTTTTATCAGTACAAAAAGTGTTTTAAAAAAAACAAAACCCATCTTTTTCCCCACAAAAAATGCTCACCCTTTTAGCTTCTTGCTTCCACAGGGTCTTTTCTGGTGGAATTCTTGAACTTGTAGAATCCAAGAGTGCCTCAGAATTCATATCCAGAGATGAGTTGAGCAAGAAGAAATCACCCAGCAAGCAAAAGAGTTACCATGGTGGTTCCTTTTCATGCACACAACCATTGCTAAAGGTTGAGGATGAGAAGGATATGAAGAGAAATAGTACCGGCTTTGATGGGAAAACAACTACTATTATGAGAATAAAAGTGAAGATGACAAAGCAAGAAGCAGCTCGATTGCTCTCAAAATGCAAAGATGGAGGGATTCTTGAATTCAGAGACGTAGCTCGTGACCTTGTGGACCTCCCAATGGATCGTGTTAGTGTTGTGTTCCCTTGCCCTGGTAGCAATGCAGTGCTCAATAGTATCCCGGAAGAGTATTAGATATAGCATGGTAGAGCAGTCAGTACCGTCAAGACACTATTTCAGTTTTCTGGTTTTTTGTCAAAACTTTCATAAGGGAAACTGATTTAGGCACTGTTTTATGGATTGAATGTAATTTTTTATCTTATATTGGGTTGAAGAAATGTATAAATATGTAAAAATACAAGTATCACTTCATCCAAGTGAATGATTTGGGTTTGAGATTCAAATACCTAATAGTTTCTGTATCATTTTCTATTTTCGCATGCCATATAGAATCCAAACATGCTGTAATCTGCTATTGATAATTCTTAAACTGAACTTTCAAATGGCCCAGGAGATCAGTTCAGAAACTTGAAACATCTGATTATCTTATCCCTTGCCTCTTACAAGGTAATAACCAAAGGCCTTCCTGAATCTCCTGTTCCAGTTGAAACTTGAAAGCCAACTTTGTTGCAGGAAGGAGGGCGTCTGATGATCAATGCCATCCCAATTCCGGAGCCTTGAAAATGACATGAAAATAAATTTAACTTTTGCACATGAAATTTTTGGAAGAAAACTAAATTCAATGACTGGATTGGCACGTTTGAACACATGGTAGCTTTTGCTTATCCTATGGTTACCAATAAAACTTGTTTCATTTAATAAAATTTGTTTCTTTTCGTTGGAATCTTCAAACGTCCTGTTGATCTAATACAATACTGAGGATGACCCGTTAATAGAGTAGTCAAACTCGTCATTTTTTATTAAAATGACCTATAAGCAAAATAAAATAAACTCAAATACTAAAAAACCTCTTGAATTATTTATTTTTTAAAATAATTTTTAAAATTTTTATTTCAAATAAAATATTAATTTATATTAAAAACCTATTTTGATATAAATTAAAAGATAAAGAATAATTGAGATACAAATTAATTTTAAAGATTTATTGATGAAATTAAATATAAAGATTTATTTAGATATAATAAAAATATAAAAATTGATAAAGGTTAAGAAATTTTTTTATTATTTACCAATAAAATAAGTTTTAGAGCATACATGGGGGACGCTGTGGGTGTTTTTGGGTCAGTCAAAATAAGGGAGTCCCCCTTCAATTGGAGCCCACTGATGACTTTTGTTGTTGATTCCATCCATTACTCGCAAATAGTTACAAAACCATGCAATTCACAATGGGTCTTTTGTTGTGATGTAGAAAAGGGGTCCCAATGAATGATAATGGCCGTTTTCTGTTGGATGAGGAAAAAGAATGGGCCTCACATTGGTATATTGACACGTCCATGACCCAATTGAGATTGATTTATGTCACGTCAATTTCGTTTTCAGTATCCAACTGGCCTAAGTCTCCGTCTTAATGTTGGCCCATGTGGCCCATATCTGATTTCTCTCTTTAGGAAATTGTAGCATAATTACATGCAAGATACGCATACTAGAAGCTGATGCGATGCTAAAGTCAACAATTCAACGCGTAAACTTCGAGGACAATTTAGATGGTCATTAATTAAATTTAAATATTAATTTCAATAAAATTTATTTTATTAAATTTTATTTTTAATAATAATTTCATTAATTATTATAAAATTTTTTAATTTTATTAAAATAATTTTATCATTCGTCTAAATAAATTCTTAATAAAAAAATTTTATTTTTTAATTTGATTTTTTTGAAAAATCGATGGAGTCAATTCTACGGGGAGAAAAAAATAAAAGGAAGTTACAATGACCTCTTTTTACGAGCATTTTGTAGCTTTAAAGTTAAAACCAATCATAATCAGGGGAGAAATAGTAGGTCATATCAAGATGACTCGGTCCTATGATTGAGAAATGCATACTTTGAAGCCTAAGACACCGTCAAATGTTGGAAAACCAGATCCAAATAATTCGACCTGCAAACTAAAGTTAGCACACTTTATTAAAGCCGTATGCCGGGAGCCGCTTTGATTAAATGATCCCCGCTTTTACTTTATTCCATTCGTATAATTAAACAAAAATTTTGGGACTGGACACAAATCCTTTCTATTCAAATGAAACTTTAATTATATTATTATTAGCTCGGATTTTAACAATTAATACACAACCGTTAATTTTCAAGATGGTTAAATATAGAAAGGTAAGCTTCAATATTAAATAATGGAAGAAAAAAATGTAAAATTTAAAGACTTCTTATGTTACCAAACGAGATCACGTTTTAATGTTAAAAAAAAAAAAAGAGAAGAGATTATATGATTTAGGTTTAATCTAATTTTATGTTAAATTTATTTAATTATATATTTATGTTGAATATATTTAATTAAATATTGATTCTTTAGATAATTTATACCATTTGTTTTTATTATCGATTCTCGAACCCTACGCTCGTAGTTGAAGTGTCAAACACTTAATCTTAGAGGACGAGGAGAGCCAGGTATCTGTACCATTATTGCTGGTCTAAGAAGCAAATTCGGTCATACTAAACTAATAAGAAGCGAGAATTCTATTTGCCTTCTAATTTTTATTCTACGTACCCCATTATTAAATATACTTTAAATTTAAAATTTTTTATTTTTAGTAAATACATCCATCCCTCAACAATAGGTTTTTTTTTATTCCCTTAATATTTTTTTCTTCCTGTTTTCTTCTTCTTCCTTCAATCTTAAACTCAAATTAACCCTAATTAAGCCATCATATTAATCCAAAAATTATGTTTTTTTAATCTTTTATTGATTGAAAATAAGATTTAAAAATTTATTTCATTTGATTTGATTGAAATGCAAGTAAAAATAAGTTAAGATTTATGAAATGTATGTATTTTATAAAATTCAAGCTTTTAGAAAATGAATTTTTAAGAAATTTTAAAGATTTTTTGAAAATGAATTTTTCAAAAACCCTTAAAGCTCTTAGAAATCTTAACACTCTTGAAAAAGAAAATGAATTTTTAAGAGCTTTAAAGGTTTATGGGAAATTTATAGAAACTTTTAAAATTTTTTAAAATTTATTTTTGAAAAGTTTTTAAGATTCTTAGAAGTCTATTTTCAATAAATTTTATTTCAAAATATAACATAAATTTTGAATATTTATTTTTGAAAATAAAACAAAATTTTTGGAAATAAATATTCAAAAACATAAAAAATTAAATTCAATTGGGTATAAGAGAAAGAATGACGAGAGAAGAAAAAGAAAAAGGAAGAAAAGGGAAAGATGAAGATGGTAAAATTGTAATTTATTAAAAGATAAATTTGATATTTATTATGTGAGTACTTTTAAAAGAAAATTAACAGGATGGAAAGAGAAATTTGAATGATGTATTTAGAAGCCCCCATGAGAAGCCGATCTCCCATTGTTTTCAGGGGGTCCACAAAACGGTGATCTCTTCTAAAAGTTGAAGAATGTTCAACAGTTTGGAAGAGAAAAAAAAAGGTTCAGAAAATTCCAGTTGGAAACTTATGATCGAGCTGTTGAGTTGTTTGTTGTTGATCAATTTGATGCTGAATTCTGGCCCTATGACTAATAAGTATGACTACCTCAAGCTGATCTACGCCAACTGTCAAAAACTTGTCTCAGGAGTCAGGCCCCCAGCCATCTCTCTCACCCTTTCCCATCCCACTCTCAAGGGAAGGAGGAGGAGAATTAGAATTAGAATTAGAGATTTGCAAGATTTGGTAGGTAAAACTAAAATTGACATTCTTAACTTCTAATTCCATAAAGTCCAAAAAAGAAATTTCATCATCAATTCCATAAAGCACAGCTTACAAATGACAGTGTTTTTCAGGTTACATATATATATATATATATATATATTAAATCTTAAATTATATCATTTTTAATTTTGAGTGATCATAATTCAAATTCTGATTATTTCAAATATGTATAAAACCAATCAATCATCTCAAGTAGATATGCCTACTGATCTTTGTTTAACTCCAGGAAACTTGAATAAAAGATCTAAGTTTATAGTAATTAAGAGAGAAAGTTCTATATATGTATTTATCCAAAAACTCCTCTCTAAAGGTAGAGAAACATTTGGAACTTGGTTCATCACACAATTGCGAATGATAATTCTGATATATCCTGCCATGGAGTTACCCAAGTATATAAAAAAGAGGTTCTGAAGAATATGAATAAAAAACCCTAAGGCTAAAAAGTAAGAAGAAAGAGAGACGGAGAGGAAAAGCAAGAAAAAAAGGATTGAAGCTTCATGATGATCTGTTGTCCATTTCAAGTCCTTCAGCTGGTTCGACGTCTTCCATGATACTCTCCAATGAAGGCCTCCAGGAATCAACTTTTCCTGATCTTGCTTCCTCCATTTCCACCAAAAGATCCTGTAAGCTCTTTCCTCCATTACTGTTATTCTTCAGCTTCAGCAGGAACAACTCTAGCTCCTCTTTTGTAAGCACTATCTTCACCTTTATGCTGCCTTTCCCAAACTCCGTTGCAGCTTCACCAAACTCTTCTACTTCCTCTTCTTCCAGCTTCCTTGATCTGGATGTCTTCATAATGCAATTCCCCATGATTTTTCCACTTCCAAAACTTCAAATCCCTCCCTGAAAAAAAAAAAAAAAAAAACCCACTCTTTCTTGAGTGATCTTAGAAAGGAAAAAGAGTAGTCACCTAATGACTCTGATGCATGTGAAATTGTGAAAGTGAGTGACTAACTATTTATAGACATAATTTGTTACTAATTACAATCCCCTGTATTAATTAAATATATGTTCTTGGACTTATTTTCTTCACGAGACTTGATTTTTTCTGCATGCTAAGTGACAAACTGAACTGTCCACATTATAAACTATAGATTAATACTACTATGCCATTTATTCGTACAACTTTTTTTGGGTGGAAATTTATTAGGACAACTTTATATCATATCCGAATTAAATGTACTCCATTACACACCGTGTTACAACTGTGGCAAAGGACATTATCTTTTAGACAAGCTAGCATTCCTGCTAGTTCTTCGTTGGATATGAATATTTGTCTTAGCATTTTCATATACTGTACCTTATATTTATTATTTAACTAATTTAGTGATTTCATGATCTCAATAACAATAAATTTTTTTTTTGAGGTTTGATTGTTAAAACCATTTTTCCAGGTTGAATTTTCATCCCAATGACTAATTTTTGGTTTAAAGTGCAAAAAAGAGAAGGATAGATGGACTAAAAATTTTCAAATTTTCTTTGCAAAATATAAATTATAATTACTTGTATACTTGATAGGAAAATGCCAGAAAGAATTTAAGAAAGAAAAAAGTTGACAGCATACTTGTCAGCTTTGACAGTTTCAAAGTGTGAAATATTGAACTTTGCTTCAAAAAGAATATAACTAGTTTAGTGTGAACGTCTTTTAATTTATGATTTCTGGACAGAAATTTGACCAGATTAATACTCCAATATTGCTGCTTTTAAGTTTCCTTCGATTTGCTTAAAGAAGAAAAAACAGCATGGAAAAAACTATAATTGCTGAGAAAATTACATTTTTTTTTTAATTTTTGTTATTCAAAGATAAAATAATCATTCTTTTCTTACTAATTTTCTTTCCCAATGGCAACTACTAGGAATTTTTTTTTTTAAGAACTTTCTCTAGACAAACCAAAAAGGGGAATCGTCAATTGGATCAAAAGTAAATTTGTGGAAAATGTTAGGAGGCAAAATATTGGAAATTTGGCATATGATGAAGCAAACTTTGGTTTTTGTCAATATTTATTTATATTATATATAAGAATCAAATCCCCGACACTGTCACGGGCAAAAATAACTTCTTCACTACCTCACATGTTATTAAAGATTGTTGAAGTTTGATTTGAAAAATGAAAGTTGAGTCATATCCACCTGGACAATGGACTGATGACAGAAAACTCGTGTTCATATAAGTACATGAATTTTAAAAAATCCAATGATTTTTTTTACTTATAAAAATCAACGATGAGTTTTATATATATATTTATGTAAATTTTTTCCTTTTCTTAAAATGTTTTTTTAAAAACAATAGTGGTACACTCGTTATCTATAGTTTAATCTCCCAAATCAAAGGGATTAATGAAATTAACATATTGATTTATTTAATTAAAAAAAAGTTATCACTTAGTTTATTATTTAATGTTTTTTCTTAACTCTAGTGGTTGGCTATTAAAAAACTTGACCCTCCATACATTTCTTTAACATGTCATTATCGATACCATGATATCATTGTTGAGCTTTGTCTGAATGAAAAATGGCAGAATTTACGTACAGACAATGTTCACCGGCCGTTACCTACGTTTTGTTTTTTTCACTAATGCAAGGATTTTCCATTGATAGAGATAATAAACAATAATATTTTAATAATAATTATAATGACGTACTACTTGATTTGTGAACACGAGGCTATGTCAAGTTCTCCTTTAACTTTTATCTTTTCAGGTGGAAATTTAAGAAAAGTTAAAAGCACTAGCATGGAAAGATTGGTAAAGCTTGATGGTGATTTAGATTAAAAAATTACACCTTTTTCTTCTGCTTTTTTAAAATGACTTTTAAGTTGAATAATATTATTAAATAAAAAAGTCTTTCACTCCATAAAAATCTGTCAAAGAGATCTAGAATTTCATAGTAATTTAGTGGCTATAGCATACTGTGATTGTGCTTCATGTTACAAGTTTCATTTATCAATATCTTTAATTATAAAAAAAAAAAAACTATTAGCTACTACAATAAATAAATTATGCATTATCATATTATCATTAGGAGCATTTAAAATTCTTATTTTTTATATAAAAGTATTTTTGTAATTTTTTTATTTTTTGATATTAAAAATCATGAAATTTTAATTTTAATATTAAATATTTTAAAGTAAAAATATTTTATTAAATTTCTAAAAAATTAATATATGACAAATATTTTAAAACGAAGAAAGTATTAGAAAACTTACAAAATTGAGAGAAAAGTATAAATTTAATTTTGAATTCCAAGGCAATATAGTAATTATATTTTTTCATTATTCCAAGCAGTGTATTGAAGTTTACTTATAAGAAGAAATGAAGCTCCTCTACTTTGTCAAATGTTTTTCTTGGGTTAAGTTTCTGTCAAACCACGTGGTCAGCATATCTCTAATAAATACAACAAGGTGTGAACATGGATTTTATGCTCGAAATCCAATCCGCAAAATTTTCTTCTTTTTGACTACGATTGACAACAAAAGGTGCCAACAGTCATCGGTCTATTGGTATTGATGTTTATTAGTTAAATCTTGGAGTTATATAAGCATTAGATTTTAATAATCTTAAATAAAAAAATATAAAAATCATATATATATATATATATATAACTAATTTATGTCTTTCTTTCGCCATAATACAATGTTAAAAAATTAGTTAAAATCCTAAAAAAAATTTGAACTATTTAATTTTATTTAAATAAGCTTATATTCTTTTATATTTTTTAAATAAAACTTTATAATTTTATTTGTACTCATATAAATCCTTATCTTTAAGAGTGTCTATAAATAAGATATGAAACGGATAAAATATTTTTCATTCTTATTATCATTTTTTTATATTATACACATATTTGTATCCATATTTAACAATATTTTAAATTTATTCTTATCTCTATCTTCATTCTCATGAGTATTTAATTAGTATAAGTAATTTTCGTACCTATAATTTTTACAAAAATAAAAAAATAATAATTTTTTTAGCTTTATTTTATCTTGCATATTTATATAATTTTTAAAATATATATTTGTTTTAATTACTTTAAACTAAATTTTATATTATTAAATAAAAAATTATTTTATTAAATATATATAATATATATAGGGTTCTAAGTAAGTGCTATATTACTCATCTACATACTTATACTCCATAAAAAAATTTTAAAATCATACCCCTCTGTTTTTATCTCCAAAATTTATTACATATCCCTATTATGGTAAAAAATTTAAATTTCCTGTTGGCTTTGAATAAGATCAACATTCCTACTTACCTCAAATAAAAAATTGATTTAAAAATTTATTTAAGTATAAATTAAATATTATGGTCTTATTTGGATAAACTTAATGATTAAAAGCTTATTTAGATACAAATTAAAGTTAAAGTCTTATTTGATTGTAATAAAAATATAAGAACTTATTTTAATCAAGGAGTAAAATTCAAAAAAAAATTTATTAGTTTAGTCTAAAAAATTCAACAGGATTAGTTTGAATCCATCTTATTTTTAAACTTAACAGGAAAAATAATCCGCGCAGGGCAAATTTAAATAATGTAATTATAATCAGATACATAATTAAATGATAATTAGGTTCATAACTTAATTTTAACTAAAACTCAAAATTAACAAAGCGTTTAACTTTGACTTTGAGAAGATCCCAAATTGTGTTCTATGGACATCGTCAGCTTGAACAAGTTATGAACAGACTTAATTTTTATTTTTTTGTTAATTTAAACAAATGATTTTGACCAAAATTTTAGAGATTGTTTTATAAACAAATTGATCTCGGAAAAAATGTATTAAGTTCCTTTATATTCATAACAAATATCATTTATAAATTGTTCATAGATTAATTAAAAGCTCGTTTATGACTTATTTATTGTTTAATAATAATAATATATTTTACTATCGTTTATTTTTTATATTTGATATATTTATTTATATTTTATATTTTTTAATTATTTTTAGAGATATTACTTTAGAAATAATAGACTCGTTTAATTTATTTATATTTTAAATTTATTTGAATATCATTTATTTATTATTTATAAATAATTTTTAATTGCTTGTAAACACATTTGATTATATATTTATAAATAAAATATTTATTTAATATTAACGAATAAATTTATTTAACTTAAACAAACAAACATCATGTCAAAAATTTTTATCCAACACGAATAAATTTTAAAAACAATAAAATTACGAACGAGCCAAATTCATTATAAATTGACTCGTTTACAATCTTAAACATCCATCAAAGATAATGATTAAAGAAATATGTAATTCTTATTATAAATTATTAGTCTAGTACTGGGATTTGCACCCTATGTAGTAAATGAAAAAAAAATTACTCCTATAATTCTTTTTTTGTTTAGACAATCTAATCCGGTTTTATGCTATTTCAGAAATTCTGATGAAAAAACTTGTAAATAATTTAATTTTATTGAGCCCGTTTCAAAGGCATTATGAAGGCAGATGCATGGAGATTTGGTTCAACTTAATTGTCTACACAAACAGCCAACAGGTATAATATGATGATTTGAAAAGTGAAAAACAATATTATTTTTAAGGTTGTAAATATATATATATATATACACAAATTTATAAATGAGTTTAAAGCTCACGAGATATATCTAAAAAAAAAAAAACTTAACCTTATAAGTTAAGTAAACATAATATATATTTTAACAACCTCCTTCAAAATAATGATGGTTCGAAATGAAACATTTGGAGTTTGAAAACTAAATAATAAAAATGTAAACTTGAAAGAGACTTTGTAAAAAGATCCACCACTTATGACTCAGAAGAAATATGTGATAACATAATGGTGCCCTTGTATATCTCCAGTTTGATAAAATAACAATTTATTTCAATATGTTTCATCCGTTCATAAAAAATATCATTATGACCAATTTGAATTACACTCTTACTATCACAAAATAGTAGAATAAGAGTAGGCGTGTCAACACCTAAATTCATAAGTAACTGACACAGTCACATAACTTTTGCTATAATGTCTAATAAAACTCTATACCTTTGCTTCAGCACTTGAACGCGTCACAATTATTTGCTTTTTGCTTTTCTAAGATATCAAATAATCACCCAAAAAAACATAATAACCAATTATAGAATGTTGATCATTAACATCACTAACTCAATCAAAAAAAGCACAAAGTTCAAGTTTAGAAGTTGATGAGAACAGCAAACCTTTATGTAACATTCCTTGCAAATATCTCAATATCCTAAGAACTGTAATAAAGTGAATTGTCTGAGGTACTATCATAAATTGGCTTTCAACTTGAACTACATGAGTAACATTAGGTCTTGTAACTATCAAATATATAAGACTACCAACCAACTGTCTATACAAAGTAGCATCATTAAGAAGTTCTCCATCAGTAGCTTTCATTTTGACATTAGTTTCAATAGGAGTATTAACAGTTTTATTATCAGATAAGCCATCTTTAAAAATAAAATTAGAAGCATATATCACTTGAAACAAGACATATCCATGAAATGAACAATCAACTTCAATTCTTAAAAAATATCATAATGGACCAAAATCTTTCATTTAAAAATGTTTTACTAAGACGATTTTTTATATTCTAAATACCAAGATTATCATCTCCAATTATCACCATATCATCAACATAAAGAAGCAAAAATACAATACTTTTTTCATATCAACAAATAAACAATGCTGAATCATAAAGACTATGCATAAATTTAGAGTCAAGTATAGTAGTACTAAATTTTTCAAACCAAGCATGTGGTGTTTGTTTAAGACCATATAAAGCTTTTCGAAGCTTGGACTCTTAATTAGTTTGGCAAGAAAATCCAAGGAAGAGGTTTCATACTTTTCACGAAGATCTCTATTCAAGAAAGCATTTTTTTACATCCTTTTGTGATAAAGCCCATCCTTGAATAGAAGCAATAGATATAAAATTTGAATAGAAATTATTTGAGCTACAGGAGCAAATGTTTCTTTATAGTCAATGCCATATTTAGTGTAAATCTTTTTGCAACCAACCTAGATTTATATCTCTTGATAAACCCATTTGGTTTAGTTTTTACCTTGTACACCCACTTACAATGATGATTTTCAAGAGATAAATCAATAAGATCCCAAGTATGAGTTTTCTCTAAGGCATCTAATTCTTCTTTCATAACTGCTTGCCAAAAAGGATTAGAACTTACTTCACGATAAGATTTAGGTTCATGAATAGAAAGAATGGTAGACAAGAAATAATGAAAATCATAATAAAGTTTTGAAAGAATTCTCTTATGTGTTGAATGTCAAAGTTTTGGGACAAACGGCTCTGACAAATTGGATAATGATGGTGCATGATTGTTTATGGTAGAGTTAGTGATGGGACAACCTTCATTTGGATGAAACTACTAAAGAGTTAGAGAACTTTGGGACATATGAAAAAATTAATTAGAGTCATTTAAATCAACAAAAGGATTAAAAAAGACAAAAGACTCATAAGAATCATTGGTAAATTTTTTAAAACAAGGTAATGAATACATCGAAATATTTTCTCAAAAAGTAACATGTCGAGAAACACAGTTTTTGTGCAATAGAATCATAGCAACAATATCTTTTTTGTCTAATACTATACCCTAAAAACACACAAATGGCAATTTTTTGAAGATAATTCGTCATACTGAACTTTAGAAAGTGAAACAAAATATGTGGAACCAAAAATATGAATCTTAGAATAATTAAGAGTATTGTTATACAAGTATTCAAAGAAGAAAATTCCATCAATGACAGAATAAGAAATACAATTAATAAGATAAACTGAAGTAAGTGCAGCTTCTCCCTAAAATTTCTTAGAACCCAATAAGATAACAACAAGGCTCTAGTGGTTTTTCCATGATATGATGATGTTTTTTTTCAGCAACACTATTCTGACTGTGGTGTATCAGTATAAGATGATTTAAGAAGAGTATCTTGAGAAGCAAAAAACTCTTTTAAATTACTTGATTGATATTCTCCAATAAAATCAACACAAAAATATTTAATTATTTTAAAAAATTATGTTTTAATCATGGTAAAAAAATTTTAATAAATTTTAAATAAATTCGAACAATGTCAAAATAAATAAATCAAGTATACCCCAAATAATCATCAATAAAAATAACATAATAACAAGAACCCCCACAATAAGTAAACGAGATGGGCTCCACACATTAGAATGAACAAAATCAAAAGAAGATAAAAAAATTGATTCACTTTTATTGAAAAGTAAAGCAAACTGTTTTGCTAGTTTGCAACTAATACAATTATAGATGTTTCTAACTTAACATAACCTAACTTGCCACTAGATACCAAATATTGAAGTCTAGAACAAGAAACATGTCCTAACCTATAATGCCAAAGGGAAAAAGATGAAAGCTTTTGAATACTAGAAACTAATAAGGATTTTCACACAAAAAGATGATCAAATTGACCAAAAGTACGATGTGACGCATGTAGGTTTTCCAAAATAAATAATCTTTTAATTTTACGATATGTCCCAACCACTTTCCCCGTCAAGCAATCTTAAACCACATAATCACGAGAGCAAAAAATAACATCAAGACCTTGATCATATAATTGATCAACAAATAGCAAATTCATGGAAAGTGATGGAATTAAAAGAACATTGTTAAAAGAAACATTTTAAGAACATGAGACAGAGCCAATATAAGTAGCAAATATATTTGAACCATTAGCAAAATGAATAAAAGGTGAACAAATAATATGACTTAAAAAGTCAAAAATAAAATTATCAAAAGTCATATGATTAAAAGCTCCAGAATCAATGGTCCAATCCTTAAAATTAGTACCTGAAGTAGTTGACAAAGCATATGTAGAAGAATTATTACCCATAAAGTTGTTACTCATGCGAAAATAACTATCAACTAATCTCTTGAGTTTGATCTGTAATGAAGTGAAAGTTAGTATTAAAAGTTTTTGTAAATGACGTCGTAGTAGCAACTCATATCATTTTATGCAAGCCAAATTTCTTTTTCAATTCTAGGCAATTATGCTTTGCATATCCCAATTCGTGATAGTAATAACATTTAATCTTAAAAGAATCCCTTCGTTGAGATGAGTCAAATGAGTTAAAGATAAAATTTTTTGGACATGCAACCACTATTAAAATAGTATCATCCTCCCATTTGGATTGATTGAAGATGCCTTTCATAGTTTCTTCAGCCATTAATTCTGACAAAACAACATCAAAGAGAAAGGACACGATGTAGAATAGAAGCACAAATAGACTGAAAATCATCTTGAATTGTGCAATATGACTTTCTTCTCTGTATCAATAATATAATTTTGCATCAACAGTCCATTTAGGTTCCAAAAGAACTAATTGGTCCCAAATAATCGACATTTCAGAATGAAAATTAGAAACAGATTGTCCCTTTCTCTGTTTCAAAATAGCAAAATCCATCTCAAGTTTATATTTTCGAGCAAAATTAGTTTGCACATAACATATTTTCAAAAAAATTCCAAACCTCCTTAGCGGTGTCAAATTTTCCAAGCTGTATATTAATTGAAGGAGCAACAGTATTAGCAATCTAAGTAAGAATTTTGCTATTATTAATCTCCCATTATTCATATTCAGACACAAAATTTTTTAATCCATCAAGAGCTCTCGGACATTTTTTATCACTATAACATATTTCCAAAGTCCTTTTCCTTTACAAAATTTCACATCAAATAAGACCAAATGAGTTAGTTTGTTCCATCTAATTTCACTGTAATAGGTTGTGATGATTCTAAGAGAGCCATGAGAGAAAAACAATTCAAAGCCAATAAACTGATCAACCTGTAACAAGCCAATAAATTGATCAATTGGTAACAAGTAAAATAGAAAAGTCAATTATACAGGTGAACAATCCATAACCAATAAAGTATTTAGTCAACCTGGAGCTTGTGAATAAAAGTAAGAAAAAACAAAGGCAATTCCAATTTCACAAAACCCAAACTATAGTCAATGACATAAAAATCAATTCTACCCAATTTCACAAAATGACAAAACAAAAAAAATAAATACAATAGTCATTTATTAAAAAAAAAAAAGAGAAGTCAAACAATAACAGATCAAAATGACTTGAAACAAAAAGAAATAGCAGTCATCAAAAACTCTAATACTATGATGATTTGAAGAATGAAAAACAATATTATTTTTAAGGTTATAAAATACATATATATACAAATGTATAAATAAGTTTAAAGCCCACGAGATATATCTAAAAATAAAATACAATTTTATAAGTTGACTAAATATAATATACATTTTAATATAATAAACCTTTGAAGGTATAATAAAATTTATTAATATCTTATTGGCAATAATAAATTTGCGTTAAATATAATATATAATTGTTAATTTTATTAATGATTTTTAATGTATTAGGTGAAGATATTATTTTATATAATAATCTTTAAAAAAACCTAAAAACAACTATTAGCAAAATTCTAATAAAATTAATTTGGTTTTTGGCTTATGTATATATATATATAGTTTTTTGCTGATAATTTTAAGTTTCACATGTAAATGATATAACATGGAAGATTCAATAATCCAATAATTTAAGCTTTTGAATTCAAATTTTAACGTGCTTCGATAAACTTCAAGTGCCATTTAATCATCGCCCCCAAAAAATAACTACAACGTACAGCCTTTCGATAAAAGCAAGAGGAAATTTGGAATTTAAAATGAAGTGGATTTCGCTATCAACGCATTTTAAAGGCTAAAATTAGGTATGGGAGTGACTGGTTTCACATATTTTAAAGGCTGCCAACTGCACGTGGAAACACAGAACAAAATCTTTTCATTTGATCCATGAAATAACAACTACCGAACCCTTTGTCACTACTTTGCTAAACTGGGGTTGAAAAATTTTGTCTTTATATTAGACTGGAACACCAGGAGTGAACAGTTTGCTCAGCAAAAACACCTATGCGTTCACTGTGCTATCAGCTATGGCGAAACAATGAAAATCTGTTTTGAAGCACGAGTGATCAATTTTGCTTATGTATCACATAAAATCCAAGGCTTAATTTCACAAATACATTAAAAAAAAATAAAAAAGACAATGGCACATAAAGCTGTAGGAGTTCATCTTCGAATTGGAATAGACTCGCTAGACACCATGAAGGATTCGGCTGTTTGTCCCGTGAATCGAGACTTTTTGGACATTTAGTTGGCTCCAGCGCCAGCAGTAAGAGAAGGAAACAAGATAAAGCGGCTAAACAGCCCACAATCGAGAAGTTTTAAGTACTTTATAGACAAAAGCTTAGACACATTGTATATTAAATCTCAACCGCAACAAAGACCTTCGGGCATTGGTGTTCCACCCATTCAAGCAAAAAATTCTCAGATCTCCCCACTCACTTGATGTCCAAACTCCGAAGAGAGTCAATTAAGCATGATTTCAATGATTAATCAGTTGCAAGTCCATGCATTTTGACATATTTTTAAATTTGATGTGAAATCAGTATTTTTCAACACACTAAACATATGAATTTGACATGAAACCTCAACAACTTTCTTTTACTAAGCTGAAAATCTTAGACACTTGGGCTTATTTCAGTTGAAAAACTTGTGCCATTATGCCGTTCATTGACAAGATATGCTTAGAAGATATTTCCTATATGGAATCGTGCCATTCAAAGCTGGATCAACTTACCATACCCGATGTGACCCAGGATAAGTGGCAAAACACCCACCGCACTCCCATCATCATGGATCGTGTCTATACGGTCCATATTGTTATAGACTTATAGTAACAAATCGTGCCATTCAAAGCTGGATCAAGAATTTTTATTCATGGACTAACACAACAGAGCCATCATATATAGCGGGCTGGCACATCCTTGCACATCACAATTTCTTTTTTTTTTTTTCATTTGATCCCACTCTTAACATCTTTAAAATTTTCTTTTTAAATTGACTAATGAATAATAAATCCATTATTTTTATATGGTTTACTCATTGATTTTTGTGTTCCCAAATAATGATTAATGAAATGTTTATTCTCTTCTAATATAGAAAAGAAATGCATCTTTGCAAAAAAACAATAATTCATGAGGTCTATCAATTGTTATTTGTACTTGTAAAATTTATTACCTTTTGAATTAATTAGTGTCTATAAAATTTGTTTATTCACAATAAAAAAATCATATCTAATTTTGAGTGTAAATCTAACAATTCAAGAAACATAATAATAATAATAATAATAATAATAATAATAATAATATTATTATTATTATTATTATTATTATTAAACCAAACCTAACCCAACCTTTACATGTCGGGTCAAATACGGCACGACACGAGCCGCGTTGAGGGTTTAAAAATCTGAATTGTGCCAGATACGGCATATATATCATAGGTGAACTAAGCCGACATGACCCAGCCAGGACCAAACCCAATGCTGAGCCATGCCAAGCCGACCCAATCCAACCATTTTAACCACCTCCATGCCTGAGTGCTCATACCATTGTTGTACTTGCTGGCATGCAAATTTAAACGGGGCACAGATACTCTGAAACATACGACTTCAGCCAAAACAGAAACCCAGTTAATATAAGTCTTCAAGCACAACTACAAATGGTTCACAACATTAGAGTTGTAACTTTAAAAACTTTAAACAAAGTATTTGCACACCATCATACTGTTTTCTTTCCTTTTCCTCGAGGAAAACTTAGCAAGTGCAGTAATATCCAATAAAAAAAACCTACTACACACGCCGTCGCTTGTTCTTAAGGTTCTCGAAAATCTGGTTGACATCAGCTGCTGTGATAGCCTTTGAAGGATCAACTGAGCCCTAAAGATAAAAAACATATATATAAGTCTTAGGGGCAGCAAATTTGCTTTTGAAAGATACATAAATGAAGAATCTAATGATGCAGGAACATGAAAAAAAATTGCATGGCTTTCCCTAGAACCTACCTTGCAATATAGTCAGTAAAGGCAAGCAATTAAAAAGATATACAATCATTATTATAAAATATAAACAAAAACTAAACAAAAAGAAACACAATCAATAACATACCAGGAAGGAACGGAACTCGTCTGTGAAGTCTGCAATGCCATTCAGAATCTCCATTTTTTCTATATGACCAAGATTGTTAAAGAAATTTAATTCAGCACCCTCCCTTTGTTGCAACTTTTCTTCCCTCTTCTGCTTTGCATTTTTTTCATACTCTGCTATTGAATCCTCCTTGTCAAGTAGATAACTAATATGCTTCTGCTTGTACATATCCAAGCACTTGTCACATCTGCAAAGGCTATCTCTCCAGTTTTTAGAAAGAAAAAGGGGTTTACTTTCTGAAATGAATGATGCATCCATCCAGTCTACTCCAAGAATACAAGTACCACGTGAACTGGCAGTACTTCTGGACACACTTGAGCTGTCATCATTACGAGAGCTTTCTCCAATAACAAACTTCTTGTCATCAAATACAGATTCACAATCAGCATCAGCAACCAAATTATCCTTTTGGGAATAATCAGTGCACGAATAATTTTCAAGTTTCCCAGCTCCATCATCTTTAGGAGGGATGTCTTCCACCACACTTTTATCCTTGCTAGTAATAACAGGAGCAACAGGCTGCCCCCCTGCTGCCCATATGGTTTTAGGATATATAGTCAGAAAAGAACAAACCACTGAGCATGCCTTGCATATGAAATCTTCATATAGAGGCTCCCCTTCATCATCTCTAGGAATCTGTCATACAAGTATTTTCAAATCATAATCTATTTCGTAGTATCAATAACTCAAAAGAATAGTGCAAAAGCTGCTAAGTCTTTTTTTACTTCTTCCTCTTTGCTTTTGCCATATCGAAGCTCAAATTGAACTTAACTAATCAAGTAAATGTGCCAAATGAAAGGTCCTTCAAACTGATAAATGATCAGAAATAATATGTCACTGAATTTATTACTGTTTGTTTTCAAATGATTAGAACCCATATCCATCTTTAAAGGGACAAGTTCAGGCAAGAACAATGCCAGTAGCATCATGCTTAACATGAAACAGAATAACCACCAAAAGTTTCACCAGCTAAGATTCAGCAAGCCAGCACATTGCAAGTAGTCATAATTAGTATAAAAAAAACCATGGCAAACATGAACCTACTTAACAGGGCATCTCTCTCTAGATTTGCCAATGCTTTACAGCAAAACTATAACATTGTGACATTTTATAGGATATCTGGGAAAAAACTAGTTAAGAAAAAACCATGATATGAAAATGTAGGACATGCACCCAGCTTACCGACCTCATTGGGTGAGTTGATACTAATATGCTCCTCGTGAAACCAGTCCTCACACATACAGCACTGTATCATCTCTACTTGTTCCTGGACATCTGGATCAGGATAGGGGCGATTGCAGGTGCAGTATACACCTTTGAAGTTGTGATTATATGAATTCTCGATATTCTCTACATCTTTATTTGGGAAAAGCTTGCACGAGAACTCTTTGAATTTTGAATTTCCACAATCACACCTAAAATTTCTCTTGGTCCAGAGCTCCAAAACCTTGAATATATTGCAACAATGAAAATCTCTTACATTCAAGTAAGCAAATAGCAACAACAGGATAGAATATTCATACAAAGAAAAACAAGTAACATAAGCACATTGTCCTCGACAGTCTTGAGCAGTGGACCACAGATAAAATTACCAGCATAACATACATAACTTATGCCCAACACTCAAGTAAGCATGTGCAATTTCAAATGAACCTTAGCATATATTACTTGTGTTCAGTACTTAAGTAAGCACGTGAACTTTCAAATGGACATAGGAAGTAATCAAAATGAATCTTTCATTTCATATGTTCTAACCAATCAAATATTGTTAAATCAATTCATAAGTTCTTATATAACATATTTAAAATCAATAACCCATTATGATCCAAAAAAATCAAGTAATTGGATAGATGATAAGAATATGGCTTGAAGCCACTCTCAACGAGCAGAGTTAGATATTGGAATGTGGAAACAATGAGCAGTGTAAATTTTAAATGCAGTTAATGCTGATCAAGCACCAAAGAGGTCAATGTTATTCCAATTTAAAATGGGGAAGAAAAAAAAGATGCACTAGTTGGAAATATCATGACAATAGTAGGGATGTAAACAAACCAAGCATGAAAGAACACTGCTATGTTCATGATTTTTTCGTTTATTTTTAGAGTTGTTTGAGCTCGATTCATGTTCGGTAAAAAAATTTTACACTATGTTCAAGCTCAGTTCGTTTAGTTATTAGAGTATTTGAGTTTGGTTTGGGATCGGTTTGTTTAAGTTAAATGAATTCGTTCAAGTTAAACAAATTTATTCATGAGCATCAAACAAACATATTCAAAAACATAAAATAATAACTATAA
>NW_019167827.1:3105348-3156459 GCF_002303985.1 Durio zibethinus | reverse complement strand
TCCACTTGAATAGATCATAATTTCAGTCATACCTTAAGAGATGAAATTAAGCGAGGAGATCTCCCACACCATAAAGGAAAATGCAAAGGAAAATACCTCATGGCCATCATGGCAAGACAAGCAACATGCAGTGCAAATTCCAGCATTCCCATCAGGGGTGCATGTGAGGCAGGAGAAAATTGCCTGTCTTTTCATGTAACCTTTAGGATATGTACATTCATCGCCCTCATCTCCACCCAAAACCAAATCCGCTTCCTTCAGATTAAAAAAGTAACAAGTTACACATTGCCAAACAGCATATATAGCTCAAAGAAGCACAACAACAACAACAGAATCAACCAATAGCTAGTTCAATCTTCCTATACTTAAGAATCATTGCAGCTAATACTTTTTCAATCTAAATTTAGAATAGAAGATATATTTGACCAATCTCAAACTAGCATGCTTATGATGCATTCCGCGCTAGTATAAAATTAACAACATAAAGCTTTATCTCGTGAAATTTTCTCAAAATGTAATCAGCGTTCATACAACAGTTCAAGTATTAAATATGGCTCAACCGAAAATTCTGCTCCGGAAAAGCTAAAAGATTTTGATTTTATCACTTCTACCAAAAAAGAAAAGGGGAAAAATGCTTATGTCCACGAACCAGACGAAAAAAAAAAGCCCCAACTAAATTCAATCATTCCTGCAAAAAGAAACCCTAAACCGATAAATAGGGGGAAAAGACTTTTACCAGCTCTTCTTCTTCGATGCTCTCAAGATACTCGTTGATTGACATGGTCTGCTCACCATCATCGTCGAGCTCGGCAGCCATTTTCCCCAAATCACCAGGGCCTTTAAAACCAAATCTCTACTCCTCGAACCTGAAATTATATAAAAAATTGGAAAATATTAGCAAAATATTTCTGAGATCAAACGGATATTTCATATCTCTTTTACTCTTTTGGGGAAACCTAGCGTTGAGCCCGACAAACAGAAACCCTAGCATCGAAAAAAGGTTACCATTTCAATCTCAAATTAACAGATTTTGAGGAAAGGTTGACGAATGATATATTTTACTGTTTGAAGAAAAAAGCAGAGAGATAATTATGAGAGAGACGAGCTACTAGTATTGTTTGGGGATATGAATTTGAGATGGGAGGATTTTAGGGTTTATATAAAAACAGGGATATAAATAAGGCGACATAGCAGGAGCGTGTGTGCGGACATTTTCCCGGCCACAATGTGTCCTCACCGGAATCAAATTACGTGGTCCGTTCCCTCCAATTTGTTGAATTTTATTTTTATTGTAACAAATTATCTTGGTATAAATATTCGAGGTCAACCTATTTATTAGTTCCAGTGATAAAAAATTTAATTTTTTTTAAATAAAATTTTGATTTCAAATTTTATAAATAAAAAAATAAATTTAAAAAAAATTTACTCATCTTATAAAATCAGATTCAATTTGATTTCGAATTAATCAAAATTTAAAATGATTATTAAACATCGAAACATCTTAGACCAAAAAATATATATGTTTGAGGTTATTTATTTATTTTTCTTGTGTCTTGATTTAGGGAAAAAAGAAAATGTTCTTCTGTCCCAAATTGAAATTTATCGGATCCTACTTAGCTCATAGCCAACAATATGTATTAATATTTGTCGTAACTGTTTTGTGATCGTCAGACGTAAAAGAGTTTTAAAATCGAAGTAAATGGAAGGGGAGTCGTCATCAATCTTTGTTAGGGTGTGACTGATCACCCAAAAGTTGATCTTTTTAATAAAACTATAAAAATGAGCTTAAAGTTTATCAAAAAGATAAATTTTGGTCTACGAAAAAAAAAATAAATTGGTCTGAGAGTCAGTTACGCATGGGGAAGGATTAGCACCACCACAACGCCCATAAATTGGTACCATTTAATTATGCGCTATGTTCGGTGTTGGATAAAAATGGTTTTGACTTGAAATTTAATACTAATTCCCTTCATTTGAAAAAATAAAATTTTGCTAAATCTCTTTATTTAGGAATATCGAGAAAATCTTGAAGTTAAAAAATTATTTTAAAATTCTCCAACATATAGGCAGAATTTAAAATAACTCTTTTCGCTTAAGATTTAACACTATAATTTTTAAAATGAAATAACAATTTTTATAGAAGATAATTATTAGTGACTCTTCAACTTCTAGACAGAGTACTAAGAATTATTTTCTTCGGAATGTTATTTTTATTTTATTTTATAATATCATAAAATTTTTTTTAAAAATGTATTATTCTTTTTTATTATAAAATATTTTATCATCAAACAGTAAATTAAAGAGAGAATAATACCGACAATTATTGATGATAACACGCTAACGTATGTATGCTAATGGATGTCATGTAAAATGAAATGCAATTTAAAAGTTGGGTTCTTAAGTATAATGAAACCACTCCGACTCTCCAACATCTAGATAGAGTTTAGGTGCGATTGTTTATATTTAAGATCCTAATTTATTATTATACTTTTCATTTATTAATCTTATTATTAATGTGAATTAAGAACTCGTGTGAAAAACTTAAAGAAATGGAGTTTCATAAATATCCCATCATTTAGGTAACATTCGAGAACAAACCATTTCATGTGAGATTTTCACACGTATCCTTAAAGTTTTGAAATAGATTTAAGGTTTTGATTTTAGAGTTTGAAGATTTTAGGGTTTCGATTTTAAAATTTGAGGTTTGGGGTTTTGATTTAAGGGTTTGAATTTTAAGGGGTTTGGATTTAAGAGTTTAAAGGTTTGAGATTTTGGATTTTGAGGGGTTTTAGATTTTAAGGGTTTGGATTTAAGGGATTTTTTATTTTTAGGGGTTTCGGATTTTATGAGGGTTTCAGATTTTAGGGGTTTGGATTTAAGGGATTTTTTATTTTTAGGGGTTTTGGATTTTAGGATTTTGAAAATTAAGAATTAGTATTTAAGGTTTCGGTTTTAAGAAAATACGAACATCTCTAAAAATCTCTAACATCTACGCGGATTTTCGAAGCAAATTCGATTTTTATAATTTTTGAAAACTAATTAAAAATTTATTATATATTTCTTTTATGAAAATTTATTAATAATAATTTTTCAACACCTAGGCAAAATTATTTCTTTAGGAAAATATTTTTTATTCCCTCCAACATCTAGGCAGGGAAAATAATAATAATTATTCTATTATTATTATTATTATTATTATTATTATTATTATTATTATTATCTTTAGCATTTTAATATATATTTTTTATTATTATTTTACTTACTTTCATTTTTATTATTATTAAAACAATTAAAAAAATTTATTCTAACAAATTTAAAACTTATCATGCATAGATATATAAAAAAAAAGCTTAAAATAACAAAAATAATAATATATAAAAAAATTCAAAAATTAAAAAAAAAATTTACCTGAATCGGACTGATCAATGGTTCGGTCAACGATGGTTCGATCGGATCAAAAAAGGTTCGATTCGACGCGCGGTTCGGTTGAGCCAGTTGAGGAACGGTTCGGATCGATTCGACTGGTTCACTGACGGTTCGTCTAAACCAGCTGAAGGTTGGCTGAGGCGGGTCAACAAGTCAATTTGCACGGATCTCGGGTTGGGTTCGATCCACACGCGGATCCTCTTATGCTTGAAACGACGTCGTTTTGGCCCTATGCTCAAAACGACGACGTTTTGCTTCTATGTTTTCTATAAAAGTAAGTTTTTTTTCAGCTATTTCACCATTTTCACCAAAAAAAATTTTTCAGAGCTTTTGGTTCTCTTTGTCCTCTATCAGAATTCGACGTCGTGTGCTGCATCAGCCTCCGTATGGGTCGCCATCGACAGTGGTCGTCGGTGATCAAAAAAATTGAAATCCTCCTAGAAACTTTTTTCGAAGCGATTTTTTCAGATCCGATCTCCTCTTCGTAAAAAATGATCCCAATCGATGTAGATCGGGGTTCAAAGTTTTCTGTTCTTTTTTTTAAAACTCAAACTAATAACCTTTCTTTTTTGTTGCAGGTATCTTCTTAGTGCTGGGTTCCTCGTCGATTCGGCGAGGACTGTGGTTTCTGTTTTATGATTTTTTTATGTTGATTTTCGTAGATCTATTTTTTTTTGTTTGGGTATTTGGGGGGGTTGTTTGGTTTTTTTTTTGTCTGAGAGGTTGTTGGTAGGGGCGCGTGTTTTTGGTTGTTTTAGTGAGAGGATATTCGAGTGTTTCAACCAGCTCTGAAAGGAGATAGAATCGAGTGTTTTATATGGTTGAAAATGGTGGTAGTGTGTGCTGATGGAGTGAAAGGACTGGACAAGGGGGTTGTATGATGACTGGGGTAATGGCAGGGCGTGGGTGGCCAGTGGTGCTGTGCACGGCACCTGCTGGCACCAGCCCTTTCCATTTTGTTTCTTCTGTTTGGATTTTTCGTTTGTCTTTCTTTTTTTTTTTATTTAAAATTTTAATTTTTTTAATTAATTAATTTTTTTAAAATTATAAAAAATGTAGATCCAGATAAAATTTGGTGTCTACAGCTGTCCTTCTTTACACATTATTGAAAATAAAAAATATGACAAAGATAAAGACAACGATTTTTTTCGAAGCTAACTAACTAAATAAAAGCTATTGGGATTAAATCGTAAGTCGAAAACATAAGAATGACCGGGATTAAATCATAAGTCAGAGATTAACGACAACTGAGATTGAATCATAAGTCAAAGAAATAAAAACGACTGAGGTTAAACCGTAAGTCAGAAAAATAAAAACGATTGGGATTAAACCGCAAGTTGAGAAATTATATGAATGACTGAGATTAAATTGCAAGTCAAAAAAATAAAAACGACTGGGGTTAAACCGCAAGTCAAAGAAATAAAAACGATTGGGATTAAACCACAAGTTGAGAAACTATAGGAATGACTGGAATTAAATCTCAAGTCAAAAAGTAAAAGTGACCGGGGTTAAATCACAAGTTGAGAAGTTAAAAATCGATTGAGACAACACTGCGAATCAAGGAATAACAAGATCAGGATTAAACTCAGATTAAATTACCAGTCAAAAATAAGGAGAGATGGACTAAACCGTGAATCAGAGAATAAAAAGATCAAGATTAAACCACGAATTGAAGAATAAAAAGATCGAGATTAAATCGCGAATTAAAAATTGACGTTAACTTGAATTGATCACAAGTTCGAAAATAAAGAGATCGAGATTAGACTACAAGTCAAAGGATAACAACAATCGAGATTAAACTACGATTTTGAATTAAAGAGAGCGGAGGATAAAGAGATCGGGATTAAATCGCGAGTCAGAAAATGACGTTAACTTGGATTGAATCACAAGTTCAAAAATAAGAAAACCTAGATTGAACCACGAGTCAGATGATAACAACATTCGAGATTACATATGATTTTAAATTAAAGAGATCAGGATTGAACCGTGAATCAGAGGATAAAAAGATCGAGATTAAATCGCGAGTTAAAAAATGATGTTAACTTGAATTGAATCACAAGTCCGAAAATAAGAAGATCAGGATTGAACCACGAGTCAGAGGATAACAACAATCGAGATTAAACTATGATTTTAAATTAAAGAGATCGGGATTGAACCACAAATCGAAGGATAAATAGACTGAAATTAAACTGCGAGTCAAACAATGACGTTAACTTGGATTGAATCACAAGTCTAAAAATAAAAAGACTGGGATTGAACCACAAGTTAGAGGATAACAATAATCGAGATTAAACTACGATTTTAAATTAAAGAGATCAGGATTGAATCGCGAATCGAAAGATAAAGAGATCGGGATTAAATCGTGAGTCAAAAAATAAAATGACAGGGATTAAATCACGAGCCAAATATTGATGATTACTAGGATTGAACCGCAAGTCAGAGAAATAAAAGAGATTGAGATTAAACCGCAAGTCAAAAAATAAAGAAATGACTGAGATTAAACCATAAGCCAAATATTAAAAATGACTGGGACTGAACTGTAAGCCAGGGGCCTATATAAAACTGAGTTATGAGTTGAAGAGGATTAGGTACCCTATAGATCGATAGTTTCGATTTTAAGGAATGTGCTAACATACCATCTTGAAGGCCATCATCTTTGTTTCCAAAAAAAAAACATATTGATTCTTTCTGATGTCTCATAAAAAAACCTTCTATGCAAATTATCAAGAGATATGTAATACGTGTAATGATTATGATGAATGAAAAAACAAAAATACCGTCAACGAATTATATCATGCATTTTTATCCAAGTTAATTCAACTTTTGGTTTAATTCTTTCAAACATTAAAAGCAGCTTCCTGTAATCTCGTCTTTTTAAATCTTTCAATTTTTGATCAGAAATCTCTGTCTCATGACGGACCCATTTGGCTTTTAGTCACTCAAAAATCTTTTTTTTTATTCTTTATCCCCTTTCTCTTCTTTGTCTTTAATAATCAATCAATTTTATTTCATTCTTTCTACTCTCGTATTACTATTTTTTGTCATTTTTATATTGCATTCTTTTTTTGAGCGGTGCATTATTCTATTATGAACTTTATCAATCACCATTTTAATTCTAAATGACAAATGCAATGATTTCAAGTTCAAAATTGAGTGTGAAACAAAGTTGGTAATGGGGTATTTTAGGTTTAGAAAGATAATGATAAGCTTTTCGGGACTTAAAGAACAGTTAACTCCAAAGTATTTCAAGAACCAAATTATCAATTCTCTAGATAATGAACATTTGAATGACCTTAGCCTACTCAGACCAAGTCTTTTCCAAAAACTTATTACATTTACGATCTTGTCGCCTGTGATTTCATATGACCAATCCTTGCCTCACATTTGTGACTAATGAGAACTCGTCCCCTAAAAGTCATCTTTTTTAATTCTAGTGACAATTTGTCTATTCGGTGCCATTCTTTCATTCTCTGAAAAACTTTTTTCGAGCTTCACCTTTATTTAAGCCGCCTTTTCAGGTTTTCAGCTTAAATGACCCCCCTTTATTCAAACCACCCTTTTCGGGTTTTCAATTTGAATCATTTTTTTTTATTTTTTTATTTTTATTTTCTTAAGCAAAATATTTCTTGACAGAGTCTGAATTTATAGGGTTTGGTAATTCACCTCCGTCCATTTCTACAAGAATCAGAGCTCTACCAGAAAAAAACCTTTTTTACCACATATGAACCTTCCCAATTGGGGGTCCATTTTCTTCTATTGTCATGCTGATATGGCAAAATCCTTTTCAAAATCAATTCACTCTCGTGAAAACATTGAGGTCGTATCTTTTTATCATGTGCTTGCATGACTCTTCTTTGATACATTTGTCCATAACTGAGTGCTGAGAGTCTTTTCTCTTCAATAAGATTCAGTTACTCGAAACGATCCTGAACCCATTCTGTCTCATCTAATTTTGTCTCCATCAACACCCTTAGAGAAGGAATTTTTACCTCAATCGATAATACAGCTTCCATCCTATACACCAGTGAAAACGGGGTGGCCCTTATGAAGGTTCGGATTAATGTTTTATAGGTAAGCAAAGCAAAAGGTAACTTTTCATGCCAATCCTTATATGTCAGTCATTTTCTTCAATATTCTCTTGATGTTCTTATTCGTAGCTTCCACTGCACCATTCATTTTTGGGCGATATGGTGCTGAATAATGATGCTTGATCTTAAATTGTGCACATAATTTTTATCATTTTATTGTTCAAATTGCTAGTATTATCTAAGATGATTCTTTCTGAAAACTCATATTAGCATATTATCTCTCTTTTTATAAATCTACACACCACTGATCGCGTAATACCAGCATACGAAGCTATTTCTACCCATTTTGTAAAGTAATCGATTATCACAAAGATAAATCGATGCCCATTTAAAGCTTTTGGGGTTATAGGTCCGATCACATCCATTTCTCACATGGAAAAAGACCATGGTGGTGCCAAGACATGCAGCGGGACTGAAAGACAATGAATTTTATTTGCATAAATTTAGCATTTGTGGCACTTTCTAGCATAACTGATGCAATCATTTTCCATTATAGACTAATAGTAACCAACTCTCATGATCTTTTGAGCCATCATATGCCTATTAACATGTGTTTCATAAATTCTTTCGTATACTTTTTCAAGTATCATTCTCGCTTCTACAGCATCGACGCACCTTAGCAAAATTTAATCTCTACTCTTTTTATATAAGATTTCTCCATCAAGCATAAAACCTACTACTAGTCTTCTAATGATCCTCTTATCATTTTTTGAAGCCTGTTCTGGGTAGTTTTGACACTTGATATATTGTACAATATCATAGTACCATGGTTGTCGATCTACCTTTTCTTCCACGTTTGAGCTGTAGGCTGGTGAAATTTTTATTTGTACTTTAATTGGTTGAATTCTCGTACTATATAACCTAAACATTGCTACTAAAGTAGCCAATGCATCAGCAATCTGGTTTTTTTCTCAAGAAACATGCTGAAATTAGTCTCTTTAAAATGTTTCATCAAGCCAGTTATGTGCTTTTAATATAACACTAATTTTGGGTCTCTGGTCTTCCATTTGCCTTTTAGTTCTCATTGACCTTTTAGTTGATAAATCACTAAGGTTGAATCTTTATATACTTTTAGTGTTCCAATATTTTTTTCAATGGCCATCTATAACCCCATGACGTATGCTTTATATTCAGCAACATTGTTTGTGCAGTTGAAATCTAACCTCGCGGTACAGAGGTAGTAATTCTCTTCTGGGGATATTAGCATTGCTTCAATGCCATGCCCCATTATATTGGATACCCCGTAAAAAAACATTTTCCATGCTTCTCTTACAGGTTCTTTATCTTCATCTTGTAAGATTGCCATCAAATCTTCATCTGAAAACTCAAACTTCATAGGTTCATAATCTTCTGTAGTTCGATCAGTAAGAAAATCAGTAATTGCATTCCCTTTTATGGATTTTTACGTCACATACACAATATCATATTCTAAAAGCATGACCTGTCATCTCACTATCCTGTCTGACAAAGATGATTTCTCAAAAATGTACTTAAGGGGATCTAATTTTGAAATTAGCTATGTTGTATAGTAGAGCATGTATTGTCTGAGTCTACGAGTAGTCCAAGCTATGGCACAATATATTTTTTCTATTTGAGGGTACTTGGCCTCGTACTCTATAAACTTTTTACTCAAATAGTAGATAGCATACTTTTTCTTGCCAGTTTCATCTCTTTACCCCAATACACATCCCATTGATTTTTCTTGAACCGTTAGATATAAAATCAACGGCCTTCCTACAACTGATGAAACCAACACCGGTGGACTTATCAAATACTCTTTAATCTTTTCAAATGTATTTTGGCATCCTTCATCCCATTCACCAGGATTATTTTTACGAAGTAACCTAAAGATTGGATCACATTTCGAGGTAAGTTAGGATATGAAGCGAGAAATATAATTTAATCACCCCAAAAAGCCTCTCACCTCTCTTTGCGTGTGTGGTGCTAAAAATTCTTGAATGGTTCAAATTTTATCAGGGTCTACTTCTATATCTTTTTCACTGACTATAAACCCTAACAATTTTTCAGATTTAATAGCAAATGTGCATTTGGCTGAATTTAACTTGAGCTGGTATCTCCGTAATCTTTTAAAAAGCTTTCTGAGATTAACAATGTGATCTTTCCCTTCTTAAGACTTAGTTATCATATTATCAACATATACCTCTATCTCTTTATGCATCATATCATGAAAGAGAGTGACCATCGCCCTTTGATATGTGGCACCAGCATTTTTCAACCCAAAAAGTCTGACTTTATAGCAAAATGTCTCTCACATTGTCACAAATATAGTTTTCTTCATATCTTCGTGAGCCATTTTGATCTGATTATAGCCGAAGAACCCATTCATGAAGAAAAAAATAGAGTGTTTAACAGTGTTATCCACAAGGGTGTCAATATGTAGCAATAAAAAATTATCCTTTGGGCTGGCCTTATTTAAATCTCGGTAGTCCACACACATTCTAACTTTTTTATTTTTCTTATGAACTAGGACTATATTGGTTACCCATTCAGGGTACTTGGCTACTTCTAGGAAACCAACGTCAAATTACTTTTTTATTTTTTCTTTTATCTTCAGTAACATTTCTGGCTTCATGCGTCTTAATTTTTGCTGTACTGGTCAGCATTCTTGTTTTAAAGCCAACCTATGCTCAACCACCTCTGTGCTAAATCCTGACATATCCTGATAAGATCATGCAAATACGTCTATGTACTCTTACAGTAAATTCACCAACTTTTGCTTCTCAATCGATGATAGTGAAGTACCGATCCTAACTTTTTTCTTATTGTCACCATCTCCCAAATTTAATGGATCAGTTGATTCCTGGTAGGGTTCTATAATTTTTTTCTTGTTCCATCCATTTTAACAGATCATGAGGTAAATCATAGTCTTCTGAATCAACATCGTCATCAAGCTCGCTAATGTGAGTCAAATTTTCAAAATCAAACCCGGTATTATTACCTTGGTTATCCATAATGTTCATTATTAGAAAACCTAAAAATAGGTATAATAAAAAAGAAATATATATTGATTTTGACAAGGGCAAAGAGAATTTGGCAAGGGCAAAGAGAATGGTAACGAAAGAAAAGAAAAATGAAAAATAGAGAACATGGTATAAGTGAAATGCATTGTATTCATCATTTTATTAAGACAATGAAAATAAGCCCATACACTTAACCTCCGCATGCTCTTGAGTAGAAGTAATTGAAATTTTTGAGTTAAAGGGTTCAAAAATAACAAAAATGATACACCATTCTTCGAGTCTCTTAAAAAAAAAAAGATCTCTTCATATTGCATGACTCTTTCATCTGCTTCAACCTAAAATTACGAGAAAGACTTCTTTAATCCTATTACCAGTCCCTCTTGTTTAACTTCTGTCGACCTAGGATAGACATGTCTGGTTGAATGAAAAGTTTCATACAAATAAAGGAACACCATTTTTCCATCAATCGAATTTTATCCTTTGAGACGTGCCATTCTCTTTTTTTTTTTCTCCAGCATTACATTTCTTTTATCAGTAGCCGTAGGCTTATAGCCTAACCTTTATATTTCTTTATTTTCAATTGAACATAGTGCTCTTGTGATTTTTTGTAGAGCTTTCCCTAAGCCTTACCTGACTCACCAACCCTTGCCAGCAGTCTGTTTGATCATCATATTCGTAACTTTTGATAATTGAGGGATTGGTATCCTTGACCTTTCTCTTATGTAAGTAGCGTTTGCTACTTCAAAAGCTCTGAAAGAACATTCGATTACTTCTTTTACTGTTTTAACGTAAGGAGTTGTTAAGGTCTTTGTTACCAATAAATCCTTTTTACCATCCACACAGACTTGTTTTCCTTTCATGATGAATTTTACCTTTTGATGTAAAGATAAAGGTACAACTCCGATCGTGTGAATTCAAGATCTTTCAAGTAGACAACTATATGCAGGAGTTATGTCTATTACTTGAAATATGATATTGAAAGTACAATAATCGATCTACAATGGGATCTCTATATCACCAATTACCTCTTTTCGTGCCCCGTCAAATGCTCTTACAATCATATGGCTATTCCGTGTGTGAGAGGGATCCACTGGAAGCTTTGATAATGTCGTCAGAGGCATAACATTAATAGACGATCCATTCTCAATCAGTACTTTAGCCATAGTGTGGGACTTGCACTTGATAGTAACATATAAAGCCTTAACACTACCACGTCCTTCCAGAGGGATTTCATCATCATTGAAAGTGATAAAATTAGGGGCTATAATATTTCTAACCACGTGATCAACCTTCTCAACAGAAATATTATACTCGACATAAGCTTGGTTGAGCACTTTCAACAAAACATTCTTATGCGACTCAAAATTTAATAGTAGAGACAGTAAAAAAATACGAGCTGATAGTTTATTTAGTTGGTCAACCATACTGTACTTACTGTGTTTGATGATCTTTAAAAACTCACAAGTTTTTTTTTCTGACATTGGTTTGTTAACTTGCACTTTTGAGCTTATCACCGATTGAGAATCTTGGCATTCTCTTATGTCTTCTTCTTCTATCTTGCATTTTTTTGGCCCTTTCTGACATTTTAAAAGTGTAAATTTGACCACTTCGGGTCATTTTTTCTATTCCCGCTATGTTGACAATATTTTTCGCGCTTGGATTATTCGAGGTCATATCAGGCCCTCGCATCACTACATCATAATCGTATCTCAATAGGACTACTTTGTCGATCTGATAAGGGATGGACTAGGGACATAAATGATCATTGATATCTTGGAAGAGGAGATGGTTTTCTTAGTTAATGGCTCTGATTTCTCATAATAGTAAACAATGAGGGGTTTGAGGATAAAAGACTTGCCAGAACGCTTGTCACCCACTATATTCACACGATTTCCATCACATTCATCATAGAACTCAATGATGGCCTCATTCATTAAGCTCTGTAATGTTTGCTAAAAGACCTCACAACTTTATATCGAATGTCCAATTATTTTCTCATGGTATTTACGAAAATGGTCAAGGTTTTCATGACTTCTGTTATCCAAAAATAATGGTTGAATCATGCCCATCTCATACAAACAGTTGTACACCCATTCAAAAGGGGTTTTCATTTCATCCGTGCATCTTTTGATCTTTTTATTTTTTTTACCCACCATATTGATTTTTTCTTCGGTGTGATCCGACAAAGGATTTTCATTGACACTTGGCTTGAATTTGGTATCAAAAGATAAAAGCTCATCATTTATCAAATCTTGCACCTTGTGTTTAAGTGCTATGTAATTTTCAGTAGAGTATCTTGTAACCCCGTAATGATAATTGCACTTGGCGTTAGGGTCATACCAACTCGGATAAGGTGATTTTAATGGTTTCGCATAAGTAGGAACGACAAGGTGGCCTCTCATTAACTGAGGGTATAAATCGGTGTAAGACATGAGAATTAGGTCAAAATAAGGTCTTTCCCAATTGTTATTATTCTGTGAGTTTTTTTTATTACTGTTAGGGTAGGTTGGTCGGGTAAATGGTCGAGCTAGAGGTACAGAGGTATAATTGGATGGTTGAGGGCTAAAGCTTGGTTTAGGTAGCGATTGTTGGGGTGTTCGGTAATGATATGGTTGTTGAAAAATTTGGTTTGTGACAGGGTAGTAAGGGGGTATGGATTACATGGGATAAAAAGATGGTGTGAGAGATTTCTGTGAGTGACAACATGTGTCTCATGCTCTTTCTTTTTTAAAGTTACTATCTTCTTTTTAGGTCCTTCAATTTTACCACTTTTGATAGTGTTCTCTATCATCTCTCCTGAGATTATCATGTCAAAAAATTTTTTCGTGGCATTCCCCACCAATCTATCATAATACTGGGTTTTTAGCATGTTGACAAATAGTATAATTATCTCTTTTTCAATCAGTGGTGGTTAGACTTGGGCTGCTGTATCTCTCCATCGATGCGTATATTTCTTGAAGGTTTTCATTGATTTTTTTTTCATATTTTGTAATGACAGCCTATTTGGGGCTATATCCAAGACATGCTTATACTGAGCAAGAAAAATTTTGGTCAAGTCTTTCCACAAGTGGATCTTATTTCGATCTAACTGCACGTATCATTTTACTGCTAAACCAGTCAAACTATCTTAAAAATAGTATATCAATAATTTGTCATTATGAGTATGACCCATCATCTTTTTATAAAATATGGTAATATGAACAAAAAGACACTTTGTTTCATCATATTTTTTAAAATTTAGGGTCTTAAATTTTGGTAGGATAACCAAGTTAGACATTAGGCTGAGCTCATTGGTGTCAATAACCCCATAAATGTCACTATCTTCAACCGTTTTGAGCCTCTCTTCAAGTTGGTCATACTCGTTTCGAATTTTTGAATTTATAATAGGTTCTGACATTTCGTGAGACTTCTCATGTTCAACAAGGTCATCAAGATTTAGCACCATGATGGGATCAACTGGATAGGTCTCGGGTTAGCATTCAAGTGGGTCGGTTGTTGACTTGCAGAATGATTGACATAACGGTATGATTGGGCACTTGGTGGCTGTATGTATATACCCTGAGGGACTTGAACCTGAGGTGGAGTGAATCCCGGAAGGTATAATGGCTCTTCCATGTTGACTTCCTCCCCTGTTCTTGACGTGCCAGTAACTCATTTTTCTTTTATTGAACCAAGCAACAGTTGTCTTAATTCAGCCATTTGTGCTTTGATGCTTTGTAGTATTTTTATCACTCTTTCTCGTATCTCCTCCTGTGTCCTTTCGACCCTTTTAAATCTGGCTGTATTCTCTTCTTTCATGGCTCGAGTCTAAGAACGAGTATTATATCTATGCGAAATTGATTGATTTTGATTCCTCGACTTTGCTATCCTTGAACCTTAGTTTATTAACCATGAATTAGATCACATGATATAATATCGTTGATATCGTTGTTAATATTTACAATTATGCATGCATGAAATGAATGAAATGCAAATTGAGGCATTGTCTTAGATCGATCAAAACAAAAAGAGACTTTCATTAACCATGAGAATCTTTATACATCATCCGATCATTTTTACATTAAAGCCATAAAAATATTTGATTTGAGCATATTGTTCTCTAGCTTCATACAAAAAGTACAATAATCTTTGACTGTGACCTTGGATTGGTACAATCTCTCGTTTCAGTGCTTCTACCTTTTCAACCATGTTACTTACTTTTCGAACAGCCTTGTAGATTTGAGCAGTTAGATGTTCAATGTATTGCTGCCTCCTTAAACTTTTTGCTCTCTACATCTCTCTAGCATCCACTTCCATATTGTAAGTGCGAGCCCAATAATCCTCTTTCTCTTACCACTCAGTCAAAATCTTATCTATATAACTCTGATTACTTATCAATTGAAGCTCCAAGCTCATTAATTCATGCTCTAAGGCTTTTTTCTCACTTTGTAAATAGGAGTTCCTATTTTGTTCCCTCCTTAATTTAGCTTTTAGCTTCTCACTTTCTCTTTGGTGCCTTGCTACCTTTTCAAAAGCTCATGAAAGTTTTTATTTTCATTCATGTTGTTCTTTGATGAGTGTGGAGATCATTTCTTTGTTTTTTCGAGCTCTGTTCTTCTAATATTTTATCATATCTCGTAGTTCTTCTACATCCTTCTTGGATCCCTTCAAAGGTCTACTATCCAACCTCAGTTTCTTTTTTTTTTTTTTATGTAAATTTTATAGATCTTTTTTTAATACTTTTATTTTTTTGGTTAATTTTTGTACTGTATCATCTTTCATCATTAAATCATATCTTAATTGGTTAACTTGATCCATCATAGCCATTTTCTCTTTCTCTAACCTTTTTTTTTCAATCTCAAACTCTAGTTGGATGACCTCAAAAATTGATAATATCGATACTAAAATAGGAGCTGATAACTTTTTTGAAATATCGACTGGTAGAGGCCTAATTTCGTTAACCTTTTTTATCCTTCAAGTAAGGTAACCTTCTGTAACATTATCTGTAAATCTAGCTGGACTCATTCGGTTGACTTACTTTCATGCTTTGATGATTTCAGGAACCCTTTTCACGTAATCGAGTATCCCATAATCGAACTCAAGTGAACTGAATCCATGAGTCATAGGGATAAACTGTCATGAGTCATATTATTTTTGAACCATAAGGGGTGCATAACTCACTGCCCCTTATATTTTAACAAAGGTACCCATGATTCATCTTCACAACTATACAAGATAGCCATCAAAAGCATCCATGGTGCCCTCAATGTTACATCTTCGCTAGTGAACTTCAGAAAGAATGCCAACCACTGACCTTTTGTCCAATCTTTTCTCCATTCTTTAGTAATAAACTCTTTAATATGACTGAAATAAACGGAGAATGGCCGAAATGATATCTTTTCTTTTCTTAAAAAATAACTTTTGAGCTAGATAAAAAGTAATTGAGCACATCTTATAAATCATCATTCACCTTTTCTTCGATAAAAATTAAGTGATCTAATAGTCTCTACCAAAATAGTTGGTGAAAGATTTATTCTTTTATCTAATTACTCAAAAAAGTCAATCACTGATGCTTTTATGTGTCCTAACACCTTAGGAAATATCATCAATCCATACACAGCCAAAGTAACACCTATAATCCTTGATCAGTTTCAATATACTTCTTTATATACTCGAGCAGAAAAGCTGATGGAATGGTTTCAACTTCATTCTTTTTCTTCTTGTGTTTGTCTATCTCTTCAACATCTACTTACATGATCTTGGCTAACTTTTTTGTATATCTGATAGTCTTATGCTCTTTTCAATAGATCTTATCTTGATTGGTAGACTCTATCCGGAGTAAAGAAAAATATTCTTCGATCGTGAGGGTCAAGTTTTCTTGGTTGAATACAAAGCATTAATAAGATGGATCCCAAAATTGTATTACGGCTCTAATCAGCTGTTCATCAACCTTCACTAACATAAGCAGTGCCACATCCCCATATTTTTTGAAAAAAGATTTATTTCTCTCTGTTTTTTACTATTTCCAAATAGCTTCTAATTCTGATATAATTCTGGCTGAAATCCATATGTACTAACTGTGGTAGCATCGATATGTGACCATCTACTAAGCAATCTCTTTTTTTCCCCTGAGTGCTTTCTGAATGGCTCTTGATCTTTAAGTAGCTCTTACACACAGATGACATCCTTTAAGTTTTCTGAAAGTTTTTCTTACTAAAGATTAGTCCAAAACAATACCCTCTAAAAATATGGTACATATATGATGCATGTAACAAAATTAAAGATAATAAAATAATTAAACAAATCAATAATGTAAATAAAACAAACAAATAAAAATGAGTAAATGAATGAACAAGTATAACATGCGTCATAACAGAATATACATAGTGTCCTAATTTAGGTAATTTTCTCATAAAAGGGACAACATGGCTCTATCCTAAAGTTGGACCTTACTACTCACTATATGCCGGGTTAAGATTTACGTGTCTAAAAGTTCTCAGACGATTCTTCACATCATCGTTCGTTATAGACTAGTAAGGCTCCCCGATCTCACCCATTACAGGCTACTAACAGAAAGGGTTCAATCTGAGTGAAAGTGTTTCGCTAGCAAATGCGGAGGTTATCACCTCACGAGAGCGTAGTTACTTCACTTTTTCCTAAAAGAGATAGAGCCCGAGTCTAGAGCTCATGCATGAATATGCAAAGTGTGTGCAAAATAATGTATTAATCAAAATACCATAAACACAAAATTAAAATAAAATAACAACTAATATACAATTTATCTTATTCATTAACGCGTATTTTTTTGAAAAATCAAAATAAATGAGATTAAATGAAATGTCAAATAAAACCAATTAAATCCACCAATTCTTAATATCGCGTAATTAAAAGTTTTGGCTTGACTCTTAAATTAAATTTCCCAGTGGAGTCGTCAAGCTGTCGTAACGGTTTTGGAATCGTCAGTCATAAAAGAGTTTTAAAATCGAAGTAAATGGAAGGGGAGTTGCCACCAATCTTTGTTAGGGTATGATTGGCCACCCAAAAATTTATCTTTTTAATTAAACTATAAAAATGGGTTTAAAGTTTATCAAAAAGATAAATTTTGATCTACGAAAAAAAAAAGATTGGATCTGAGAGTCGATTATGTGTGGAGAAAGATTAGTACCCCCATAACACCCATAAATTGGTACCATTTAATTATGCGTTATTTTTTGTGTTAAATAAAAATGGTTTTGACTTGAAATTTAATACTAATTCCCTTCATTTGAAAAAATAAAATTTTGCTAAAGCTCTTTATTTAGAAATATAGAGAAAATCTTGAAGTTAAAGAATTATTTTAAAATTCTCTAACATTTAGGCAGAATTTAAAATAACTCTTTTCGCTTAATATTTAACACTATAATTCTTAAAATGAAATAACAATCTTTATAGAAGATAATTATTAGTGACTCTCCAACTTCTAGACAGAATACCAAGAATTATTTTTTTCAGAATGTTATTTTTATTTTATTTTATAATATCACAAAATTTTTTTTTAAATGTATTATTTTTTTTATTATAAAATATTTTATTATCAAACAGTAAATTAAAGATAGAATAATACCAGTAATTATTGATGATAACATGCTAACGTATGTATGCTAATAGATGTCATATAAAATGAAATGCAATTTAAAAGTTGGGTTCTTAAATATAATGAGACCACCCCGACTCTCCAACATCTAGGCAGAGTTTAGGTGTGACTGTTTATATTTAAGATCTCAATTTATTATTATACTTTTTATTTATTAATCTTATTAATCTTATTATTAATGTGAATTAAGAACTCGTGTGAAAAACTTAATGAAATGGAGTTTCCTAAATACCCCATTATTTAGGCAGCATTCAATAACAAACCATTTCATGTGAGATTTTCACACGTATCTTTAAGGTTTTGAAATAGATTTAGGGTTTTGATTTTAGAGTTTGAAGATTTTAGGGTTTCGATTTTAAAATTTGAGGTTTGGAGTTTTGATTTAAGGGTTTGAATTTTAGGGGGTTTGGATTTAAGAGTTTAAAGGTTTGGGGGTTTTGGATTTTATGGGGGTTTCAAATTTTAGGGGTTTGGATTTAATGAATTTTGGATTTTTAGGGGTTTCGAATTTTAGGATTTTGAAAATTAAGAATTAGTGTTTAAGGTTTCATTTTTTAGAAAATACGAACATCTCTAAAAATCTCCAACATCTAGGCGGATTTTCGAAGTAAGTTTAATTTTTATGATTTTTTAAAACTAATTAAAAATTTCTTATATATTTCTTTTTATGAAAATTTATTAATAATAATTCTCCAACATCTAGGCGAAATTATTTCTTTAGGAAAATATTTTTTATTCCCTCAACATCTAGGCAGGAAAAAAATAATAATAATCATCATCATTATTATTATTATTATTATTATTATTATTATTATTATTATTATTATTGTTATTATTATCTTTAGCATTTTTAATATATATTTTTAATTATTATCTTACTTACTTTCATTTTTATTATTATTAAAATAATTAAAAAAATTTATCCCAAAAAATTTAAAACTTATCATACATATATATATAAATACTTAAAATAACAAAAATAATAATATATAAAAAAATAGAAAATTCAAAAAAAATAATTTTTTTACCTGAATCGGACTGGTCAACGGCGGTTTGGTTGGACCGAAAAAGGTTCGGTTGAGCTGATTGAGGAACGGTTCGGACTGGTCGACCAGTTTATTGGCAATTCATTTGAACCGGCTGGAATTGGCTGAGGCGGGTCGACAGGTCAATTTGCGCGGATCTCGAGTTGAGTTTGATCCACGAGAGGATCCTCTTATGCTTGAAACGGCGTCGTTTTGGCCTTATGCTCAAAACGACATCATTTTGCTTCTATGTTTTCTATAAAAAGTCAATTTTTTTCAGCTATTTTGTCATTTTCACAAAAAAAAATTTTCAGAGCTTTCGGTTCTCTCTGTCCTTCGTCGAAATTCGACGTTGTGCGCTGCACCGACCGCCGTGTGGGTCGTTGCCGACGGTGGTTGCTGGTGATTGAAAATTCTAAAATCCTCCTGGAAGCTCCTTTCGATGTAATCTTTCCAGATCCGATCTCTTTTTCGCTGGAAACAGCCCCAATCGATGTAGATAGGGGTTCAAAGTTTTCTATTCTTTTTTTTTTTTAAACTCAAATTAATAACCTTTCTTTTTTGTTGCAGGTATCTCTTTGGCGCTGGGTTCCTCGCCGATTCGACGAGGACTGTGATTTCTGTTTTATGATTTTTTTGTGTTGATTTTCGTAAATCTGTTTATTTTTTTGTTTGGGTATTTGGGGGGTTGTTTAGTTTTTTTTTTTTGTCGAAAAAGTTGTTGGTAAGGGTGCATGTTTTTTGGTGTTTTGGTGAAGTGATATCCGAGCGTTTCAACCAGCTTTGAAATGAGGGAGAATCGAGTGTTTTATATGGTTGAAAATGGTGATAACGTGTGTTGATAGAGTGAAGAGACTGGACGAGGAGGTGGTATGATGGCTAGGGTAGTGGCAGGGTGTGGGTGGCTTGGCAAGGTGTGAGTGGCCAGCGGTACCGTACAAACATTTGCTGGCACCAGCCATTTCCATTTTGTTTCTTCTGTTTGGATTTTTCATTTGTCTTTCTTTTTTTTTTATTTAAAATTTTAATTTTTTAATTAATTAATTTTTTTAAATTATAAAAAATATAGATCCGGATAAAATTCAGTGTTTATAATATTTAATAGTAATATTATCAAAATTCTTCTAAACAACCAAAAAGAGAAAAAAGAAATACTAATTAAGGTACCATAGCATCACACTTAAATGGCTAACATTAATACGTGGTTTTTTGGGATTCGATAACCGGCTGCTTTGCCTCCAGCTACAGTAAGATATGAGCAAGATTGGTCTTTATTTAATTACTCTTGGCTTTTTAGTTTGGTCAATCAATAATTGGACCACTGACACAACTACGGTCTTGTTGGGCAAACCCACTCTTAAATGCTTTGAAATTAATAGTGTGAATTATTAAAGATTCGTTTGGTATTATTCTATGTTTTATTTTTATATTTAATATTTTTAAAAATTTTATTTTTTTATTTATTAAATTTAAAAATATCTTTGGATAGAACATTTTTATTTAAAAAATATGAAAATAAAAATATGTCAAAAAAAGTGATTAAAGTTTTTAAACTCAATTTATTAATAATAATATAATAATATTTATTAATATATTATTTATTAATATAATATTTATATAAAATTATTATTTTATTAATATAATAATTATGACATTACTTTAACGATTTAATTGTAATTTATGTGAACAGTATTCATGCAGTAATATTATTAAATTATTTTAAAAAATCTTAAAAACTATTTTTTATTTTCAACAATTTTTAAAACTTTTTAAAATTTTATTTTTAATTTTCAAAAACAGAAAACAAAAACAACTTACCAAACATATTTTTTATTTTTTATTTTCAAAAAAATTGAAAAAGAAAATAGAAAACAAAAAAAAAACAAATGACCCTTAATTTATCATTTTTTTAATTGGATATTTAGATTCACCAGTAAAATTTCCTACATTTTAAAGCTAAATATAAAAAAAAAAAATTAAGTAAACACCAAGTCCTGTCAAGTAACCATGGACAACTTTATATTCGGTATGCTTCAAAATGTTATAATAATACCAACAGTGAAATATACAAGAAAATCGCATTAAAAAGAGTTAATATGACGCAACCAAATTAATAGATAGCGACTGTGATTTGATTTAGGAGTTCAATTTAAAACTTTAATCGCATTGAAAAATATACTTTATGATTGGACAGGAAAATAAATAAAAAAATTATGTAAATATTTGATTAACAAATGCGTTTCTTTTTTATATATATAGTTCTTCATTTGACTCTTTCTCAATTCAAGAAACATAACAAAATTCCATGTTGTTTAACACGTGTTTGGCTTGATGATTCATTGTGTATAGAACACGGAAAAAAGATAGAAAAAAAAAACATGGAAAAAAAAATGAAGGAAATGAAAAAAAGACGTGAACTTTTGAATGGTCTCTGTTAACAGGACACTGGCACGCTGACCCACCACCATCGAACGCTTATCTAGTAAAGAACATCTTAACCGTTCACATGCTTGACAAACTCGCTAGAAACCATTAGATCAGATACCAACTTACGTGTTTCCTTCCAACATAAAAAGTGATTCAATAAATTACAATTCCTTATAAAAAAAAATATTAGATTTAAATTCTATCGATAATTATAATTATTTATTTTAAATTATTAAATATAATATATTTTATTTTAATTTTAAATTTTAAAAATTTATTTATTTTATATTTCATAAAACAAACAAAAAAAAAATCATCTTAATTAAAAATTTGGGTATATTATAAAATATTGATAGTAAACGTAGATGTTAATACTTTTTAACTACTTAATAAATTGTTAAGTATTTGCTTTGCAATTGAACTATAATATTTTTTAAGGATGTCATTAAACCTTCATTATCTGCATCGACTCATATAGTCAATGATTTTGTTATTTTTTATATTTTTAATTGTACAAAAGTTTTTGAATAAAAAAGTGATTTATGTATATAAAAGAGAATTTTACTAATTTAAAAAAGAATGAATTATCATAATAGTATCGAAATCATATAATATAATATGTCATCTTTATAGCTACAATTATAATGCTATCCAGTCTACATATTGGTACAAAATTTTTAAACCTTTATTTAATGATGAACTTAAAAATCATAAATTCTTCTGGACCCAACCCATTACCTCCTCGATCACCACAAGTTTCTTATTAGTACGGATTTTTGAACAAAATCACGTGTTAGTGGGAAAAGAACAACACGTGTCAACATTACATTTGCTAATTGAAAAAACCGCACTCTCTCCGGTCGCAGAGAAAGCATCAAAGTTTCCACACAAAATTCCTTGAAAGACTCGGGTATATTCTTAGGCAACATGCTGGTTGACGTTCTTATTCAAGCGTGAAAAATGGCTCTTGTGACATTTCTTTCTTTCCTCCTCCTTCTACTCTTTCTTCAAAAACCAACGACTGCTCACACTTGTTCAACATCATGCGCGGGCCGTGAACCAGAAGTTAAATTTCCTTTCGGGCTGAACGCTAATGGCAGCCGCAATGGTCATTGCAGCTATCCGGGCTTTGGTCTTTCCTGCAGCAACAAAACAGGAGGACTAGTCCTTAATCTTCTGGAATCCGTAGAATTCACCGTCAAATACATCGATTACGAGGCCCAACAGATACTGATCGACGATCCTGATAACTGTCTCTCTAAACGGTTCTCGCGGTCTTTCGATGAATCGGGAACTCCCCTTCACTCAGAATCCAGTTATACCTTCACGTTCTTAAATTGCTCTGATAGCGAAGTAGCAGCTAGGTTGTGGACAATCCCATGCCTTAGCAATCAGAATTATTCGGTTGTGGCTTTACAGACAAACTCTTCAGTGGATTCTTTCAATAGTTTACCGTATTCATGTCACCTTATAAATACCGTCACAATTCCATTTGATTTGTATAGATGGACGGAGGGAGGCTGGTTAGAATGGTACAAACCGGATTGTAGGTCATGCGTTGAACGTCAAGGGGATTGTGGGTTCAAGAATAGAACTAGTCAGGAAATTGGGTGCTTTATTAATCTGCCAAGCCAAGGTATGCTAATACTAACCACAGCTATGATTAGCGTTTAAATCACTTAATTTGGGTTTCTATTAAGATTAACTTCATGAATTCTTAGTGATCTACAGTTAATTGTTATCGTGACTAGAAATCTAATAGTTCTTGAAATTAGAGTATCGCTTAAAACGTTTCAGAATCCTTAATTTGGATCCAAAGTCAAGAAATCAAGATGATTTTTTTGGTTTCTATTTTGTGTTGTATCGGAAGCTTTTGAGTGAAACTTACAATGGAAACGATGAACAGTGTATGATTGATCAAAGTCAAAGCGTTAATGGACTCAATTTCTATCATCTGGGAGACTGGAAGGGTCTTGGGTTCCCATTGTTGCCTCGACATCCATTGGATGGAGCATTTTTTTCAACTTATTGAGAAAGCGATGCGGGTCATTTATTTAGAGCCCCCATATATATTACAATTTTTGTGGCTGTAGTCATTTTGAAATGCATAAATGTCGCCAGTCATCACGTTATGAAAACTCCTCAGACTCAACTGAATTGATTTATTTTAATCTGTTGTCAAAATTCACGATCTCTTGGTCAATATTGTGACAACAGAGTGCTTGGAATTTGGTTTTCCTTTTCCCACTGAAATTAATTTCACATTGCAGGTGGTCTTCCAAGGGGTGCCAAGTATGGAATTACAATTGGCGTTGGAATTCCGGGTTTCCTGTGCCTAATTGGGCTCGTTTCGTTCGTTGGTAGCCGAGTGACAGCTTTGGTACGTCGACGCAACCTCCCCAGCTTCGAATTCTCCACATCAATCTCCCCTTCACTGGCTATTTTTGTGGCAGGACTCGACGGACCAACTATTGAATCCTACCCCAAGACTAAGCTCGGTGACAGCGGGCGTCCTCCTAAGCCTAACGATAGCACTTGCCCCATATGCTTATCAGAGTACCAGCCTAAGGAGACATTAAGAACTATACCGGAGTGTAACCATTACTTCCATGCCAATTGCATAGATGAGTGGCTAAAGATGAATGGTTCATGCCCTTTGTGTCGTAATTCACCCGGTGAATCTGCTGGAATGACCCCATCTATATCTTCCTCTTCATCATCAGCTTCTCTCTTACCATCATAGACAAATTCTATTACATGCCATTTATCAGCTCCTGTGTATAATGTATGTAGTTTTGGGAATTTCCTGCTGTGTGCTTGATGGATTTTTGTATTTTGTCAAACAAACAAATTTCTCGTTTCAGAACATTAATTGCAACAGTGTTTGTCAATTGTCTTTGATTTAACACAAATTTGAAATTTCATTATATTATAATCTTGCAATTAACCCATCATAGAAAAAATTATCTAAGGGTCCAGAGTATGGATCCTATAAAAACTTTTAATAAAGCATCAAAATATTGAATTTTAATTAATTAATTGCATTACAGTAATTTTAGGTGATATTTTATTATACCAACAGTATGAGATCAAGATTGCTGAATTAATTATCTACATAATTTCCAAGGTCAGTCTCTAATCTTTCTCTTTTTCATTGGATTATCTGGGTAAAAAAAATTAAAAAAAAATTACAGCTTTCCACTTCGTACGCGTTGCTTACCAAACAAAGCTAGCACATCACACCAGTACATAAAACAGAGAAATTTGTTGTTTGCTTTTGGATAAAGCGATTCTAATGGTGAGAGTTACAATAACAACAATATATGCCAACCTCTTCTAGAGCAAAGGTAAAAAATGACTTCTTTCAAACTCTACTTGTTCTTCTCCTTCCTCTTCTTCTTTCTTCAGCCATCAAAAGGCTATGAAATATGCCGAACCAGATGCGGACCGGTGCCGATTCGCTTCCCTTTTCAGATTATCAGTAGCCTACCTGAGAACCGCTGTGGCTATCCGGGCTTCACTGTCTTATGCGAAAACGAAACCCAAAACATCCTAACATTTCCATCCGGTGAATTCAGAATCGAATCCATCGACTATTTATGGCAACTTATTAGCATAAGTGATCCAAGTAACTGCACCGCCAAACGTCTTCTTCAGGGATTTGATTACTTGAACACTCCTTTTCAGCCACTTTACGCTCGAAACTTCACGTTTCTCAACTGCACATCCGATCCACTGATTTTCCTAAGTACCGGAGTATCACCAATTCCTTGTCTTAGTAGCGAAAGTTATTCCGTTGTGGCTTTACCGAATGATCGTTACAATGTCTCCAATATATTGAGTTGTTCGGAGATAGCAACGTTTTTATACCCGAGTTTGCGGGCTGATGATTCTTCTGACTCTTGGTGATTTTATCACCTTAACATGGAAAAAACCAGATTGCCAATCGTGTGAAAGCGTTGCAGGGATTTGCCAGTTCAAGGCTACTATGAGTTTGGATATGGGATGCTTCGATCCTTTTGATCATCGTAAGCTTTAATTCCATTTTTTTTATTGTTCACTGATAAATTTCAGGAATGAATTTTGAATAAAACAGGTCAATAGATGGCCATTATGAAAAAATAAAAAGAAATAAAAAGCATGTAAAGATCACTTCCCATGTTAATTATCAAGTTTGAGATCATTCATCACTTCATTTAATCTGCTTTTTCAGGATTTCTATCAATACTATATACGCCGCCATTTTTTGTTGTGGCTTGTGTCTTGTGCATCTTTGGGCTTATAACTTTGCGTCCAACGCAAGATAGAGCGTCGTGCAAAGCCAACCCAACGCCGCTGACATCTCCAACTCCACTTACACTCTACAAGGGGGAAATGTTTTCGCAAAGGGACTCGACAAGCCTACGATCGAAATGTATCCACGACGTTGCTCGTGAAAGCATGCAATTACCAAACCAGTGCCGACGTTTGTCCAATGTCTATTAGAGTACCAAGGCGAACGAGATTTTACGAACCATACCTAGTTGCATGCATTACTTTCACGCCGATTGCATCGATGAGTGGCTTAAACGAAATGCAACTTGTCCTTTGTGTCGCAATTAAAATATACTACAAAAATATTCTTTTTTTAGTCAGTAACAGAGACTGTTTTTGAAAGCCGCAAGCATCGGATTTTAGTATGCTTTCTAGAGGATATCAATGAGAAAAACGTCAGAGGTCAAGCGAAGCTGCATTGTCTTGGATTTTTCATCTCAATGTATATTTTATTTGCAATTATTGTATACCCAGGATTACCAATTAGAATTTACCGTGCATTAAGCGCTTTTCTTTCTGTTTTTGCTTTTTCTTTTTTTTTGGTTCCATTTAAATGCATGGGTGGGTGACATTGAATACCAACCGTGACAGCATACCCAACAGAGAAATTCAAGATGTAATTGACCTCTCAAAAGGAAGAATACAACAAAAATCATGCAAATGCAAGGCATACATATGAATCCTAGATGCCAGAATCATGATTAGTTTATGCATTTATTCCCTGTATATATCTTGTTATCTCATATTAATTAATATTTAATATGGAATAAAAACAAGGTGGCTAGTCGTTCAAAATAATGCTATGAACAAGATAGTGTGGATGATTTGTTCGTTTATGAGAAGAAACTGACAAACACGAATTCTCTTTTTTTTTTTTTTAATTACATGATAAATTTCAAATTAATGTACAAAATCTAACCATTGAAATAATCTAAAAATTTAACCTCTTAGAGTCCTAATTGTTCTTTTAACCATTTACGCTCTAAAATAAGAATATTGTAGTAAATCAGTTGATGATTATTTGTTAATTTAATTTCTTGGAAACAAATACGGCACACGAAATTAAGTTTAGTCAGTACCTTTAATGTTAAAAAAAAAAACATAAATTTGGACTTTGAAATTAGACCGACGACAAATATCAATTAACCATTTGTTTCTTTGTTTTAATTTGTGTTTTCCAAATTACAAAACAGTGAGCACGGAATCAAATTTACCATATTAGCTGCTGAATCGATCATCTCTACACATTCTAAAGGTCAGCCTCCAATTTGTCTCATTAAGTTCTCATTGGAATTAATTGTTTAATGTAAGTTTCCTACAACTTTTCTGTTTGTATATACCCAATGCTAGAGCTTATTAATTAAATACAGAATTTTGTCGTATGTATAGAAATAGAACAGTTAATTAGTCTTAATTCGTTTAATATTATTGTTGAAAATAATTTTTACATTTTAAAGTTACTTTTGATCTAAATGTAATGTTAAATAATAATAAAAAAAAATTGACTTTACAATTTAAAAACTAATTTTTCAACTCAAATAAACAACTGTTCAAGAAGTGTTTTGGAAATAAAAAAATAGTATGAAATAAAAAATTACTTTATTATCCCTATATTTATAATATTTTATTATTTTATACATATACTTTTAAATATTTCAATTACTCAGGATATTTTTTAACAACAATACTAAACATTCAAAATTTTTAAACATATTTTTTTTAACTTAAAATTTTTTCAACCGTAACAACAATATTAAATTAGCCGTATAAAATTCGAGGTTGGAACCGTGATATTGATTATCTCCTCGTTGTACCAAGAAGTAACGGGGAAATATCTTCTTTTTTGTTTTTAATTATACGTACATACACAACCAGTCCCACAATCGTATTATTTTATCAATCAATTCATCAAATTAGAAGGGTACAAAAAAAATTGAACAATGAAAGGAATCTTGTTAATGTTTCTAATTTCTTATCTTAGTATTTAATGTGGATTGAAAGCAATAAGAACTTCTATAATTAGAAATATAATTGATTCATAACGTGAAGAAAATTGTCCTTGATGGCTTGGATAAGAACATGAATTCGTTTTTTTTTTCTTTTTCTAATTAAAATAAAAAACAATACTATATACAGAAAAAATTAAAATATACATAATATAATTTTTTTTAATAATATTTTAAAAAATAAAAAATAAGATTTTTTTATTAAATTAAAAAGGATAATATATAATCCGGCTCTTGAACTATATCATTATTTACGATTTAGAACTTATAAAAAAATTTACAATTTGATACATCAACTTTTATTATATCAAATCATTTGTTAAAAACATCAACTTCATTAATAATGTGTTGATATAATAAGAAATCAACAAATAAAATTATGACACGTGACATATTTTTATTGATTAATATCTACTATTTTAGAATATAAGATTAAATGAAATAATTACATTATGTTAACATATATTCTTTCTATTCAAATCATTCATCGTAATTACATTATTGAAAAATAATTATTTATTATAAAATAATTAATAAATATATTTAAATAAATATTCACCATAATTATCACAAAATGATGTGTAATAAATAATTGATTTTTTTCTTATAGCATAACTATATCATATGATTTGAATGAAAAGAACATATGCTGATGTGATTTATCATTTAATTACCGTATGTGATGGATAATAAAGAGTAAACTTTTTTTAATAACATGATTATATGGTATGATTTGAATGTAATGAACATATACTAATGTGACATTATTGTTTGATACAATTCTTTCTCATTATTTTATCTAACACTATAAGTCAATTGTGCAAATTGTTTGATGAAAACAAAATTAAGTTACCAAATCATGAAAAATAATATACTTTGAGGCCAATTTCAAATTAACCCAATTAAAAAAGTTGATATGACAATTGGGAAAGAATCAATTTGTTTGCATATATTTATGTTTTTATGTGCATATAATAAATAATACATTCAAAAGCTCAACAACAACCATAGCAAAACTATGGGAAGCCTCCTAAATGACTTGTTTGATTGGATTATCTGTCTAAACTATTTATCCAACTTAAAATTATTCTTTGTTTCGTAGGCCTCGATTACGAGGGAAGAATTAACAAATTTCTTTGTTAAACGAGAAGCAAATACCTTCAAGGAAAATGGCTCACTCAAAACTCTTCTTCTTCCCCTTCTTCCTTTTGTTGCTTCTTCAACCATCTACAAACGGTGAAACATGCCAGCAGGTTTCCTGCCGTGATGTAATAGTTGACTTCCCTTTCCGGCTAAGAGACCAACCGGACTGCTGCGGCAATCCCAATTTCAATCTCTCATGCACAAAGAAATCCCGAACCACGATCACTTTTCCTTTTAGTGGTGATTTTATTGTCGACGCCATCGGTTACTTAGAGACAAATTTACTGATCAGCGACCCAGAGAATTGCATTGCAAAACATCTCCTTCAGGGTTTAGATCTCTATGGCACTCCTTTTGAGCCACAATACCCTGAAAGCTACATCTTTTTCAACTGTTCCTCCTTTGTATCAATAGACTATCCTGCAATATATATTTCATGCCTTAGCGATACAAACTTTATGGTTTTTGCAATCCCCACAATTGCTTACAATCAGTCGACCTCGTTGGGGTCATGTCTAGAAATAGCAACGATTTTCGTCCCCCTTCCGGTTCAAAATTGGCCATACTATCTTAGTGAGCTTCTGTTAACATGGGAAGAACCAGATTGCCAGTCGTCATGTAACTGTGAAAACCATTCGAGATATTGCGAATTCACCGGTGGATGCAATGATTTCAAAAAGAAAAGTGGTATGTTTGCAAATAAAACCATGTTCTTGGATGATTTCTCATATATTTTTTTCTCACAGCAAGATTGATTGTGTGCTTTAGTTACCAATAAAAGACCAATATGAAAAATCAAATTAAGAATGAATTGAACTCTCGAATTCAGGAAACGAATTTAAGGTTATGAAAACTGTAAGATTTTAGATACGCTAGTTTAATTTCATTAACTATAGTTTTTCTACATATCTTTTAAATATTTAGTAAGTTCGCCCATTAATTAAACTTGATTTGCAAATGTTTTAGGTCTTTCAAACGGTGCCAAATATGCCTTAATTTTTGCCCTGGGAACACCCCTCTTCTTCATTGTGGTGTTTATTATTCATCACAAGCTCATTGTCCATGGTAATGATCAGCGCCACCAATCCACTGTCGAAATATCCAGCTTGGCTGCAGAGCCGCAATTAGCCGCTCGTACTGTAAATGGCCTCGATGGATCAAGGATTGAAGCCTATCCAATTACTTTGCTTGATGAAAGCTGCCGGCTTCCAAGGCCTAATGATAATACTTGTTCAATATGTCTATCAGAATATCAAGCCAAAGAGACAATAAGAACAATACCTGATTGCGATCACTACTTTCATGCTGACTGCATAGATGAGTGGCTTAGACTAAATGCAGCATGCCCTGTCTGTCGCAAATCGCCAGATCAAGAGTCTGCTTTAATAATCCATTCTACAGTACCCTCTTCATCACCACCACCACCACCACTATAGATGATTAATTCTACAAAAATGTTTGTAATTATTTTGGGGTACAGTATATGTTTGTATTATACGTAGTGTTAATCTCCAAAATATTCCAAATTAATTTGTTAAGTCCCTCATTTACCGGTCAGCCCTGTACGTACAAACTTTTATCCTTGCAGTGTTATACTTCGATCATACATGGCGGCTGGAACCTTAATTTTCTAGAAAATGATCCGGCCTTGCTGCCACCAACCACAATCTCCCTCACCTATTCCAACAGTTGAGCTCCGAGAAATTCTCAAAATACTATAAAAATTACCTACTCTTTTGACTCATTTCCATTGAACCATTATAAATGGACACCAGGAAAGTTTCGAAGAAAAACAAATCATACATCTCTTTTTGCCGTACGAGTAAGCATAAAATGACACCTTTGAACTCTTCTTTATGTCCTCTCTCTCATTTTCTTTGGATCATACAATTTATTATAAAATTCTTTAATTTTTCTTTGTGTACTTACTAGTCATGAAAGCTTGAAAGGCAAAGATAATTTTTGTGGCTTTCATTTAGCGCCATATGGCTCTCTTTAAAACAACCTACCTATCCTTATCTTATCCTTTCTTTTACTCTCTCTTCAACCATCAACAAGCGTTGAAATTTTCCGTGTTTCATATGGGAACCAATGGATTCGCTTCCCTTTCTGTCTCAACAACCAACCTGATCGCTGTGGCTATCCCCGCTTCAATCTCTCCTGCAGAAATCAAATTTTGTTGAAAAAGAATGAATTTTATTGGTGGCTAATTAAACAAAAAATCCATGGCGCTAATACTTGGCATACGTTTATATTCTGATGATTTATTAGTTTGATTATGCACTCAGATACTATATGCAAAAAAATCTTTTTCAAAATGAAAAAAAATCAACGAACGTCAATTTGATTAAGAACTACATAATTAAAGTTGGTTTACCTTTTCAAGGGACTTAGCAGTTCTTCAATTCCAAAAATTATTGTAAGATGTTAAAAGGCCGGCAGGAGTCCATTGGCCATTGAGCTATGGCCTTTGCTCAAAACAAATCCATCACCCTTTCATGAAAATTGAAAGGTGAAAAAGAAAAAGAAAGCAATGGGAGTCGATGATTGGGCTAAGCTGGACCCAAAATTATCAAAGGAGGTCCATTCTATCGACGTCAAAAGGACGGGATTACCCTTGAAAGTTTCTATATGTTGAGGACAACAAAAGAAAAGTACAAGGAACTCAACTCAAAAGCGGGGAGTTAAACCCGGTTCTGTTCAAAATTCTGTTCGGAGAGCGCCTTGTTCGTTTGAGCACCTGATAGAACCTTCTATCTGTCGAACACAAGAGATAGAAACGTCGAATTTTTGCACCTTCTTTCCGGTATTATTTTAGTTGTTTACTCTGTTTTCGTGTCCAAGATTTTACTTTAGAAATCTTAGTGTACTGCTATTTTAGTTTTTTTTTTTTTCATTTTTAATATGTTTTTTCTGCATTTATCTTCCTTTGATTATGGTTTAATATGATTATTCTTCCTCTTATTTTTCATTTTATTAGAGGAACTTCTAGTCTTCGTTTCAATGGCGTTTAGGCGTAGCCTTTCCTGCAAGATAGTAAGAGTTATAATCTTGTAGCAGCAAGTAACAGCTCAACAATATCAAAGTTTCAATGATAATTTACGTTAAATTTACAAATGTTTCATTAGTCATTTTCTAACGCGTACACTTGAGCAAATCCTCCACAAACGTGTTGCTAAATGGTATTGGGTTTTGGTCTTGCAAGTTTAATGTTAGTTGACCTTCCGGTTAACGTGACAGGTTGAATGACGTTACTTAAAATGATAAAAACTTATGAAATAAATAGAATAGTGACAAGTAATGATGAAGGTGTGGCGTGCCAGTAATTCCAATTTAGACATCCAAGATTTAATTGTTAACCATTTTACTTGGACTCCTTCCGATCATGATGAATCAAATTGTTTCTCTTTTTCTTAGTACTGTCATCTCAAATTGGAATTTTGTTATGTTTTTTTTTTTCTTCTAAAGAGAAAAGATGGGGAAGATTTGTCCTTTATCTTTATTTAAAAAGAGATGCATTTAAGATAATTTTAAACATGTTATCATTAATAAAATTTAAATTTATAATTTTTTTATTAAAATAAATAAATTTTAATCAATTGAATTAATTATTTATTGATTATATTACTCTGCTTTCGTTAAAACATTTATTTATCAAGGGCAGAACTTAGATAGAATTTTTTAATTATTTTTTCTGAAGTTATCCCATAAAAATTTGACACTTATTTAACACTTCATCTTCTTTCTCTTTTTTTTTTTTTTTTCTTTACTTCTAATTAACCCATTAACACTGAACCAAAACAAACAAAAAAGCCGGTTTTTTTCTTTGCACCCAAGAGGCATCAATCATTAAAATCCAAGAAGATTAAATTGAAAAAAGTAACTACTCCAATCAATTTTTTTCTCACCATCATCATCCTTCGCCCTCTACCCACCCATTGTTGTCGTTACTTTTTTTTTTTTCTTTGCATTTGGATCTATATCAAAACCTTAATTTTTTTTCTTTTGAATAATTAAAACTCACGGGCGCTGTTGCTTAAAAAAAAATTCATTATATTTAATCCAGTCAAGAAAAATATGATTTACTTTGGATTTTTGATTAGATTTTTTCTTAAAAAAAAAAAAAAGCATGTGATTGTGTATTATTTTAGTTTTGATTGGTTTTTACTTTGGAGTTTTGATTTTTGTAATTTGATTAGCTGTTAATGTTTGTTTCTTCTTTTTGGGCATTTGATTTTATTTATATGATTTTTTTGTGTGTTGATTTTCATTTTTAATTTTGATTTTTTAAAGGCTCTTAGAATATTATTGAATATTAATTTTTGGCCTCGAAAACGTTATTCAAGATTAGTTAATATATTTTTATTTATAATAACTTTGTGTTAAATATAATCATTAATAATTTCATTAATGACTTTCAATACATTTAATATAATATTTTTTATATAAGAATTTTTTAAAAAATATTTAAAAATATTCATTAACAAAAATTCTTATAATTAAAAAATAAGTTTTGAAAATTTTTCTCGAAAATGCTATAATTGATAATTATACATTCTGTCTCAAAATATTTATTATATATTAATTTTTACGGAGTTAAAATTTTTTTTAATATATTTAACATTAAAATTAAAATTTTTTTTATAAAATTAAAGTTTCATAAATTTTAATGTCAAAAAGTTAAAAAAGATCATGAAAAATAAAATTTTTAAATACTGAAAAAAAGTCATAATTTTAAAATATTTTAAAAAATAGATAAAAGGAAACGAAAAAAAAAAGTACAAATTTTAATCTTTATCGAAATACTTGAAACTATACTTTGAATTTATCTATATTTATATCTATTTATATATGAATGCCTTAAATCCAACGTCTCACCCATAATTTTTTAATTCAATGAGCCGCGTCTGGTTAACAGTTAAAGATTTTTATGAATCAATTTGACGAACAGTTAGCAGACAGTAAGGACCATAAAAGACAGCCAAAAGCAATTCGATCTCACTTTCCTCCCCCCTACCTTCCTCCTTTTGCCTCATTTATTTTGTTCATTTCTCCCTCGTCGCCCTCCTTCAATCTCCATTTCCTCCTGCCCCCTAAGCCCTTCCTACCCAACCAACCCAACCCAACCAACAACACCCACATGCATAATTTGCTTTTCCGGTTAACATATAAACTTGAATATTCGTTGGATTTAGGTTGATCTGCCTTTGGGCATTTATGAATTATTTTATGTTTAACTTTTGCTTAAATGGCTTATAGATGATTAAAATTTTGTTTATTGTTGCCATTGATTGGCCTCAGAAAAAAAAAAAAAAACCTTTTATGAGTTTTAACAAAAAAAAAAAGAATATAAATATAAAAGAAGTTAATCATTTATCATTAAAATCATTAATAAATTTACAAAAAATAAATATTATATTTAATATGATATGTAATAAATAATTTATTTTTAATAATAATTCTATGCTATAATTTAAATTAAATAATATATATTGATGTAAAATAATTTTGTCATACAATTTTTTCTTTTTTGTAATCAGCGACGGATTGACGTTGTTTCCAAAAAGTTTGAAAGCGTGATTCTCGTCCAGTAATGCCTTTCTTTAGCATGGATCGAGTTTGAGGGAGAAAAAAAAAAGAATATTATGAATATAAAAATATCAATATGTTTTAATAGGTCATATAGATAATATAAAATATTGAGCTGTGATCTCAATTATTGTGTTATTTTATATGATTCTATATCTTGTAGGTTGAGATATGTTAATTGATCATCATTTTAATTTTTTATTCAACAGGGACAGCAAATAAAAAAATTTGACATTTAAGAAATGAAAATTTAGTTTATGTACAAATAAAATTAAAAAGCATAAATAATTATTTTTATACTTCAAGTAATGTTGATGATAAGAAGAAAATTATGTAATTAATATTTATTAATTTCTATTAAAATAAGAGTATGTTTCCTTCGTAGGAAAGAAAAAATAAATTGTAGAGAATACAAAAGAAATATTACAATTCTTTTCGTCTTAAAATAATTATTTTTATTGATTTTTTAATCAAATTAATTCTATTTTGACTTTATTTAAAAAATATTAAATTAAAATTTTTAAAAATATAAATTTAAAAAAATTTGAAACTCAAAGTTTACAAATTTTATTTTTTTAAATTTTATTATTTTATTACAATAATAGTCAAAATTAAGTTAATTTGACCACAACACTATAATTTTTTGTGATACAAAAGAAATAAGAAAAGGAGAAACCTAAAATACAATTACGAACCAGACATGAGATATCAAATTAAATGATATTATTTTATTATTTTCGTTACAAAATAGTTTCGTATTTATATATTATTCTTAAACAATATTAAAAATATAATATCATTTTTTTTTTATTTTCCAATTACAAATTTTCTTTTATAAAAAAGTACATGCGTTGTGATTCACAGCATTGACTTGCAAAATGGTAAAGAAAATGTCATTTTGACGTGAACATTTACCGACCGGCTTTTGTGTCGTTAAGTGGATCAAAGCTAAAAAAAAAAAAGTACATCGTTTGTTTGTGTTACTTATTTTTTGTAAAGTGAAATACAAAAACATTAAATAGAAAAGAAAAATATGTTAGGAAAAAAATAAAATTTTTAATATACGTAAAGCTTAAAAAAATAAAATAAAATAAAATTGTAATTACTTAATAGTATCTCAGTATATGACATTATAAAACCAATAACGTGTAATCTTTAAAGTAAATTTTTAATAAATTTTTGAAAATTTGAAATTTAATTTAAAGATTATGGTTAAATTAAAATGTAAATAACATATAAAATTTTGGATTTTATTAAAAATGCAAATAATTTTTTTAAGGTTATACATTTTTATTTTTTTGTAAGTATTTTTTATAAATTAAATCATGCAAATAAGAAAATTTTAATAAAATATTAAATGTTTATACCATCAAAATTCTATTTATACTAAAATAAAATTGATAATTGTAATTTCATATAATAAAAAAACATAAGTTTATTTTTTTTCCAAATAAAATTCAAAAGTTTATTTGACTTAAAAGTTATTTTATTTCTCTTGTAACAAAATTTAACAAAAATAATAGATTAGTAAAAAAATTTCAAAGAAAAAAATTAGAATGAATTTCGAGCTTACTTAAATATGACAATGAGTAAGGTCAGAATAAATTTTTATTTACTTTAAATTTGATCTGATCAAATAATTTTTTTATTTTTTATATTTAAATTTGACTTAATATAATATTATATAAAATCGTATTCGATTCAATTCGATTTAAATTTTATAAAAATATTATTTTTTTAAATATAAAATATTAATTTTAATGTAAACATAAAATTAAATAAATATTAAAATATATATCAATATAAAATAAAATAATTAATTAAAAAATAATTATATATATTAAATTAAATAAATTTATTTAAAATTTGACTCTAATTTTATTTTACAATTATTCAATCCAAAACTTAAGTTACAAAAAAAATCAACCTTGTCGAAACGCGTTGAACACGAATTGGACTGCCATTTCTCTGTTAACCACAAATGCTGTCCGTCACACCGCAGATCCAGCCCGGTCCTCTCTCTTTCTCCATTCTCTTTCACTCGAGACTTTTAACTTCTCTTCTCGTCCGCAAGTCAACGTTAGCTACAAAATTAATGCCTCAGCCTTGCACATAAAATAAGAATAAATAAATAAATGAATTTAAAAAAAGGGCGTTTTTCAGTTTGCCGGTTACCCACGGCCACTTAATTATTTTTGGCATTATAAACTCACAATTTTTCTTCTCCACATTCAGCCCTGAGATCCTTCCATTTATATTTATATATATTTGAAAGAAAGAATATATAACAAAGAAAGTCTCGCGAATCTGATTCCGACTCTTTTGATCAAATGGCTGAGAAGAGTTATATAGTAAAAGTAGAGGAAGGAAAGGCCGCCAGCGATGGAAAACCGTCGATCGGCCCTGTTTATCGCAGTTGCTTTGCGGAGAATGGATTCCCTGCTCCGGTTCCTGGAATGGAGAGTTGTTGGGACATTTTCTGGTTAAGTTTTAGCTTTTTCTCTTTTTTACGTTAAGCTTTTGCTTGGTTGCTTAAAAAAATACGGAAAATAGGAGAAGGTTTGACTTTTTTTTTGGTTTGATTTCAGTTGAGTTTGGAAATAATTGCTAACTTTTGAATTTCCTCTTTTGTTTATTATTATTATTTTAAGTTCAGTAGTAGATTTGTTTAGTTTGATTATGTACTTTCATTTCAGATTCAAGAAACAGTACTTTTAGGGATCATAAGATTTAATTATATTAAGATGGAAACGCCTAATATTTGAAAATTTTGAACTTGAACGTTCTGAAAGGAGCAAGGTACTGAGATTTCCATGCTTCTGGTTGAAAGATCGATGACTTTCATTCATCTCTCAGTCTAAAACTGTAAAATTAAAATTTAAATACCTAATAGCAGTGATTATTTCTATTTTTGGTGCACATGGGATCTGGAGAATAGAAGTTTTTGCCAACTTATAACTTAGCCTAAGTCATGGATGCGGAATTTGAATTTACTATGCTACGAAAGGCTGATGTTCTAGTTGAAAGATACTGAGTTTTTCATGCTTCTAGTTGAAATATCGATGACTTTCATTCAACTCATTCTAATCCTGTAAAATTAAAATTTAAATGTTTAATAGTAGTAATTATTTCTATTTTTGGTGCTTGTGGGATGTGGAGATTAGAACTTTTTGCTAACTTATAACTTAGCTTATGTCACGGATGCAGACTGATTGAACTTGTTAACTAACTATAAGACAGTGATAGCTCGTATTTATTATGCTGGGAAAGACTGATGTTCTATTTGGCGATAATGGCTTGTGTTTCATCTTCTCCTTGCAGCATGTCAGTTGAAAAATATCCTAACAACCCTATGCTTGGTCGCCGGCTGATTGTGAATGGGAAAGTATGTTGCCACTGGAGATTTTTTTCTTGTTTTGGTTGTTATTACTTGCGCATTCTGTTTGTACTGCTGCCTTTGACTTTTAGTTTGTTGATCTAAATTGCTATGCTTTGACTGTAGGCCGGAAAATATGTGTGGCAAACTTACAAAGAAGTTTATGACATTGTAATAAAAGTTGGAAATTCCATCCGAAGTTGTGGTGTTGAGGAAGTAATGTTCTAATTTTTTCATTGTAAAATCATTGTTAAAATTTTTATAACAAAAATACTATTTCTGTGATCATTGTCCAGAGCCACAATTTATGTACATTTTACAAATTTTATGCTTTTTATTCTTTCTTACAGGGAGGAAAATGTGGTATTTATGGCGCCAATTGCCCAGAGTGGATAATGAGCATGGAGGTATGGTTCTGGCATGTTTTTGTCTGATTTGCATGGTAGACATCTCCAGTTACTTGGATGTCACCGTAACTTGTTTCTGTTGAGCCTATACTTTTCTATCAAAACGCTTGTTGCCCAAAATGTTTACTAATGCAGCAACATTGATACAGGCATGCAATGCTCATGGACTTTATTGTGTTCCTTTATATGACACTTTAGGTAATTCTTCTTGAGAACAAACAAAAGCACGCTTTGAATTTTGTTAAATCACTCCTATCAGCAAACAATAATCATATCTGTGTTATGTAGGCTTCTTCATATTTGAATATGGTGATAGTCTGTTATTAATAACATATTTAAACTCTTTTAATTATGTGTGCATCTCAATGTAACGTGCATACCGTTTGTGAATGTTTGATCCTTTGTCATCGATGTTATAGGTGCTGGTGCTGTGGAGTTCATCATATGCCATGCTGAAGTTTCAATTGCTTTTGTAGAGGAAAAGAAGATTAATGAGGTAAGCATATTTACGTCTGTATTTGGAATCATAGGATTGTTATGGGAACAATTGAGAAAGATATATTTTTCTAGGTAAAATAAGTTATCTGTGAACCAAATTGATTTGTAGTTTTTTATTATCTGTATTTGCTCCTATAGATGCTGCTCACTTTTGCATAGTTGGTTTTGATCAGAGAATTTGTACTTACATTGGTAGTTATTTTTCTCATGTAAGGTTTCTCTTTGCCCTTTCAGCTGTTTAAAACATTTCCGAACTCAACACAATACTTGAGAAGTAAGTTATCAAATTTTTTTTTTTTCTTTTGGGGGGGGGGGGAGGACTATTCTTGTTCTACTGTTTTAGAAATAATTCATGCGTGTATGTTTCATATGCAGCAATTGTTAGCTTTGGGAAGGTAACACTTGAGCAGAAGGCGGAAGCTGAGAAGTATGATTTGGCAATATATGATTGGGAAGAGTTTTTGCAGTTGGTAGGCTACTTGCTCTGTTATTCTCCTCTTGAATTTATTGGTAAATAACTTTATACTGCAGAAGTTATTGCGTCTTTTTTGGCAGACTACCAGTCATGTTAGTTATGAGTTCAGAGAAAAACATCTTGCTGTAAAAAAACAAGTTTGTGGCTTTGCATTGCAAATCTTTAATATGAGCTAAGGATCTGTACATTTTCATGCATTGACCTCTATCTAATGTCCTCTGAGAATAATTTTTCATTTATTGCTGAATTTTAGATTTGCAAAAGCGATGATCCGTCTGCTTGATAATTTTACCATTTTGACCCTATAAAAATATATTAGTTGGCGTTTTCTTTGGATTCATTCTGATTGAGGATGCTCTAGCAATTTTCCAACACTGTTTTGTAGATAGTATTTGATAAGCATGTCTCATGCTTATTTGATAGTTGTTTAGTTTGCTTCTTCATCTTTAGTTATTGTTGATTCTGATTTAAGTTCTAACACACTATTGATTCTGGTTTAAGTTCTTATCTGTTTCTTACAGGGAGAAAATAAACAATTCGATCTTCCAGTGAAGAAGAAAAGTGATATCTGCACGATAATGTATACTAGTGGAACAACTGGTGATCCCAAGGGAGTATTGATTTCAAATGATAGTATCGTTGCTCTTATAGCTGGGGTGAAAAGCCTACTAGAGCATGTAAATGAACAGGTGATCTTTTCATTTAATTTCCTGATTCCAAGACAAACTGTTTCCCTAGTCACTTCATTTGACCTGTCTTATTTTTCTCCACATTAAATTTTGACATATGATTTTTCTCTTTTTTGCTTTCACTCTCTCATTTGTTCGTTTCTTGTGAAATTTTACAGTTGACAACAAAGGATATATATATTTCTTATCTTCCTCTTGCGCATATCTTTGACCGGGTGATTGAGGAGTTATTTATTTCACATGGTGCCTCAATAGGATTCTGGCGTGGGGTGAGCATGATTATTTGATGTTGTCTCAACAAATAAGAGCTTATTCAAGTCAGTAATTGCTTATTTATTGCATCTGCAGGACGTGAAACTATTGGTTGAAGATATTGGGGAACTAAAGCCAAGTATCTTCTGTGCTGTTCCCCGTGTGTTAGATAGAATCTATTCAGGTAAACTTTCTTTTATCCCTGAATGTACTGAGGAGATTGATTTCCAGCATTTTTCTAAACACTATTAAGGTATTGAAGCGGTCTTTGAAATCTGGATTTGGCAATTTCATTTTGGGTTGTTTGTGAAGGTTATAGTAAGCAACCTGGAACATGCACTTGCTGGAAAACTCATCCTAATTTATTTATTTTTTCTATTGGGGGTGGAAATCTCATAGTTAAATTCTGGTTCAAGTATATTTTTTATGCCCATTTTAGTATATATTTAAACAAATGCAATGAACTGAATTGATTCTATTTTATATTGTTTAATTAAATTTATATGAAGTTTTCTTTCAAAAGGACTCTGCAATGATTTATTAGCTGTGAGACTCATAAATTGTCACATTGTCAGGTTTACTACAGAAGATTTCTGGGGAGGCTTATTGAAAAAGACATTGTTTGATGTTGCATACTCATAGTAAGTTACTTTCATTTTTTGGTTTGCTTATGTGAAGCAGTTCATTTTGTCTGCTGACTGCCAATAAATAATGAGTAAAAGAAGGGTTAAAGAAGGAAATTAGTTTCAGCACCACAGATCATTGGAATTAAGAACAAAGGATATTGCCTTTCCTTGTAGATGAAACTAGAATTATTTCAATCCCTTTGGGCATTAAACTTTATCTTGAACTTTTGCATTAGTTCATATTTATTTGCACTCTGTCCTTGCATTTGTTGTTACTTTGTTTAGTGGGGTTACCTGATTAGGATTAGTGCTTATTGGCTTTTGTCTTATTTCTGTTGATTCCGGTTAATTTCCATATTTCTGCATTGCTGTTTGGTTCTGAGTTCTGACATCTATGATAACCCCTACAGCAAATTCTATAACATGAGGAACGGCTACGAACATGGAGAGGCATCTCCAATTTGTGACAAAGTTGTATTTAGTAAGGTGATGAAAGTCTTCATTGTTATATAATACACACAAGGCTCCTTGCATGCTGGTCAAAAGCCAATAATAAACCAAATTACATGCACATAAATCCTGTTGACTACTTGAATCTCATTCGTATTTGCAATTTTTTCAGGTAAAGCAAGGATTGGGAGGGAATGTACGCCTTATTCTATCTGGAGCGGCACCTCTTTCTGCTCATGTGGAAGAGTTCCTGCGAGTGGTGGCATGTTGTCATGTTCTGCAAGGATATGGTATACTGTATCTGAAAATAGCATTTTGTACATGTGATAATTCCTTTCTTTACTGATTGTGCACGCTTACCACAACATGAACATTGATCAATTTTATATGGATATGAATGTAGGTCTGACAGAGAGTTGCGCAGGGACTTTTGTCTCATTACCTAATGAATTGTCAATGCTTGGTACCGTGGGGCCTCCAGTACCAAATGTAGATGTACGCCTAGAATCTGTTCCTGAAATGGGATATGATGCCCTTGCAAGCACACCACGTGGGGAAATTTGTATCAAGGGAAGTACGCTATTCTCAGGGTACTACAAACGTGAAGACCTCACCAAAGAGGTATTGATTGATGGGTGGTTCCATACAGGTCTGCTAATTCATATCTCTTCTTAAATTAAGGTTCTACATATCATTAGTTTATCTCCAGGTCAATGTCATTTCATAATTGTTCATTAGGGGATGTTGGTGAGTGGCAACCAAATGGAAGCATGAAAATTATTGATCGAAAGAAGAACATTTTTAAGCTTTCACAGGGGGAATATGTTGCAGTTGAGAACCTGGAGAATATTTACGGTCTTGTGTCTGATATTGATTCGGTATACCTTTTTGCTCTCGTCAATATGTCAACATCCAGTGCTTGTCTCAATGTTTCTGTATTGCCATATACTGGATCTTCAAGTTAAATGTTTTGAAAATGATGGGCAATTGAACATTTTTATCCTGTACTCATCCTATGATTGCATTCCTTGGTTAGCTGTGCGTTTCAAGTCTTTATCACTCATACATCGTAGCAATATTTGGTGCAGAGGGTGTAGAAATTTCTGTTGTAGAAATTGATATGGTTGCTTTATTGTGTGTGTGTATATATATATATATATATATATATATATATATATTTCATGATTATAAGGATGCTTAATGTAAAATAAACTGTATAGTTTATTTCAGATTTATCTTACCTTTCTGGAGATTGGCATTCTTTTAAGCAGTTACCGTGTCTTTATCAATTTCAGATATGGATTTATGGGAACAGCTTTGAGTCCTTCCTTGTAGCTGTGGTTAACCCCAATAAGCAAGCACTCGAACGCTGGGCTGATGATAATGGTGTGAGTGGCGACTTCGATTCCATCTGTCAAAATCCCATGGCAAAAGAGTACATACTTGGGCAGCTCACAAAGATTGGCAAGGAGAAAAAGGTTAGTTATTCAAAACACATTTTCTTTATTGTACTTAGAAAAAGGAAAGAAAATGGAAATTGAACTTTTAATCGTTGGTGTTATTCTTACAGCTGAAAGGTTTTGAATTTATAAAAGCTATTCATCTTGACCCTGTACCATTTGACATGGAACGCGACCTTCTCACACCAACATATAAGAAGAAGAGACCTCAATTACTTAAATATTATCAGGTAGCTATTTTTCTTCTTTCTTTTTGGTTTTTTCTATGCGTGAATGCATGCATGCATGTGCACGAGCACGACTACATGCCTGTGCCCGAGCACTGATAAAACCAAAAATACTTTGAATGCAGAGTGTTATTGACAACATGTACAAGCGTGCAAACAAGCCAAATGCTTGAAAATGCAATACTTCCATTGGAAGTCCTAAGGGGGTTGGTTCTGCGATTTGGGTATCTGGCGTTACATTTCTTTTCTTTTCTTTTGGTAGTTTGGACTGTAAATAACTAAATATAATCAAATTTGTTCACTTTTACCCAATTCAATGAACTGCAGAGAAAATTATCAAAAAAAAAAAAAAAGGACCTGCGGATAAAACGTCAAACATACAGTAGTTTCTTGGTTCAAGGTTATGAACCCCAAATGTTGTTCGGTTCCTAATTTGGCATGATACTCTCGCAAATTAGATAAAATTTATTTTCCCAAATGGAGTATTAAAATAAAATCATTACAATTGTCATAAAAATATAAAATTAATTATTTAAAATTAACTTTTTTTGTTTGCTTTACTATTAATTTTTTGGCCTCAATCTATAAGTAGAAAAATGTATTTGGTGACACGACATTATTGCAATTTCTCTTATTATTTTTTTGCTCTGATTCACATCTTTCTTTCTTGAGAATAAATTTTTGCAGTTTTACCATCCTTCGCGCACACGAGAAAGGGATGAAAGAGTGTGATTGAGAAGCGAAAACAGTTTTCATCAAAAGAATTAAAGATAATAAAGCAATTGTAAAATCTTCTTTTGGTTATATCTATAATCAGCTAATTGCCTTAAAATGTATATTCTCTCTCAATTTCAATTAGATTGAGTGTTACAATACCCGTATTAAGGGGGGGGGGGGGGGGGGGTTCATATTACCTGCAATTAAATCTCTTACATAAAAGGCGGATTTTATATGACAAGTAATTTTCTATGCTATACTTTAATCTTTGATAGGGTTGTAAATGAATCGAGTCGGATATCAATATCAATTCATTCAAAATCAATTTGGCTAAATTTAGATGAACACAAATAATTTTTAGTTGAACTCAAACAAGCTTTTTAAATAAATCATTAAACATGACTTGAAATTTCAATTATCTAGAAAACATAAAAATGCTGCCTGAAATTGATAAGCCAACAATCTAAGCGAAAATGGGCAGTGGCAAATATAGAATCAACCTTTCCTTTTGTTTTGATTTCCTATCTATATGGAATTGCTTAAAGAGACTATGAAGAAAAGTTTCTCCTCGTTTTTTTTTTTTTTTTTCAAAATTTATCATAACTCCAATTTTAAGTACATAAAAGATTACCATAAAATGCGTACTTTGCAATTGTACAAATCTTAAATCATGTTTTGGATTATATTAAAAGATATTAAAGTTACAATGAACTTACTTAACAATAGCAAAATATATCATTATCAAATTTTTATCTGAGTTTATTCATAAATGAACTTAATAAACTTGTTCACAACATAAACCAACCTAAACATATTAATGTTTGAACTCTATTTATTTATTAAATGAACTTTAAAATTTTATTTAAAATTATTTTTAATTTAATGAACAAATTGTAACCGAACAGGTTCATGAATAGTTCAACAAGTGTTTTATTTGCTTACATCCATAATTTTTTATTTATTTGAGAAAACAAACAAGAAAGAAAAAAGGGAAATGTATTACTTATGTCTTTACAGCCATCTCTGCTATACTTCAATCTTGTTCTTCTACTTTTCTAGATTAATTTGTCAGTTGCAATATATAATATATATAAAAGGTCGAAAAATGTTTTTTGTACAAGAAAAATGTATTTTTATTAAAAAGCTTGATATAGAAAAACATATTATAAATATCAAAATTTAAATTTATTAAACATCATTTTAAAAGTAATTACATGAATCAATTAAATTAATTTTCAAATTAAAAAAATTTTATTACTTATCTCTTTACAACCATATATCTTCAATTCATTCGGTGTTTCCTCTTGTGAAGTTCATATGACATAATAAACATGCAAAATTCTGCATAATCAATTAATTAAGCTAACGGAAACACAAATAACGAGCAAAAACCAGGTAAACTAAATAAAGAACAACTAACCCCCAGAAATCTAGTGCTGTGTATATATACATATAAGTATATAATTTAAAATTTTAAACAATTAAAATGGATTGGATAATTTCCAAGATTTTCTTGGGTAAGTTGATCGATATTTTCGGTCGGCTTGGAGTTTCTTGCACAGTTGTCAATAAGAGAAACGAATTGCGGCGCATGTATCAGATCATAAGCTACTGCCACTGCCAGCAGACCATATCCAAAGCAAACATCGGCCGTCAATTGCCATCAAAAGTGATCAACCAAAATCTTTCTGCTCTTTGTATCATGTCCTAAACGCAGACCATGTCCCTTGGAGCGCCTAAAAACAATGATCCCAATCCACGTTTTCTTTTCCAAGGAAATAACACTGGTCCGAAACTCCCAACATTGTCTCCCGCCAAAATTAACCAACTCTTGTCGGACAGATAATTGCCGCGTGAGTCCTTTAAACTACCGCGTCTTATTTTAGACCATCTTGTTTTACCTGTAAAAGAAACCGAATTTCGGAACTCGTGGCACTCATCTCATCAAGGGACCATTAATCCAATGGTCCACATCATTTCTCATGCCCACTCAAAACTCTCGATTCCTTGCCTACCTTCTCTGTCTCTGCATTAAAACTAAAATTCAAGGAAAAAAAAAGAAGAAAAACCATTAAAAAACTGATCATCAATGGTGAAATGAAGTTCAGTATGTAATTAAAGAAGGGATACAAAGCGAAAAGAGTGATGGGTTCCGAAGTGGTGATGGATGGCTACTTTAAAACGAAAAAGAGAGACATCAATGAGTTAAAATCAGGGGAGTTGACAGAAATGCCTGGAAACGATCAGAAGAAGAGAGAAGAAGATAAGGGAGAGAGTGTCACGTGCATGTCACATGGGTTTATATCGGTGATCGGACGGCGGAGAGTGATGGAAGACGCCGTGAAGGTGTCGGTTGGAGAGATACGAGGGTATGACTTTTTTGCTGTGTATGATGGGCATGGTGGGGCAGGGGTGGCTAACGCTTGCCGTGATAGGATGCACCGGTTGGTGGTGAAGGACGTAGAGGAGACGACACGTGGAGGTAAGGTATTGGAATGGGAGAAGGTGATGACAGCTTGTTTTGGGAAGATGGACGAGGAGGTGAGCGGTGATGAGGGTGGGGCAGAGAATGTGGTTCTGAAAACGATGGGATCTATGGCGGTAGTGGTGTTGGTCGGGAAGGAGGAGCTGGTGGTGGCCAACTGTGGTGACTCAAGAGCTGTTCTCTGCCGTGGCGGCACTGCGGTGGCTTTGTCCCGTGATCATAAGGTCAATTTTTTATGTCTTACAGTAGTTCTTTAAAAATTTTTGCTTGGAATTGAATCGAAAATTGAGATGACTTAGGATTATTCTGATGAAATGATTAGCAATTAGAAGCTAATCCAAGTGGCCGATTTTTTAAGAAAAAAAAAAAGAACACTATTGCATGAACAATGGTCTCTATTGCACGAACATCATGTGAAATGAACTACATTAATCTTCAGTTGAAGGGAAGTGGGGATTATATGAGTATTCATTGAAAGTATTGCGGGTAAGAATGTAACAAGAAACAACCTAGTTTTTGTTCAATTTCAAACCTAGATTTTTTAAGAAAAGGCTAAAGATTTTTCTTTCTATAGTAATTAGATGGGTGCAAGTATTTTAAAAGAAAAGACTAAATAAGAAAAAAATGAATGATAAAGTAAAGAATGTGATTGACAAGAGATTTTACATGAGAGATGCTTTGTATCATTTTAAAATTCATAATCTTAAATTGGTAGCAATGCACAACTCCAAATCGTCCTCTTCTAGTTCAAACTATTACTGTGAGACAAGAAGCAAACCAGGGTAATAGGGTTGATTCTGTGGTTGGATACCTGTAGTATAGTAGGAACTTAATCTTTTATTCATTTAATTTTACATGAGGCTTTTTGTGGGATTTTTTACACAGCCTGATAGACCTGATGAAAGGGAAAGAGTGGAAGCAGCTGGAGGAAGGGTCGTAAACTGGAATGGAAGTCGTGTCCTAGGAGTTCTTGCCACTTCGCGATCCATAGGTATTTGGAAAATCCTATCGATCGATATTTGAAAGTTAGATCCATTGGAGCTGTTCTTAATCTGATGCAGGGGATCAGTATTTGAAGCCATATGCGATCTCGAAACCAGAGGTCTCTGTGACTGAGCGAACTAAGTCTGACACCTTTGTTGTATTAGCAAGTGATGCTTTGTGGGATGTTGTTTCCAATGAAATTGTATGTGAAGTTGTCAAAAGATATCTTGATGGACAAATAATGATGAGATTTTCATATCTTCCCGAAGGATGCACCGGAGATCGTGCAGCAGAGGCTGCAGCCATGCTAGCTGGGTTAGCAATTGCTCGAGGGAGCACCGATAACATTAGTGTCATTGTAGTTGAGTTGACAAGTAAAGCTGCTGCATCTCCTATGCTCGAGTCTTAGGTCTTTCTTTTCCTTTTCTGATTGAAGTGTTCGTCTTTCACTCTTTCTTTTCACTTTGCTTTGAAGTTGTTATGTAATAGCAATAGAGACCATTGTTATCATCATGGTAGAGTAAACGAAAGCTCCAATTTGATAATAGGAAACTTCCATTAGAATGATAGCATGTCCATTAGTTCATAGGGAAATCTTTACAAAAGCAACAACTGAACTCCCATTGAATCTTGAACAAGAGAAGATTGACAAAACATTGTTGTGCAAACTGTATTCATATGGAAATTATAAAATGCTGCAAAGCTTGCAGCATTACAACAAACACAGAAAGAAAAAGGACATTAGCAGCTTTCAAGTACAAATAAGAAACAGACTCCTTGCAATCTATGGAGAAGTCATTCGTTTACTTCTCAATTCTCACTCTTTTTTCACTTTCTCTGAATCCTATCTATTAGATATATAACTAATGAAATGAAGGAGAAAGAGGATGAGCACTCCTTTTTAATTCGTCTCTTCACTCCTTTCTCCTCCCATCTTCAACGTTATTTAACCTAATATTAGCTAGATCCCTAATCAAATACCAAATCAACAAGTTAAAATTCCCAAACAAGAAAAAAAAGGAAAAAAAAAAATTCTGGACCACATTCTGTATAAATAGCTGCACAATTTTACACCACAACCCCATCAACCATGGGGACCTTATTCTGTTTTTTGCAATTTTTTCCTTTCTTAAGCCAAATTGTAGCTTGAAACTGAGACATCAGCAGGAGAAGCAGAATGGATGTATACAAACTCAAGACTCTTTCCAGCTGGTAGAGCACTGAGCCATGTTGGGAAACCATAAGAATTGCCAGACTTAGTGAGTCCCCATAGAGGACCATAAAGCTTTGATATAGAAAGCTTGAGATCCTTCACAGTCTTGTTAGACTTGTTGGTCACTACTATGGAATATCTGTAGTAAGTTTTTCCCTTGTCATTCCAGGAAGTTGTCATCTTCTGCTCTATGGTAATTGGACTAGAAGATGAGGCTGTAAAACAAAATTCCCGAGTCAGATCCTGACATTTAATAGCCTATTATAATGAGAATAGAACCACACATCCATTTATCAATTAGGGAAATTGCGTGTCCTGACTCATAAGATAATGTTTACCAACTCCAATGTTTGAGGGAAATACCTGGAGTTTGGAGTCAATTTGGGTTTTGACGCCGGTTTGGTTTGACAACTACAGGATTAGGAGCTGGGACAACCACTGCAGGAAAAGCCAATATCATGATCATCCTGATTGATGGAATACGCGTGAAAGAAAAAGTTAAAACCATACGACTTAAATGGGTATACAGGCTATACATACCAGGAAGGAGCTGGTTATAACCACCATGTCCACCACCTAGTCTAGCCAATATGCCAAGAAGGGGAGCATTGTTATAGGTAGCAGGTTCTGTTTGTTCATAATTCTCCCTTTCATCAGCAAAATTATCGTATGCATCAGGCCCTCCAACCAAGGCACCAGTGAGGACATTAGGATCATTTGCTTTCCTTGAATACCAAGTGGCATAACCTTGCCGGCAGGCAACAAATTTAGGGTCAACCTTGATTGAAACAATTGAAGAACCCCGGTGGTGAACTTGTCGTGGGTAATTGTTCCCATAACCAACCATGTAACTTGTAGCTCTTGGATTGTCTCCAAGAAGGTAATCCACCTGAGAATTTAACATTGTAAAACATCAGAAAATTTGTTGAAGTCTGAAACTTGCTACCATTCACAAAAAAACATGAGTTAAATACACGAAGAGATAAGTACTCACCTGAGATTTTGCAAAAGAAAGAAGCTCGGATGGTGCAACATTGCCAGCAGCACACTTAAAGCTTCCGCTAGAGGACGTGAGATAGTCGGAGTACACAATGGCCAAGAACGAGGCACTAGTTACGAATTGCATGTTATTCCATCTCTGTCGGAAAATCAAACCACCAGGAGTCTTCTGGACATTACGGCTACCCTTTCCAATCAATGAACACATGAAGTACTCTGCCTTCTCATGGTACCTCTCAAATACTGGTGCATGGAGACCAGCTTTACCTTGCATTAAGAACTACAGTGCAAGCAAAACATTCCACTTAGTCAGCTAATCAAAGCAATTAATTACTTGTTGATGAGACATAGCCAACTATTGTTTTGATAATATATGGATTCGAACTAGCAGTTGAAAAACAATACCTTGGCGACAAGGGTCTGAACCCCAGCGTACTTGACGTCCCAACCAAACTCAGTCATGGCCCAGCCGGTTCCACCCATAGAGTCACCATTGTTTCCAAGATAGTTCAAGTAGTGCTGGTTGTTACTAGCTTGGTAAAGCCATGCAGCGGCCCACAACAACTCGTCCTATAAAATATCCAAATCCAAAATTGATTCATCAACCATACTAACATGACATGTTCTACCATTAATCAAATTTTTAAAAAAATGCAGAAACTTACGTTGTAGCCACTGACGGATCGGTAGTATTTTTGGGCAACTGTGATGCTGCTGTCATATTTGCCTCTGTATTTATCAGCAAATTCGAATAGCTGAAAACAGAAAAGAAAATTCAATATATTACTACAACATTATTAATTCTATGAAATTTTTTGTTAAGGGGCATGGATAGGTGATGTAAGGGTAATTGAGGTTTAATTGGAGCACCGACAAACTTGGCGCGTGAGAAACGAATAAGATCTGCTAGTACGATTTATCTGTACGGTCATAATTACAATTACCCGTGATGGACAGGTCAAAGTGATACCATGAATCAAATTATGCGCCGAACACTTTACCCCCATATAATTTTCAATTTGAAAACCAGGAATAATCCACCAATGACACCCTTTTTCATTAGATGTAACTTAATGAAAGGCATAGTTTGAGTTAAATTGCAACGGCGGGTCCAATGGTCCACACCCAATATTGTGTCAGGAAACAGTTAGCTAAAGAGAGTGAGAAAAGAGACTTGTGTAAAATACCTGGTAGGCGTGGCGAAGAAGCTCACTGGAATATGCAGGGTTTGAGCGGCGGAAGACGATTGAGGCCGCAGCCATGGCTGCTGCGGTTTCACCGGCGAGATCCGACCCTGGGTTAGGGTCAATCTTGTAAGCATGACGGTCGGTGGTCATATCCTCTGGCCTTTGCCAACAGTAGTGGTCACTGTTACCATCTCCCACCTAAAACACACCCACACCAAAATTTAGCAACACGTTAATTTGAAAGGATCTTTGCTTTAAAATTATTAATTCATAGTTCCAGCATAGTTCTTTGCCCTTTTTTAATTCAGTCCCTTGAGTTTAAAGAAATTATGGTACTAAATTCTAACTATTAAATTAATATTTTAGTAGACCAGTGTCGCGATCACGTTGTGAACTAAAAAAAATATGGACACATTAGTGTTAACAGTGGCAGGAGCAAAAGTTGATGAAGAGAA
>NW_019167827.1:222791-275041 GCF_002303985.1 Durio zibethinus | reverse complement strand
ATTTAGGCGACATTTGAGAATAAATTATTTCAAGTAAAATTTTCATATGTGTCTTTAAGATTTTGGGAAGCTTTGGTTAGAGGTTTTGAAATTTGAATGACATTTTTGGTAATGATTTGGGAATGCATACCAAATTTGGGGTTTCTAGAATTTTGGATCTTAAGGTTTGGAGTTTTGAATTTTAGGGTTAGGGTTTCGAGTTTTAGATTTTAAGGTTCAGGTTTTTGATTTTAGGGTTTAAGGTTAGGGTTTTGATTTTAGGGTTTGAGGTTTAAAGTTTTGGTTTTAGAGTTTAGAGGATTTAGGGTTTTGATATTTTACGGATTTGATTTTAGGGTTTTAAGGGTCTAAGGTTTTGTTTTTAGGGTTTAACTTTAGGGTTTATAAGGTTTAAGGCTTAATTTTAGGGTTTGAAGGTTTAGATTATGATTTTAAGGTTTAAAAGTTTTAGGGTTTCATTTTAAGGTTTAGAGGTTTGAGGTTTAATTTTAGGGTTTGGAGGGTTTAGGGTTTCATTTTAAGGTTTGGAGGTTTTTGGGGTTTCATTTTAGGGTTTGGAGGTTTGGGGTTTCATTTCAGGGTTTGGAAGGTTTAGCATTTAGATTTTAGGGTTTCGTTTTTAGGGTTTTGAGTGTTTAAGGTTTAGAGTTTAGGGTTTCGTTTTTAGGTTTAGAGGTTTGAGGTTTAATTTAGGGTTTTGAAATTTAAGGTTTGGATTTTAGGATTTAAAGAAAACACAAACATCTCTAAAAATCTCCAACATCTAGGCGGATTTTCAAAGCAAGTTCGATTTTTATAATTTTTAAAAATTAATTAAAAAATTTTTCATATATTTTTTTTTATGAAAATTTATTATTAATAATATTATTAATTTATTATTATTTATTATCTTTTTATGCCTTTAATTTTAATTTTTTTTATTAATAATTCTCCAACATTTGGGCGAAATTATTTTTAGAAGTATGTTTTTATTTCATCCAACATCTACGTAGGGAAAATAAAAGAAATATTATTCAATTCTTATTATTTTTTAGATTATTATTATTATTATTATTATTATCATTTTAAGCATTTTTAATATTTTTTTACTTATTATCCTACTTGTTTTTATTTTTATTATTATTAAAAATAATTAAATATTTATTCTACCAAATTTAAAAATTTATCATGCATGCATAACAAAAATAACAAAAATAATAATATATAAAAAAATTACAAAATTCAAAAAAAAAATTTTTTTACTTGAACCGGACCGGTCAATGGTTCGGGCAACATTTGTCTGATCGATTTGATCGATTCGATAGTTCAATCAATGGTTCGGTGGTCTAGCGATTCATACCGGTTCGATCGGTTTACTGGCAGTTCGTCTGGATAGGTTCAAGGCTAGTTAAAGTGGGTTGTGAGTAAGGTTACGCGGATCCCGAGTCATATCCGAGTTGACTCGTTAGTTCAAAACAACGTCGTTTTGGGTTTTGCTATTTGATATAAAAGTAAAATTTCTTTTTTACTTTATTCTCACCCTTCAGTAAAAAAAAAAAAATTCAGAGCTCTTGGGAGAGCTCCCAGGCTCTGTCGGCATTCGACATTCGGCATTCGACATTGGACCGTCGTTCCAGTCGCTGCCTTAGTTACCATCGACAGTCTTCACCAGTGGTCAAAAATCACCAAAAACTTTCAGAAGCTCTTTTTAACGCGCTCTTATTAGATCTGGCCTTCTTTTTGCTTGAAACAGTCTCGATTTCTTTTTACTTGAAACAACCCTGATCGACGTAGATCGAGGCTCAAAGTTTCGATCTTTTTTTTTTTTTTTGTAAACTAAAATTGATGTTTTTTTTTTTCTTTTACAATTATCTTTTTGGCGCTGGGTTCCTTCCTATGGGGAAGACTATTGTTTTTTATGGATTTTTGTTTTTTTTTTTCACTTTTTTGTGCTTTTTTGATGGGTGGGGATTTTTTAAGATGTTTGGAGTGTGTGTATGTGTGTACGTGTGTATGTTTTAGCCCTCTAGGAGCTAGGTGAGGCTGAAGGGCTTAGGCTCTGGGGAGGCTGGCTTTTGGTTTTGGGTGCGCGTGTAGAGGTTGGGAATCGGGGTAAGGTCAAGTTGGGGGTTAGCTTGGGTGCTATGGCTTTAGGTACAGGCACGGAGATCAGGGTCTAAAAGGGGTTTTTTGGTAGTGACTGGATTGGTTTGAATGTAGGTGCTAGGAAGTTTTAGGCATCTGAGTCTGTGTTTTTTAGAGCTTCCCTGAGTTGAAAAAGGAAAAAGCTGGGGCTTTAAGGATTGGGTAGAGTAGGGTGGCTACAGGGGTGGCTGGTGAGGGGACTAGACAGGGGGCTAGACAGTGAGCTGGTGAGGGTAAGGATAGCTAGAGGTTAATGGTACGTGCAAGGCTGTAAGGTGGCTAGTCCGGGGCAGTAGAGGCGTCATACACCAACCACCCTACTTTCTGTTTTCTCTTTATTTCTTTTTTATTTCTAATTAATTTTTAATAATTTTTAATTTTAATTAAACCAATATTATTATTATTATTATTATTATTAAAATTATTATTAATAATACTAAACAAGAACTGAAGGTAGTAGACCCAAACAAAATCGATGTCTACATACCCTCGACTTGGGTGGCATATCTAGCTTGTAGGCAACCTTGCCTACCCTCTTGACTACTCGAAAATGTCTCTTATACCTCCAGACTAGGCCTTTGTGCAACCCTCTATGGCATACAATGGGATGCAGCTTCACCAGCACTAAGTCTCCTACTTGGAACTGCATGTCCCACCTATTCTGGTCTACCCACTTTTTTGACCTCTTTGTCACCTTGTGAAGACAGACTCTAGCTAAGTCAGCTTGCTTCTACTAAGCCTTGGCAAACTTGTACGTTGTTCAATTCAACCCCATATAACATGCAGCAATCGAACCAGGTGTTAACAGTTGCTGACCTGTTGCCACCTCGAATGGACTCTGGTTTATTGCCTCATTCCTTTGTAAGTTGTAAGAAATTGGGCCACGTCTAATAGCTTTGGCCAGTCCCTTTGCATGGTAGTCACATAGTGCTTGAGGTAGACCTCTAATAACCTATTCATACACTTAGTCTGCCTATCGATCTACGGATGCATGCTAGTGGAAAAGTTCAAGTTTGACCCCAATAGCTTGAATAACTGAATCCAGAACCTGCCTATGAAACGTCTGTCTCGATCACTAACAGTGGTCTTCAGCACTCCCCAGTATTTAACCACATTTTTCAGGAGCAATTAAAGCTACCTCCATGGTTGGGCACTCCTTGGTTGCTGGAATAAAAATCCTATACTTGGAAAACTTGTCCACCACTACCATGATGCTTTCGAACCCATCTGCCTTAGGTAGACTGACTATAAAGTCTAGAGAAACACTCTCCTATGGTCGTTCTAGTACTGGTAATGGCTTTAAGAGACCGTCTAGTTTCTTAAGCTCTACCTTGTCCTATAGGCACATAAGATAAGTCTTCACATAGACCTCCACATCTTTTTTTATGTACAGCCAGTAGTATTGGTCCTCTAGTAAAGCTAAGGTATGATTCACCCCTGGATGTCCAGCCCACCTTGAATCATGGTACTCGTGCATAACTTCCCTGCGGAGCTTCCCATGCTATGGCACAAATAGTCTACTGCCTCTAATGTATAATAAACCATCTTACAACTGAAATCACCTGGTCTTACCTTGCTGGGCATGCTCCATGAGAGCCTTGGTTATAGGATTGTAGGCAAGACCTTCCTTGACGCATGGCACCAAAGACCCTTCTAGTTGGTTAATGGCAGTAAGGTTAGCCTTTCTGCTCAGGGTGTCTGCCACCAAGTTTGCCTACCTTGGCTTGTACTCCATTTGAAAATCAAATTTCGTAAGAAAATCTTGCTATCTCACTTGCTTGTGGGATAGCTTCTTCTGTGACTAGAAGTAGTTGGTCACCACATTGTCTGTCCTGACCATGAACCTCGATCCCAACAGGTAATGGCACCAAGTACGCAAGCAGTGCACCACTACAGTCATCTCTTTCTCCTGGACCGTGTACTTACCTTTAGTCTCGTTCAACTTCCTGCTTTCGAACGTGACTGGATGTCACTCTTGCATCAACACTCCTTCTATTGCATAGTCTGATGCTTTCGTATGCACTTTATACGGCTTGGCATGGTCTGACAAGGCTAAGACTGGCTCCTTGGTCACAACCTACTTCAACTGATCAAAAGCTTCCTGGCACCATATGCTTCACTCCTATTCTCTTCTTTTCTTGAGTAAGTCAATCAATGGCGTGGCTATGGCTGAGTGGCCTTTAATGAAATGCTTGTAGTAGTTGACCAGCCCAAGGAATAACTCAACTTAGTGACCTTGGCTGACGGTTCCCACTCTAGTATGGTATGCACCTTGCCTTTATCCATGCGTATCCTGGCACCTCACACTATATGGCTTAGGAATGGGATCTTTTGTTAGGCAAACGAGCACTTCTTCTTCTTGACAAATAGCTTGTGCGCCTGTAACACCTTGAACACCTGTCTCAAGTGGTCTACATGCTTTCCCAATATTTGGCTATAGATCACAATGTCATCCAAATAAACCATAATAAACTAATCAAAGAACGACTGAAGTACCTTGTTCATAAGGGTGTAAAATGTTGCTAGGGCATTCGTGAGTCCGAATGGCATGACCAAGAACTCATACGAACCATACCAAGTAACATATGTTGTTTTGGGCTTATCTCCATGATCCTAACTTGGTAGTAGCCCGACCTCAAATCCAACTTGATGAACCACTTTGTGCTCTCAAATTGGTTGAACAAGTCTGTAATAAGTGGGATAGGATACTTGTTCTTGACAGTCAGCTTGTTCAAAGCCTGGTAGTCTATACATAACTATAATGACCCATTATGCTTATGCTGGAATAGAATCGGTGCACCATATGGTGCCTTGGATGGCCTGATGAAGCCAGCATCAACTAACTCCTTGAGCTGGTTCCTTAACTCCTCTAACTCTGGTGGGGACATTCGGTAAGGGGCTCTAGCTGGTGGCTTAGCCTTTAGCACTAGCTCAATCTTATGGTCCAGCTTCTTCTTAGGGGATAGCTTGCTAGGTAGCTTACAAGCATCACGTCGCTAAAAGACTCTAGCACCTTTAGCACCTCTAAGTCTCAATCTCCTCCTCTCTTGGCTCCTCATACTTCAGAGCTGCCAAGAAGGTGTCTTCATCTCTACTTACTGCCTTGGCAAATTGGATGGCTGATATCACCCTTAACCTAACTCTAGACTCGTACCTCGATAGTACTAGGCATTGTTACCGTGCATCCAGGATGCAATTGCAATTGGTAAAAGGCACAAAAAAAGCATTAATCCGAATAAAGAAATCCAATCCAATCACAAACTCATAATCATATAGAGGTATTACCTCAATGGTTTCCTTGCCCTTTTAGTCTCCAAGCTACAACTCCACTCCCTACACTACTCCAATTGTTAGGACTTCTTTAGAGTTTATCATCTTGATTATACCAGTCCCTTTTTGCACCTTTAGTCCGAGCTTCTGGATTTTATCACCTGAAATAAATAAGTGTGAAACACCTGTGTCCACCAATGCGCTCACCTTTTGGCCTGCAACCATCAAATCTATAAACATCAAGCCCTTTGGCTTGCGACTCCCCTTACTTTGGATAGCATTGAGCACCAACGATCCTAGCTTTGCTACCTCTACCTTCAGCTCCTCATCAGACTCCTTGTCTATAGCAGCTAGCTTGCCATTCTATGGGCAGTTGCATGTTATATGGCTCCCTTCACATAGGTAGCGTGCGAGTGACTCTTAGTCACCCTTTACCTTCCACTTGCCTGCTGGTGGCTTTTTCTCACCATTTTCGTCCAAATGATCTTGGTCCCAATCCTTGGACTGCCGATCACGATCCCTACCCTTAGACTACTTCTCTTGGTCTCTCTTGTCATTACCTTTACCCTTGGGCTTAGAAGACTCAAACTTGTTTAGTGGTTTGAATTCCACCAAGGACTCAGTAGTAGTCATGGCTTTAGCCAAGTCATGAATTCCCCTCTATTATAGCTCATGCCTCACCCATGACTTCAACCCATCCATGAAAGTAAAGAGGGCATCCTTCTCACACAGATCCAAGATTTGAAACATCAGTTCAGAGAATCTTTGCACATACTTTCTTATGTCCCTTTACTAGCTCAACCTACGTAACTTTGCTTGTGCCTCATCATCGGCATACTCTGAGTAAAATTACTCTCTGAACTCTTTTTGAAACTCTGCTCAGGTTCCAATCTTGGTGCTCCCATGTCTCACATCATTACACCTGTGCCTCCACCACAATAAGGCCACATCAGTAAGATATATAGTAGTGGTACTTACATTGGTAGCATCGTCTTGCTTGCCTGTGGCTTGAAAGTACTACTTCATACCCTATAAGTAGTTGTCTACTTCATTGGCCGCCCTAGTCCCCTTGAACTCTTTGGGCTTAGGGATGTCCACTCGAGTTAGATGCTCCAACAAACATGCCATTCCTAATGGTAGTCTTGCACACAGTGAGTTCGCTCATGTGCTCCTCTATCTCTTTGCGCATGGCCTCCATGCCAATGTACATGGTCTCTACCTAGGCCTTCAAGGTCTCATTTCTTTAGGTGATCATGTCCAGGCCTTCATTAAGTGTAGCTTGCAACTCACCTTTCAGCTCTTTCTCTATGGAGTCTAGCACCTCAACGTGAGTCTCTACATCATCAAGCTTCTCTTTCATGTCACCTATGATCACTTACACCTTGGCCAGCCTCTTATCCATGGTGGACCAAATATCTCTTGAATTGGCCTTCTTGCCTCTTCTATGCCCTTGCTCCTGGTGTATGGTTGTTGGCTAACCACATCACTCTAGGATGCTATTTCTTTGACTGTGATCTAACCTGTACACATATAAATAAGTAGAACCGAAACTGTTCTGATACCATCTGTCATGGGCTTTGACCTTAGACTCAGAATCCATGTGGCCTTAGGTTTGGAATCACCTCATTCTAGCCTAAGTCAGCCTAAAACACAAGTGTGAGGGCATTAGAACAATAAGAATGATAAAATGTGCAAGTTTGAGACAAATAGGAAAATAAGAAAGTTTTCTGGAATATGCTCTTGTATTATTGAAACAGAAGTGTATGATGATGTACAAATGAGGGTGGAACAACCTCTATTTATAGTTAAGGCTCTAGCTACACTTATGGCTAAATCCCTAAAATTAAGGAATTACAATCAATCTAGGATTACAAAAATTACATTCAATCAAGATTCTATTTCCTAAATTATAGGGTCAATTATATCTGCCAGAAGGCTCTTGCTGATCCTGTGTGCTTTTAGAAGATCCCCTTACGCATCTCCCCTTTTGAGGTCTTTTCGATGTGGTGTGGGCATCACGCGGGCCAAGCCTTGGCCGTGCGGGCTAGCTTGCATGCTGTACAGGCGGTCTGGCCTTCTCTTCAAGGCTTTGCATGAAACTACCACTAGTGCTCCTGGTGCATGAGCCTCAACCTCAGGTGCATGTGCTGGTGTGTCTAGTGTGCCTGGCGCGCCCGCCCAAGGCATGACATGGGCATTTACCTCGAACACCATCGGTACATGCTAGCCCTTGGTGTAGGCACATGCCTCGACCACTATTGGAACAAGCTGACCTTTGGTACGGATACTTGCCTCGATCGTTATCGACATGTGCCATACCTCGATTAGCATCGGTAAAAAATGGCCCTTGGAAAGGACAGTTGCCTCGAACACCATTGGTACACATGCTGGGCCTCGGTACGGGATATGCTTGTTTGAAAAAGGTGTCATCATTTTAAACACTTTAACGTCTACTGTTAGCATATTTATAAAATCTCTAATGCTCTTTAAGAGGTGGTAGTCTAGCGCCCTTTTTCCTTTTCCATGGAAGAAGTTGGTGTGCGTGATGGGCCTATTATTGCGTATAATCCCAGCAACATCCCCGAAGAAAAATACAAGCCATGCATGCTTTTCGACAATTTTATCTGGTGATTGGTCTCTTCAATGACTCATAGGTGCCCACTTGAGCCCAGCATGTGTAACGTGGTGAAAAATTAAACTCCGACCAAGGCCTCGATCACCATCGGTACAAGTTGGCCTCTGATACGAGCACATGCCTTGACCATTATTGGCACAAGCTGGCCCCTGGTGCGAGCACATGCCTTGACCACCATTGGTACAAGCTGGCCCATGGTGCGGGCACATGCCTCGACCACCATCGACATAAGCTGGCCCTTGGGGTGGGCACTTGCCTTGACCACCATAGGCAAATGTTAGGCCTTGGTTCAGGCATCTACCTTGACCACCATCGACACATGCTAGCCCTTAGTGCGAGCACATGCCTCAACCACCATCGGCACATGTTGGCCCATAGTGCAGCAATTGCCTAGACCACTATCGGCCCATGCTGGGCCTTGGTGCGGGCACTTACCTGGACCACCATCGATGCATGTTGGCCCTTGATGCAAGCATCTGTCTTGATCACTATCGACACATGCAGGGCCTTAATGCGAGCACATACCTTGACCACCATCAGCGCAAGCTGGGCTTTGGTACGGGCAGTTGCCTCGACCACCATTGACGCAAGCTGGGCCTTGCTGCAAGTGTCACGGGTCGAGACTTAAGCTTTGAATCTGAGCGACTCTGAGACCCGGGCATTCACCCTTTCGATATCTCAGATCAGCCTACCTGCCATAGTTTACACCCTTGTGAGGTATTGTCCGTTCTGACCCCCCCTTGGCCTCACGATTTTATCCTACAAAAGGTGCCTCACAATGTAGAGATGGTGTGAACCCTTTTATACCCCAGTGACCTTTCTATTATGCTCGATGTAGGATTCAAGACTCTCCCTTAGGTCCGTGACATTCTCTCACACCCAACCTCATGACGCCCTCATCACAGAGGCTAGCCACCCTACCTACCTCCCTCGAGGTGCTTGGCGTGGATTGAACGGTTTAAGGCTGGCTCTGATACCACTTGTCATGGGTCGAGACTTAAGCTTCGAACCCGCACGACTCTAAGACCCGGGCATTCACCCTTCCGACTTGCCAGATCAGCCTACCTGCCACAGTTCACACCCTTGTGAGGTATTGTCCGCTCTGGCCCCCCCCTGGCCTCACGATTTTGTCCTACAAAAGGTACCTCACAAGGTGGAGATGGTGTGAACCCTTTTATACCCCAATGACCTTTCTATTAGGTTCAATGTGGGATTCAAGACTCTTCTTTAGGTCTGTGACAATGCACATGCCTCAACCACCATTGACGCATGCTGGGCCTTGATGCAGGCACATGTCTCGACCACCATTGGTGCATGTTAGCCCTTGGTGCGAGCACTTGCCTTGACCACCATCGGTACATGCTGGCCTTTGGTGTGGGCACTTGCCTCGAACACCATCAGCACATACTAGGACTTAGTGTGGGCATCTAACTCGAACACCATCGATGCATACTGGCCCTTGGTGTAGGCACTTACCTCGAACACTATCAGCACATGGTAACCCTTGGTGTGAGTGTCACAGGCTCTAACCTTAGACTTAGAATCCATGTGGCCTTAGGCTTGGAATCACCTCATTCTAGCCTAAGTCAACCTAAAACACAAGCATGCGGGCACTGGAACAATGGAAAGAGTAAAATACGTAAGTTTGGGAGAAATAGAAGAACAAGAGAATTGCTGAAAATATGTTTTGTATTACTAAAACAGAAGTGTGTATGATGATGTACAAAGAAGGGTAGAGAAGCCCTCTATTATAATTGAGGCTCCAGCTACACTTATGGCTAAATCCCTAAAATCAAGGCTAAGATAAAGGAATTACAAAGATTACAATCAATCAGGATTCTATCTCTTAAATTATAGGGTCAACCAAATCTGTCAGAAGGCTCCTACTGATCTTGAAGACTTTTAAAAGATCCCCTTGTGCATTTCCCTTCTTGAGCCCTTCTGGATGTGGTGCAGGCATCATACAGGCCAGGCCTTAGTCGTATGGGCTAGCCTGTAGGCTGTGTGAGCATTCTGGCCTTATCTCTTAGGCCTTGCATGCAAACTCCCGCCAGTACACCCGGTGCATGAGCCTTAACCTTGGGTACACATACTGGTTAGCCTGATATGCCTGACGCACCCATCCAGGGCATGATATTTTCCCCCACCTGATTATGTAATGCCCTTGTTGTGTCTTCTGCATGGTACTACCTGATCATGTCTCTAAACTATCATAAGTCCTCTACTGGTTTCCAACTCGCCTTACTGTCTGAAAGTCCCTTTCAGCGTACCAAGTACTCCTATTTTGGCTGATAGTTCTTTTATCTCACTTTTCGGTCAGCTATGATGCTGTGGACCTCTTTTTCATATGAAGCCCTTGCTCTTAATGGTGCACGCTTTGACTCTGCCTGTCCTAGATCTCCCTCATCCTCATGGAATGGCTTGAACATGCTAACATGAAACACTGGGTGTACCCTCAGCTTGGGTGGCATATCTAGCTTGTAGGCAACCTTGCCTACCCTTTTGACTATTCAAAAAGGTCTCTCATACCTCTAGACTAGGCCTTTATACAGCCCCTTATGGCACACAATGGAATGCGGCTTCACCAAAACCAAGTCTCCAACCTGAAACTGCACGTCTCGTCTATTCTGGTCTGCCCACTTTTTTGACCTCTTTGCCACCTTATGTAGACAGACTCTGGCCAAGTTAACTTACCTCTGCCAAGCTTTGGCAAACTTGTATGCTGCTAAATTTAGCCCTGTATAACCTATAACAATCGAACTGTGTGTTAGTGGTTGTTGACCTGTCACAACCTCAAATGGGCTCTGGTTCATTACCTTGCTCTTTTACAAGTTGTAAGAAAATTGGGCAACATCTAGCAGCTTTAGCCAGTCCTTTTACATGGCACTCACATAGTGCCTGAGGTAGACCTCTAATAGTCTATTCACACGCTTAGTCTGCCCATCGATTTACAAATGCATGCTGGTGAAAAAGTTCAAGTTTGACCCTAACAGCTTGAACAACTCAGTCCAAAACTTGCCCGTAAAACTCCCATTCTGATCACTAACAATTGTCTTCGGCATTCCCCAATACTTAACCATGTTTTTCAGGAACACTCGAGCTGCCTCCTTGGCTGGGCACTCTTTGGTTGCTGGAATAAAGATTCCATACTTGGAAAACCTATCCACCACTAGCATGATGCTTCCAAACCCTTTTACCTTAGGTAGACCGACAATAAAGTCCAAAAAAACACTCTCCCATAATCGCTCTAGCATTGGTAATGGCTCTAAAAGATTGCCCGATTTCTTGAGCTCCACCCTTATCATGTTGCACACAAGATAAGTCTTCACATAGGCTTTCACATCGCCCCTCATGTGCGGCTAGTAGTATTGGTCCTCTAGCAATGCCAAGGTACGACTCCCTCATGGGTGTCCAACCCACCTTGAGTTATGGCATTCTTGTAAAACTTTCTTATGGAGCTTCCCATGCTATGGCATAAATAGTCTACTACCCTTGGTGTACAATAAACCATCATGCACCCAAAACTGCCTAGTCTTACCTTATCGGGCATACTCCATAAGAGCCTTGGCTGTAGGATCATACGTAAGTCCATCTTTGATGTGCGACACTAGTGACCCCTCTGGTTGGCTAATGGCGACAAGGTTAGCTTTCCTGCTTAGGGCCTCTGCCACTAGGTTCGTTTGCCTTGGCTTGTACTTCATCTAGAAATCAATTTTCACAAGAAAATCTTGTTATCTCGCCTGCTTGAAGGATGATTTCTTCTGCGTCTAAAAGTAGCTAGTTGCCACATTGTCTATCCTGACTACAAACCTCAACCCTAACAGGTAATGGCACTAAATGCGCAAGCAGTGCACCATTCAGTAATTTTTTCCTAGATCGTGTACATATGCTCAGTCTCATTCAGCTTTATGCTCTCAAATGCTACTAGATGTCCTTCATGCATCAACACGCCCTCTATTACGTAGTCTGATGTGTCTGTATATACCTTATACGACTTGGCATGGCCTGGTAAAGCCAAGACTAGCTCTTCAGTCATAACCTACTTCAACCTATCAAAAGCTTCCTGGCACCTTGCGCTCCACTCTCATGTTTTCCTTTTCTTGAGCAAGTCAGTCAATGGCTATGGCTGAGTGGCCTTTGATGAAATGCCTATAGTAGTTGACCAACCTAAAGAATGACCTTAACTCAGTAACCTTGACTGGTAGTTCCCATTCTAGGATGGCATGCACTTTACTTTCATCTATGCGTATCTTGCCACCTCTCACTATGTGGCCTAGGAATGGGATATCTTACTGGGAAAATGAGCACTTCTCCCTATTGACAAATAGCTTGTATGCCCATAACACCTTGAGCACTTGCCTCAAATGGTTTACTTGCTCTCTCAAATTCTGGCTGTAGATCACAATGTCATCCAAATAAACCACAACAAATTGATCAAGGAACGATTGAAGTACTTTATTCATAAAGGTGCAAAATGTTGTTGGGGCATTCGTGAGTCTGAATGGCATGACCCAGAACTCATACGAACCATACTGAGTGACACATACTATCTTGGGCTCATCTCCCTTTGTGATTTTGACTTGGTAATAGCCCGACCTCAAATCCAACTTGGTGAACCACCTTGCATTCCCAAGTTGATCGAACAAGTCCGTAATGAGTGTGATAGGATACTTGTTCTTAATGGTCAGCTTATTCAAAACCTTGTAGCCTATACACAATCGCAATAACTCATCATGCTTGCATTGGATTAGAATCGGTGCACCATATGGCACCTTCTATGGCCTGATGAAACTAGCATCAACTAACTCTCTAAGATGCTTCCTTAACTCCTTTAACTCTGGTAGGGACATTCGATAAGGGGCTCTAGCTAGTGGCTTGGCCTTAGACACCAGCTCGATATTGTGGTCCACCTCCCTCTTAAGTGGTAGCTTGTTAGGCAGCTTTGTAAGCATCACATCGCTAAAGGCCTTCACCACCTTTAGCAACTCTAGAGGTAACTCAGTCTCCTTCTCTTTTAGCTCATCATACTTTAAGACTGCCAAGAACGTGTCTTTCTTTTTGCTCACTGCTTTGGCAAATTGGATTACTGACACCACCCTCGACCCAACTTCGGACCCTCGTCTCAATGGTACTAGGCATTGGCACCGTGCATCCAAGATGCAAATATAATTGGCAAACGGTACAAGAAGGGTGTTAATTTAAACAAGAAAATCCAACCCAATCATAAACTCATAGTCATCAAGGGGTATTACTCTATGGTCTCTTTGCCTTTCCAATCTTCAAGCTGTAACTCTACTCCCCACGTTACTCCAATGGCTGGCACTTTCTTGGAGTTCACCGTTTTGATAGTACCAATCCCTTTCTGTATCTTTAGTCTGAGCTTTTGGGCTCCATCACCTAAAATAAAAAGATGTGAGGCACCTGTGTCTACTAGTGTGCTCACTTTCTGACCCACAACCATTAGATCTATAAACATTAAGCTCTTTGGCTTGCAGTTCCCCTTACTCTGGACAATATTGAGCACCAATGACCCAAGCTTTGTTACGTTTACCTCTGGCTTTTCATCAGACTCTTTATCTACAACAGCCAGCTTGCCCTTTTGTGGGTAGTTGCGTGGTATGTGGCTTCCTGCACATAGGTAGCATGTGAGTGGCTCTTGCTCCCCCTTTACTTTCCACTTACCTGTTGGTGGTTTCCTCTTGCCATCCTTGTCTGAATGCTCTCAGTTCCAATCTTTGGACTGCCAGTCACGGTTTTTACCCTTGGAATGCTTCTTTTGATCCTCTCATCCTTGCCTTTACCCTTAGGCTTGGAAGACTCGAACTTGTTTAGTGGTCTAAACTCTATCAAAGACTTAGCAATAGTCATGGCTTTAGCCAAGTCATGAACTTCCTTCCATTGTAACTCATGCTTCACCCATAGCTTCAGCCTATCCATGAAAGTAAACAGGGCATCATTCTCACCCAGATCTGTGATCTAGAGCATTAGTTCAGAGAATTTCTAGACATACTCCCTTATGTCCCCTTATTGGCTCAACTTGCGTAACTTTGCCTGTGCCTCATTATCGATAAACTCCAAGTAAAATTGCTCCCTGAACTCTTTTTAGAACTCTACCTAGGTTCCAATCTTGGTGCTCTCATGCCTCACATAATCACTTCTGTGCCTCCACCACAATAAGGCTACATCAGTAAGATATCTAGCAGCAGTACTTACCTTGATTGCCTCATTTTGCATGCCCATGACCTGAAAGTACTACTCCATACCCCATAGGTAGTTGTCTACTTCCTTGGCTGCCCTAGTCCTCTTGAACTCTTTAGGCTTGGAGACATCCATCTTGGACTTAGATGCTCTAACGAACATGCCATTCCTAATGGCAATCTTGCATGCAACGAGCTCACTGGTAAGCTTTTCTATCTGCTTGTGCGTGGCCTCCATGCTATCGTGTATGGTCTCCACTATAGCTTCTAAGGTCTCATGCCTCTGGGTGACCACGTCCATGCCTTGGTTGAGAGCAGCTTGTAACTCACCTTGAAGCTCCTTCCTCATGGAGTCTAACGCTTCAACGTGAGTCTTCATATCCTCAATGTTTCTATCTGTATGTTCACCCTATCGGCTCACATCTACCCTTGGCAGCTTGCATAAACCATGGTAGACTCAAATTTCCTTCGAACTAGCCTTCTTGCCTCTTCTATGACCTTGCTCCTAGGCTTCTGGTTGCTGGCTAGCCATATCACTTTGGGATGCTATCTTTTCGACTGTGATCTAACCTGCACAACATAAATATGCAGAATCAAAATTTGCTCTGATACCAACTGTCATGGGCTTTGACCTTAGACTGGCAGAATATGTGCGACCTTAGGCTTGGAATCACCTCATTCTAGCCTAAGTTAGCCTAAAACACAAATGTGTGGGCACTAGAAATGGGAAGGGCAGAATGCGTAAGTTTGGGAGAAATAGAAGAACAAGAGAATTGTTGGAAATATGCTTAGTATTACTGAAACAGAAGTATGTATGATGATGTACAAAGGAGGGTGGAACAGCCCTTTATTTATAGTTGAGGCTCCAGCTACACTTATAGCTAAATCTTTAGAATCAAGGCTAAGATCAAGGAATTACAAAGATTACAATCACTCAGGATTTTATCTCTTGAATTATAGGGTCAACCAAATCTGTCAGAAGGCTTCTGCTGATCCTAAGGGCTTCTAGAAGATCCTTTTGTGCATCTCCCCTCTTGGGCCCTTCTAGATGTGGTGCGGGCATCATGCAGGCCAGGCCTTTGTTGTGCGGGCTGGCCTTGTCTCCCAGGCTTTACGGTAAACTCCCATTAGTATGTTTGGTACGTGAGCCTTAACTTCGGGTACGTATGTTAGTGCGCCTGATGTGCTTGGCACGCTCGCTTAGGGCATGACATGGGTACATGCCTCGACCACCATAAGCACAAGTCAACCCTTGGCACGGGCACTTGGCTCGACCACCATTGGCATGTGCATACCTCAATCAGCATTAGCAGAAGATGGCCCTTGAAGCAGACAGTTGCCTCGAACACTATCGGTACACATGCTAGGCCTCTGTGCAAGATATGCTTCTTTGAAAAAAGTATCCCTATTTTAAACACTTTAACGTCTACTGGTAGCATATTTGTAAAATCTTTAATGCTCTTTAGGGGGTGGTAGTCTGACACCCTTTTTCTTCTTCATGGGGGAAATTGGTGTGCGTGATGGGCCTATCATTACGTACATCCTCGGTAACATCCTCGAAGTAAAATACAGGCTGTGCATGCTTTCCAACCATTTTATCCACGACTGGTCACTCCAGTGACCTATAAGTGCCCATGACCTCGATTGGTTGGCATGCATGTAGAAAAAGAGAGCCAAGCTCAAGCTCATACTTGCGATTGATGCCACCTTAGGCCCCAGACTAAGTCCCTAAATCAAGCAATGGCTCATTAAGGTGGTGCGAGCAGAAGCTGCTATTGCGTGCTTGGCCCAGCCAAGTCTCTTGGTATTTGACGGTCTCACGATTCCTTCTCATTGACCATAAAAATGCCTTGGCCTCGTCGAGGTCGGGCACCAACCAATGCTACCCAAGATCCCAGGAATAAGTCCCCTTAATTGGGCAACATCTACCTGGAGTGGTAATAGTGAAGCTTGTGTGTGCGGTCTTGACCAGACCAAGCATTGGTGGTGTCATGCCATTGTTGCCTGTCAGATGGCAGGGACAATCTCGTGGCCCTTGCTTATGTGGACAAACGCGTGTGGATGCTACCACTTATACGTAATGGGCATATGAGTGATGCTATGGTTGTGCGTGTCGGTAGGCTCCATGCTCGATGCATCAAACTATCGACCCATCATCCTCTTCAATCTCCCCCTATGTGCTTGTCGTACCCAGAGGGCACAATCGAGATCCTGTGCTGCGTACCTAAATCAATGGAAATGGAATTTCTTGCCATCACTCATTCATCTCATGTCCTTAGGGGATATGAGTTGACCTCAATCGTGCCCTATGTCCCAAACATGCCACCCAAACTTTCGTGGCCACATTGGTGCACTGGCATTCGATCGTGCTTTCAAATGAGGAACGTTCTGCAAGCGCGGGCTCTTGACCCCCATTCGTTTGATGTTATGCATTTCATATGCTCGACTCGCACAATGCTTACCCTTTGTATTGGCTTTCTTCGTCGCTTAGTTGACGCGTCGAGGACCATGTGGTGCCAACATCTCAAAGGAATGCTACCTGGTTGATCCTACCAATAGTCATATGCTTGTCTCAAAGATTAAGTCATGCATGTGTAAGTATGAACTAATTCAGAATGTGAAACTGTGAATGGCTCATTAAATCAGTTATAGTTTGTTTGATGGTATCTACTACTCGAATAATTGTAGTAATCCTAGAGCTAATACGTGCAACAAACCCCAACTTCTGGAAGGGATGCATTTATTAGATAAAAAGTTGACATGGGCTATGCCTATTGCTTTGATGATTCATGATAACTCAATAGATTGCACTGCCTTTGTGTTGGTGACATATCATTCAAATTTCTACCTTATCAACTTTGGATAGTAGGATAGTGGCCTACTGTGGTGGTGACAGGTGACGGAGAATTAGGGTTTGATTCCATAGAGGGAGCTTAAGAAATGGCTACCACATCCAAGGAAGACAGCAGGCGTACAAATTACATAATCCTGACATGGGGATGTAGTGACAATAAATAACAATACTAGGCTCTATAAGTCTGGTAATTGGAATGAGCATAATCTAAATCCCTTAACAAGGATCCATTGAAAGGTAAGTCTAGTGCTAGTAGCTGTTGTAATTCCAGCTCTAATAACGTATATTTAAGTTGTTGCAGTTGAAAAGCACATAGTTGGAACTAGGGTTGGGTCATTCGGTCGACCTCACGGTAAGCACCGATCTATATGTCTCTACTATTGGTGATGCATTATTGGCCTTAATTAGCTGGGTTGTTCCTTTGATGCTGTTACTTTGAAGAAATTAGAATGCTTAAAGTAGGCCTACACTTGTATACATTAGCATGGGATAACAATATAAGATTTCGATCTTATTATGTTGTCCTTCGAGATTGGAGTAATAATTAATAAGGACAGTCATAGGCATTCGTATTTCATAGTCAGAGGTAAAATTTTTGGATTTATGAAAGACGAACAACTATAAAAGCATTTGCCAAGAATGTTTTCATTAATAAAAAAAAAAAGTTGAAGGCTCAAAGATGATCAGATACCATCCTAGTCTCAACCATAAATGATGCCGACCAGGGATAGGCAGATGTTACTTTTAAGACATTACCGACACCTTATGAGAAATCAAAGTCTTTCGGTTCCAAAGGGAGTATAGTCACAAGGCTAAAACTTAAAGGAATTAATAGAAGGGCACCACCAGGAGTAGAGCCTACGGCTTAATTTGACTCAACATGGGAAAACTTACTAGGTCCAGACATAGTAAGGATTGATAAATTGAGAGCTCTTTGTTGATTCTATGGATGGTGGTGCATGGTCGTTCTTAGTTGGTGGAGCGATTTATCTAGTTAATTCCATTAACAAACGAGACCTCAGCCTATTAACTAGCTATACGGAAGTGATCCTTCATGGCTAGCTTTTTAGAGGGACTATGGCTGCTTAGGCTAAGGAAGTTTAAGACAATAACAGGTCTGTGATGCCCATAGATGTTTTGGGCCACACGCTCGCTACACTGATGTATTCAATAAGTCTATAGCCTTGGTCGACAAACTCAGGTAATCTTTGAAATTTCATCATGATGGGGATAGATCATTGCAATTGTTGATCTTCAATGAAAAATTCTTGGTAAACCGAGTCATCAGCTCATGTTAACTATGTCCTTACCCTTTATACACATCACCCATCTCTCTTACCGATTGAATGGATTGGTGAAGTGTTTGGATCGTGACGACGTGGATGGTTCATCACCCGCGACGTCACGAGAAGTCCATTAAACCTTATAATTTAGAAGAAGGAGAATTCGTAACAAGGTTTTGTAAGTGAACCTATGGAAGGATCATTGTCAAACTTGCTTAACGGATGACCCGAGAATGTGTTAACAAAACATCGAGGGAGCGAGGGTGTCCCCACACCTCGAGCCCCTTTCGACCTTTGACGGGTGTGACGGTTGCTTCGTCCCGCCCTTTAAGTGGGTGAAAGGATTGACGTCGTCTAGCCTATAGCCAAATAATGAACCCCCAGCACGACTCACGCCAAGGAACCGAAAATGAAAATAGAGCATGCGCACCATCGCCATCCCATTCAATGTGTGTGTATGAGTGGTGCCACAGCTCTTTTTATCATGAAAAACTAAAATGACTCTCGACAATGGATATTACCTTCATATCGATGAAGAAGGTAACGAAATGCGATACTTGGTGTGAATTGCAGAATTCCGTGAACCATCGACTCTTTGAATGAAAGTTGCTCCCCAAGCCACTAGAAAAAGGGCATGCCTGCTTGGGTGTCATACACTGTTGGCCCCCTTCTGACCCTCTCGCTTGTCAGGCTTGAGGGAATGGAGGGGTGGAAGATGGCCTTTCGTGATCCAATCGATCACGATTAGCACAAAAGTTAGTCCCCGACAATAACAGAGCCATGGCTGTCAGTGCTAAAGCTCTCGGTGTGCTTAGTCTCTGGTGACGTGTGCTCGTTGTCCACACAGACCCTGTTAGACCCCCCACATCATTTGGTCGATGCTCGCTTTGTGACCCCAGGTCATGTGGGATCACCCGCTGAGTTTAAGCATATTAATAAGCAGAAGAAAAAAAACTTACCAGGATTTTCCTAGTAACGGTGAATGAACTAAAAAGAGCCCAGATTGAGAATCGGGTACCCTCGACATTCGAATTGTAGTCTAAAAAAGCATTCTTATGGTAGACTAGGCCCAAGTCTCTTAAAAAGGGGCATCAGAAAGGGTGAGAGCCCTATTATGCCTAGACCCTATCGTACCACAAGGTGCTGTTTGTGAGTCAAGTTGTTTGGGAATGTAGCCCCAATTAGGTAGTAAATTTCATCCAAAGCTGAATACGGGTGAGAGACTAATAGCGAACAAGTATTGTGAGGGAAAGATGAAAAGGATTTTGAAAAGAGAGTCAAAGAGTGCTTAAAATTGTTGAAAGGGAAGTAGATGGGGGTCGACAATACGCCTTGGTCGGATGTGGAATGACGAGAGTCAGTCTGCCAATTAGCTTGGGGCGTGGATCGACATTAGTTACGGTAGTGGCCCAAGCTTAAGCTTTTGATATGCCCGTAGAGACGTCATCGCCATGATCATGGAACTTAACATGCACTATCTTAATGTGCCCCAGCACCAATGTGTGCCCAGCATAGGCCTGCGGGCTTCCCATTTGGCCCATCTTGAAACATAAACCAAAGAGGTTGACATGTGTGTAAGTCAACAAGCTAGAAAACCTATAAGGCACAAAGAAGCTGATTGGTGGGATCCCTCGTAGGTATATTATCGACCAACGTTGATCTTTTGAAAAGGGTTTGAGTGCGAGCATACTTGTTAAGACCCAAAAGATAGTGAACTATGTCTGAGCGAGACGAAGCCAGAGGAAACTCTGGTGGAGGCCTACAGTGATACTAACATGCAAATCATTTGTCTGACTTGGGTATAAGGACAAAAGACTAATTGAACCATCTAGTAGCTAGTTCCCTCCTCTCTTAGGATAGCTAGAGCCCTTAGCAAGTTCTATTGGGTAAAGCTAATGATTAGAGGCATTAGGGGCACAACACCCTTGACCTAATCTAAAACTTTAAATAGGTAGTAAGGCGTGGCTACTTCATTGAGTCGCACCACGAAATCGAGAGCTCCAAGTGGGTCAGTTTTTATAAACAAAACTAGTGATATAGGATGAATAGAAAGCTAGGTTACGGTGTCGAATTACACGTTAACCTAAAACCCACAAAGGATATTAGTCGATTAAGATAGCAGGATAATGGTCATGAAAGTCGAAATCCACTAAGGAGTATGTAACAACTCATATGTTGAATCAATTAGCCCTAAAAATTGATGGTATTTATACGCGTGACCTATACCCAGTCGTTGGGGCAAAGGCCAGGCCTCGATGAGTAGGAAAGAGCGGTAGTCATTGTAAAACTTGAGGCACGAGCCCAAGCGAAGCGATTGTCAATGCAGATCTTGATGGTAGTAGCAAATATTCAAATGAAAACATTGAAGGCCACATAGAAGAAAGGTTTCATGTGAACGGCACTTACACATTAGTTAGTCAATCCTAAGAGATGGGGGAAGCCCATTCGACAGCGTATCCAATACGAGCTTCGGAAGAGAATCGGGTTAAAATTTTTAAATCGAAACATGATGACTAACAGCAATGTTAAAGAGTCCGAAGATGTCAGTAGAATCCTCGAAAAGAGTTACCTTTTTTGTTTAATGACCTGTACACCCTGGAAACGGCTCAGTCAGAGGTAAGGTACAGTGGTCAGAAGAGCATCGCACATCATGTGGTGTCTAGTGCACCTTCGGTGGCCCTTGAAAATTTAAAAGATTGAGTGCCATCCACGCTCAGTCGTACTCATAATCGCATCAGGTCTCTAAGGTGAACAATCTTTGATCGATGGAATAATATAGGCAAGGAAAGTAGGCAAAATGGATTCGTAACCTCGAGAAACGGATTGGCTTCGAGGGTTGGGCATGAGGGTCCTAATCCTGAACCCCTTAGCTGTTGGTGCACTATTCGAGCTGTTTCTGTGGTGAGAGTGGGTCACCACGGGCCGGTCAGAGGATGAACTGGGAACAGCTCTCTCGGGGGCCTTTTTCGGGTGACGAATAGTCGACTCAAAAATGGTACAAACAAGTGGAATCTGACTATTTAATTAAAACAAAACATTGCAATGGTCCCTACGAATGCTCATGTAATGTGATTTCTGCCTAGTGCTCTGAATGTTAAAGTGAAGAAATTCAACCAAACGTTGGTAAATGGTGGGAGTAACTATGACTCTCTTAAGGTAGCCAAATGCCTCATCATCTAATTAGTGACATGCATGATTGGATTAACGAGATTCCCACTATCCTTATATACTATCCAATGAAACCATAGCCAAAGGAATGAGCTTGGTGGAATTAACGAGAAAAGAAAACCCTGTTGATCTTGACTCTAGTCTGACTTTATGAAATGACTTGAGAGGTGTAAGATAAGTGGGAGCCTCTGGCTAAATTGAAATACCACTACTTTTAATGCTATTTTACTTATTCCATGAATTAGAGGTGGGGCACGACCTTTTTTTTTAGACCCAAGGCTAGCCTCGGTCAATCGATCCGAGCAAAAGACATTATCAGGTAGAGAGTTTGGCTGGGGTGGCACATCTGTTAAAAAATATCATAAGTGTCCTAAGATGAGCTCAATGACAATAGAAATCTCATGAGGAACAAAAAGGTAAAAGCTCATTTGATTTTGATTTTTGGTATGAATGCAAACCATGAAAGCATGGCTATCGATCCTTTAGACCTTTGGAATTTGAAGTTAGACATGTCAAGAAAGTTACCATAGGGATAACTAGCTTGTGGTAGCCAAGCATTCATAGCAACATTACTTTTTGATCCTTCGATATTGGCTCTTCCTATTATTGTGAAGTATAATTCATTAAGTGTTGGATTGTTCACCCACCAATAGGGAACGTGAGCTGGGTTTAGGCCGTCATGAGAGAAATTAGTTTTACCCTACTGATGGCAGCGTCATGATAGTAATTCAACCTAGTATGATAGAATCATTGATTCACATAATTGGTCATCATGCTTGGTTGAAAAGCCAATGGTGTGAAGCTACCGTGTGCTGGATTATGACTGAATGACTCTAAGTTAAAATCCAAGCTAGAAGCAATGCACGTGCCCGTGACCCGATTGTCGACCCGTAATAGGGGCCAATAGCCCCCAAGGGCACTGTCGTAGGTGTAGCCCTCACGACAGACAAGCCGTATAGGCCTTATTGGAGCTCAATTCCCACTGAATAGCGGCTAAAATCCTTTGCAAACGACTTAAATATGCCACAGAGTATTGTAAGTGGCAGAGTGGCCTTGCTGCCACGATCCACTGAGATTCAACCCTTTGTCATTTCGATTCGTCCCTCCCCCACCCTCCCCCTCTTGAGTCCCCTCATTTCATTCTTTTTATGTCGCACCCCTCCAAGGTTGGGGATGAATGGTGCCCTCTGTGTAGGCACCTCCATAGCAGGTGCCTAGCACATAGTGCCCTAAACACTTCTTTAGTATATGCTGGTGTCATGGGTTTCAGTCTCAAACTAAACACCGAGTGACCTTAGACTGTGAATGAACTCCGTATGCCTAAGTCAGCCTACGAAATAAGCGTGTAGGTAATAAACTAACCAGAAAGGTAGAATACGCAAGCTAAGGATTTACTGAGTCCCTTTCTGTGTCTGGTGCTGGGTTGCGCACCAAGCGCCTGCACCTGGGCCCAAGCCATACACCATGCACACCACGACTGGGCAGCAAGTGGGTTCAGATACATCTTTATATTTTCACCATACCAAAGACATTTTTATTGCCTGTGAATTCATATGAGCACTCGTCAATTCCTGCGCATCACGTGCGGGTATCTTAAGCCCCGATCGAGCAACAAACACATCACGATCGAACAATAGGTAGATTTAGGTACATCTTCATATTTCTGCCATTCCAATGCCATTTTCATGGCTTGTAAACTCATACAATGGTCACCTAAGGCTTTACGTGAAGTTTCATGGCAAGATGACTCATTTTTTATTTTTCATGATTTTTGAAAGTTTTTATGGTTCAAGATTTTTTAAAATTTTTTAGGAGTTTTGGCCCCAAATTTGTTAGACCTAATCCTTGTATTTTTGTTGGCACACACAAAAAAATTTAGCTAAAAAATCAAAGTGTAGAAGATTTTGTGGCTATTTGAAAAAAGTGTTCCCATTTTCAAACACTTGAAAGGCTACTGGTGGTAAACCTGTAAAAGCTAAAATACTCTTTAAAGGGGTGTGAGTTCTCGAGGTTTTACATGCGGGATAGGGGGCCAACATAAGGGCCAAGTACCAGCACCCACCGCACATCATGTGTGCACACCCCTTGGCCCCCTACCCTCGATCGTCGAAACCCCCATGTCGCTGACCAGGTTCTCCAAAGTTGCTCCAACGATGGTGGCCAAGGCAAAAAAATGTGACAACAGCCCCAGCATGTGCACTGTGGCCAAAAATTGAACTCCAGCCAAGGCTTCAAACACCATCAAAGCCAGCTGGGTCCTAATACGAGCACATACCTCGACCACCATTGGCACAAGCTGGCCCCTGGTATGGGCACTTACCTCGACCACTATCAACACATGCTGGGCCTTGGTGCGGGTACTTACCTCAAACATCATCAGCACATGCTGGGCTTTGGTACGAGCATCTGCCTCGACCACCATCAGTGAATGGCGACCCTTGGTGCGGACGGGCATATGTCTCAACCACTATTGGCATATGTTGGCCTTGGTGCGGGCAGTTACCTCAACCACCATCGACTTATGCTAGGCCTTGGTACGGGTACTTACCGTGACCACCATCGCATATGCTGGCCTTTGCTGCGGGCATTTGACTTGACCACCATCAGCGTATGCTAGGCCTTAGTGTGGGCACTTACCTCGACCATTATCAGTGCATACTGGCCTTTAGTGCAGGCATGCTGGGCCTTGGTATGGGTAGTTACCTCGACCACCATCAGAGCATGCTAGGCCTTGGTATAGGCACATGCCTTGACTACGATCAGTGCATGCTGGCCCTAGATATGGGTACATGTCTCGACCATCATTGGCACATGCTGGGCCTTGGTATGGGCACATGCCTCATCCACTATTTACGCATGTTGGCCCTTGGTTCGAGCACTTGCCTCAACTACTATCAGCACATGCTGGCCCTTGGTGCTAGTAGTTGCCTCGAACACCATTGGCATATGTTGGGCCTTGGTGTGGGCATCTGTTTAGAACATCATCGGTGCATGCTGGCCATTGGTAGAGGTACTTGCCCATCGACACATGCTAGCCTTTGATGCGGGTACATGCCTTGACCACCATCGGCACAAGCCAACCCTTAGTACAGACACTTACCTCGATTGCCATCGGCATGTACCATGCCTTAATCAGCATCGATAGAAGATGGCCCTTAGAGTGGGTAGTTGCCTCGAACACCATTAGCACACATGCTGGGCCTCGGTGTGGGATATGCTTGTTTGAAAAATGTGTCCCTATTTTAAACACTTTAACGTCACTGATAGCATATCTATAAAATCTCTAATGCTTTTTAGGGGTGGTATCCGGCACCCCTTTTCCCCCTCACGGGGCATGTTGGTATGCATGATAGGCCTATCATTCCGTACACCCCTCGTAACATCCCTGGACAAAATATAGGTTGTGCATGCCTTCTGGCCATTTTGTTCAGCGATTGGTCGCTCCAGTGACCCGTAGGCACCCATGACCTTGATAGGTTGGCATGCATGTAAAAAAAAAAGAGTCAAGCTCGAACTTGTGCCTATGATTGATGCTATCTTAGACCCCAGACCAAGTCCTTGAATCGAGCAACAGCTTCTTGGGATAGTGCAAGCAGAAGTTGCAGTTATGGGCTTAGCCCAGCCAAGTCTCTTAGTATTTGATAGTCTCGCAGTCCCTTCTTGTCGACCACAAAAATGCCTTGGCCTCGATGATGCCACACACGCAGCTGATGCTACCCAAGTTCCTAGGAACAAGTCCCTCAATCAGGCAATATTGCCCTAGGGTGGTGATAGCGGAGCTTGCATGTGTGGTCTTGGCCAAACCAAGTATTGGTGGTGTCGTGCCATTATTGCCTGTTGGATGGCAAGGGTAGTCTCATGGCCTTTGCTTGTGTTTTTCTCATGCCAAGTGGTTGTGGCATGGTCTCGTACATTATTTCCTCTGCTCGTTCATCGAGTAATTGATTGGGAGGGTTATGGACTAGCATGTGTGGATGCTGCCACTTGTACACAATTGGCATATGAGTGGTGCTATAGTTGTACGTATCAACAGGTTCTATGCTCGATGCATCAAACTATCGACCTATCATCCTTTTCAATCTCCTTGATGTGGTTATTATACCCTGGGGGCACAATCGCGATCTATGCTACGTACCTAAATCGATAGAAATTAAATGTCTTGCCATTTTTTGTTCATCTCATGTCTTTAGAGGCTATAGGTCAGACTTCAATCGTGCCCCGTGTCCCAAGCGTGCCACCCAAACTTTCATGGCCTCATTGGTGCACTGGCATTCGATTGTGCTCTCGGATGTAGAACGTTCTGCGGGCGTAGGCTCTCGACCCTTATTCGTCTGATGCTATGCTTTTCACATGCTCGACACATATGATGCTTGCATTTCGTGTTGGCTCTCTCCTTGGCTCAGCCAGCGTGTTCGAGGCCCATGCAGTGCCAATGTCCCAAGAGAATGCTACCTGGTTGATCCTACTAGTAGTCATATGCTTGTCTCAAAGATTAAGCCATTCATGTGTAAGTGTCACACCTTAGATGGGTGCACTAGGCACGCCAGGTGCACCAACATGAGAACCTAAGGTTGAGGCTCGTGCACCAGGAGTATTGGTGGGGGGTTTGTGCATCAGGCCCTAGAGAAAAGGCCAAAACTGCTCGTACAACATGCAAGCCAGGCCCGCATGAAGCCCGTACCACATCAGAGAAGGCTCATAAGGGGATAGCAAAAATGAGATCTTTTAGAAGCACACAAGATCAGTAGAAGCCTTTTAGAGGATCTGGTTGACCTTAAAAATTAGAAAACAAAATCTTAAATTAATGTAAATGGTGTAATCGTTGATTGATTGTAATTCTTTGATTCTAGGGATTTAGCCACAAGTGCAGCTGGGGGCTTCAACTATATATAGAGGGTTGCCTCATTCTTCTTTGTACATCAGACACTCTTTGCTTCAGTAAAATACCGAGCATATTCTAGCAACTTTATGTTCTTTCGTTTTCCCTCAAACTTGTACATTCTGTCATTCCCTTTGTTCTAGTGCTCGCACGCTTATGGTTTAGGCTAACTTAGGCTAGAAAGAGTTGGTTCCAAGCCTAAGGCTGCATAGATTTTGAGGCTAAGGTTGGAATCTGTGACAATTGGTATCAGAGCAGCTTCAGTTATGCTTGTTTATGTGTGTGTAAGTTAGATTGTAGTCGAGGAGATGGTATCCCAGAGCGATATTGCTAGCTAACAACTAGAGGCCCAAGAGCAAGACCACGAAAAGGGCTAGAAGGCCAGTTCGAAAGATATTTGGTCTACCATGGATGAAAGGCTATCCAAGGTGGAGGTGACCATATGTGACATGAAGGAGAAGCTTGATGATGTGGATACTCACGTTGAGACACTAAACTCTATAGAAGATGAGCTCAAGGGTGAGTTACAAGCTGCTTTCAATCAAGGCTTGGACAAGATCACCCAAAGGAACGAGACCTTGAAAGCCCAAGTGGCGACCATGCGCGATGGCATGAAGGCCATGCGCAAAGAGATAGAGAAGCTCATGAATGAGCTCGTTACGTGCAAGATTGCTAATGGGAATAGCATGTTTGCTGGAGCATCTTGGACCCATGTGAAGATTCTCAAGCCTTAAGAGTTTAAGGGGACCAGGGCAACCAAGGAAGTAAACAACTACCTATGGGGTATAGAGCAGTACTTCTGGGCCACAAGCATGCAGGATGAGGCTACTAAGGTAAGCATAGCCTTAATGTATCTTACTGATGTTACCTTGTTATGGTGGAGGCATAGGTGTGATGATGTGAGGCATAGAGGTGTCATGATTAGAACCTGAGTAGAGTTCCAAAATGAGTTCAGAAAGCAATTCTACTTGAAGTATGCTAACAATGAGGCACGGGCCAAGCTACACAAGCTTACCCAGCAAGGGGAAATTAGGGACTATGTCCAGAAGTTCTATGAACTGATGCTACAGATCTCATATCTAAGCGAGACAGAAGGTCTATTTGCTTTCATGGATGGGCTTAAGCCATGGGTAAAGCATGAGCTACAATAATCATGACTTCGCTAAAGCCATGACTATTGCTAAGTCCTTGGTGAAGTTCAAACCACTAAACAAGTTCGAGTCTTCTAAGCCCAAAGGTAAGGGCAAGGACAAGAGGGACTGAGAGAAACAGTCAAAGGGTAATGACTATGACCAGTAGTCCAAAGATGGGGACCAAGACCGTTTGGACAAAGATAGCGAGAAGAAGCCACCAGCAGGCAAGTGAAAAGCAAAGAGGGATTGAGAACCGCTCGTATGCTACCTATGTGGAGGAAGCCACATAGTGTGTAACTACCCATAGAAGGGTAAACTGGTTGTTGTAGACAAAGAGTCTGACAAGGAGCCAGAAGCAAGGGCAGCAAGCTCGGGTCATTAGTGCTTAGTGCTATACAGAGTAAGGGGAGCTGTAAGTCGAAAGGCTTGATGTTCACAGATCTAATGGTTACGGGTTAAAAGGTTAGTGCACTCGTGAACACAAGTGCTTCAAACTTGTTTATTTCAAGGGATGGAGCCCAGAAGCTTGGACTAAAGGTGTAAAAATGGATTAGTACCATTAAGACGATGAACTCCAAAGAAGTTCCAGTTATTGGAGTAGTGCAGGAAGTGGAATTACAGTTAGGAGACTAGAAGGGAAAGGAAACCATAGAGGTAATACCCCTAGATGATTATGAGTTTGTGATTGGGTTAGATTTCTTTGTTTAGATTAATGCCCTCATTGTGCCTTTTGCCAATTGTATTTATATACTGATGCACAGTGCCAATACCTTATATCATTAAGGCACAGGTCCGAGATAGGGTCGAAGGTGGTGTCAACCATTCATTTTACCAAGACGATGAGCAGGGATGAAGATACCTTCTTGGTAGCCCTAAAGTATGAGGAACTAAGGGAAGAGAAGTCTAACACCTCTTTGGAGGTGCTAAAAGTGCTGGAGTCCTTTAGCAATGTGATGCCCACAAAGCTGCCTAGCAAGCTACCACTTAAGAGAGAGGTGGACCATAAGATCGAGTTGGTGCTCGAGGCTAAACCATCAGCTAGAGCCTCTTACTAAATGTCCTCACTAGAGTTGGAGTAGTTAAGGAAGTAGCTCAATGAGTTAGTTGGTGCTGGCTTTATTAGGCCATCCAAAGCACCATATAGTGCACCAATTCTATTTTAGCGTAAGCATGACGGGTCATTACGACTGTGCATAGACTATTGGGCTTTGAATAAGCTGACCATTAAAAACAAGTATCCCATCCCACTCATTATGGATTTGTTCGACCAACTTAGGAGTGCAAGGTGGTTCACCAAGTTGGATTTAAGGTCGGGCTACTACCAGGTTAGGATCATGGAGGGAGATGAGCCCAAGACAGCGTGTGTCACTTGGTATGGCACGTATGAGTTCTTTTCATACCATTTGGACTCATAATTACCCCAACAACATTCTGCACCCTCATAAACAAGGTGCTTCAGTTATTCTTTAATCAGTTTGTTATGGTTTATCTTGATGACATTATGATCTACAGCTAGTCATTGTGAGAGCATGTATACCACTTGAGTTAGGTGTTCAAGGTGCTACAGGTGCACAAACTGTTCATCAAGAAGGAAAAGTGCTGATTTGCCTAGCAGGAGATTCTATTCTTAGGCCACATAGTGGGAGGTGGTAGGATTCACATGGATGAAGGTAAGATGCATGCCATCTTGGAGTGGGAGCCACCAGCCAAGGTCATGGAGTTAAGGTCATTCCTTAAGCTGGTTAACTACTATAGGCATTTCATCAAAGGCCACTTAGCTATAGCCATGCCATTAACTAACTTATTTACTAAAGAAAGAGCATGAGAGTGGAACGCAGGGTGCAAGGAAGCCTTTGATCGATTGAAGTAGGCTGTGACCGAGAAACCAATTTTGGCCTTGCTAGACCATGCCAAGGCATATAAGGCATATATGGACACATCAGACTATACAATGAGGGGCATGTTGATGCAGGAGGGACATCTAGTTGCATTTGAGAGTCAGAAACTCAATGAGACTGAGCACAGGTATATGGTCCAGGAGAAAGAGATGATCGCAGTGGTGCACTACTTACGCACTTAGCACTATTACCTATTGGGGTCAAAGTTTGTGGTCAGGATGGACAATGTGGCTACCAACTACTTTCAGTCACAGAAGAAGCTATCTTTCGAGCAGATGAGATGGCAAGATTTTTTTACAAAATTTGATTTCTAGATGGAGTACAAGCTAGGACAAGTGAATCTGATGGCAGACGCCCTGAGTAGAAAGGTGAACTTTGTTGCCATTAGCCAACCAAAAAGGTTACTAGTGCCACATATCAAGGTAAGGCTTGCACACAATCCTACAGCCAATAATCTCATGAAGTATGCCCAGTAAGGTAAGACCATGTGGTTTTGGTTGTAGGATGGTTTGTTGTACACTAGAGGCAGTAGGCTATTTGTGTCACAATATGGGAAGCTCCATAGGGAAGTCATACACGAGTGCCATGACTCGAGGTGGGCTGGACATCCAAGGGTGAGCCGCACCTTGGCTTTGTTAAAAGATCGATACTACTGGCCCCACATGAGGGATGATGTAAAGGCCTACGTAAAAACTTGTCTCGTGTGCCAACAGGACAAGGTAGAGCTTAAGAAACCAAATGGTTTCTTGAAGCCATTGCCAGTGCCAGAGCGACCATTGAAGAGCGTCACTCTGGACTTTATAATCAATCTACCTAAGGCAGAGGGGTTTGGAAACATCCTGGTAGTGGTGGATAGGTTTTCTAAGTATGAGATTTTCATTCCAGCAACCAATGAGTGCCCGGTCGAGGAAGCAGCACGGTTGTTCCTAAAAAATATGTTAAAGTACTGGGGACTATCAAAAACCATTGTTAATGATTGAGACAGGCATTTCACAAGTAGGTTTTGGACTAAGTTATTCAAGTTATTGGGCTCAGACTTGAACTTTTCCACCAGTATGCATCTACAAACTAACGAGCAGACTGAGCGGGTGAATAGGCTGTTAGAGGTCTACCTCAGGTGCTATATGAGTGCTACGTAAAGGGACTAGCCAAAGCTGCTAGATGTCACCTAGTTTTCTTACAACTTGCAAAGGAGTAAGGCAATGAACCAGAGCCTATTTGAGATTGTTACAAGTTAGCAACCTTTAACATTAGGCTCGATTGTTACAGTTTATACAAGGTCGAATCCAACAACATACAAGTTTGCCAAGGCTTGGTAAGAGCAAGCTGACTTGGCCAGAGTCTATCTACGTAAGACAACAAAGAGATCGAAGAAGTAGGTAGACTAGAATAGGCGGGACGTGTAGTTTCAAGTAGGAGACTTGGTGTTGGTGAAGCTGCATCCCATTGTGCACCACAAGAGGCTACACAAAGGCCTAGTTTATAGGTAAGAAAGACCTTTCTGAGTAGTCAAGAAGGTAGGTAAGGTTGCCTACAAGTTGGATATGCCCCCAAGCCGATGGTACACTTGGTGTTCCATGTTAGCATACTAAAGTCATTCCATGAGGATGAGGGAGATCCAGGATAGGCAGAGTTGAAGCATGCACCATTAGGAGTAAGGGCCTCATATGCAAAGAAGGTCTACAGCATCATAGTTGATTGGTAACTGAGGCGAAAGTATTACCGCCCAAGACAAGAGTATAGTAAGGTAAGTTGGAAGCCAGTAGAAAACTTGTGGCAGTTTCGGGACCTAATTAGATAGTACCATGTAGAAAATGCAGCGGAGGCATTGCATAATTAGATAGGGGAGAATGTCATACCCTAAGCGGGCACACCAGGTGCACTAACACAAGAACCTGAGGTTGAGGCTCGCGCACCAGGAGTGTTGGTAGGTGGTTTACGCATCAGTCCCTAGAAAAAAGGCCAGACTACCTATATAACATGCAAGCTAGCCTGCTCGACCAAGTCTAGGCTCGAATGATGCCCGCAACACATCAGAGAAGGCCCACGAGGGGAGTGCACAAAAAGATCTTTTATAAGTGCATAAAATCAACAGAAGCCTTCTGAGGGATCTAGTTGACCCTAAAAATCAGGAAGCAGAATCCTAAATTAATGTAAACTGTGTAATCCTTGATTGAATGTAATTCTTTGATTCTAGAGATATAGCCATAAGCATAGTTAGGGGCCTCAACTATATATAGAGGGTCACCCCACCCTCCTTTGTACATCAGACATTCTTTGCTTTAGTAAAATATTGAGCATATTCTAATAACTTTCTGTTCTTTCGTTTTCCCTTAAACTTGTGCATTCTATCCTTTCCTTTGTTTTAGTGCCTGTACGCTTGTGGTTTACGCTGACTTAGGCTAGAATGAGGTGATTCCAAGCTTAAGGCCTCACGGATTCTGAGTCTAAGGTCTGAGCCTGTGACATAAGTATGAACTAATTCAGACTGTGAAACTACGAATGGCTCATTAAATCAATTAAAATTTGTTTGATGGTATCTATAACTCGAATAATCATAGTAATTCTAGAGCTAATATGTGCAACAAACCCCAACTTTTGGAAGGGATGCATTTATTAGATAAAAAGTTGACGCAAGCTATGCTCATTGCTCTGATGATTCATGATAGCTCGATGGATTGCATGGCTTTTGTGCCGATGATGCATCATTCAAAATTTTGCCCTATCAACTTTTAATGGTAGGATAGTAGCCTCCTATGGTGGTGATGGGTGATAGAGAATTAGGGTTCGATTCTAAAGAGGAAGCCTGAGAAACTGCTACCACATCCAAGGAAGGCAGCAGAAGTGCAAATTACCCAATCCTAACATGGGGAAGTAGTGACAATAAATAACAATATCGGGCTCTATGAGTCTAGTAATTGAAATGAGTACAATCTAAATCTCTTAACGAGGATCCATTGAAGGGCAAGTCAGGTGCCAGTAGCCATGGTAATTCTAGCTCCAATAGTGTATATTTAAACTAATTAAGTCTCTAAATATTAATAAATTAGTATTATTTTATTTTGAACAAACTTATATGAACAAAAACAATTGTTTTATCACAAAACAAAAAGTAATAACAATTTGAAATAGACAATTGTTCAAATAATTATACTTATTTAAAATGGTTCGGTAAATAAAATTATTTTTTAAATCTTTTACTTATAAAATTTTGAAATATTAACAAATTAGTTTTATTTTATTCCGAATAAACTTGTATGAGACAAAATAATTGTCTTATGATAAACAAAGGTTATAACGATTGGAAATAGATAATTGTTCATACAGCCTTAACTGTTTGAACTGGTTTGGCAAACAGATTTATTTTTTAGATCTCTTAGTTATGAATTTTCAAAATATTATGAAATTAGTATTATTTTATTTCAAATAAACTTGCATGAAAAGAAATAATTATTTTATGATAAAGCAAAAGGTTATAACTATTTGAAATAGATAATTGTTCAAATAGTCATAACTATTTGAACTAGTTCGGTAAACAGATTTATTTTTTAAATCTATTACTAATTCTTGAAATATTAATAAATTAGTATTACTTTATTTCAAATAAGCTTGTAGGTTGAAAAATAATTGTTTTATGACAAAATGAAAGGTAATAACATTTTTATTTCAAATAAGCTTGTATGTTGAAAAGCAATTATTTTATGAGAAAATGAAAGGTAATAACGATTTGAAATAGATAATTATTCAAATTGCCATAATTATTTGAATTGTTCAGTAAACTGATTTATTTTTTAAATCTCTTATTAATTTTTGAAATATTAATAAAATAGTATTATTTTTTTTGGATAAGCTTTTATGAATTGAAACAATTGTTTTATGAAAAATTAAAAGTTCATAATGATTTTAAATAGATAATTGTTCAAATAATCATAACTATTTGAACTTGTTCGATAAGCAGATTTATTTTTCAAATCTCTTGCTTATTAATTTTTTTGAATGTTAATAAATTAGTATTATTTTATTCTGAATAAACTTATATGAACTGAGACAATTATTTTACGACTAAATAAAAGGTTATAACAATTTGAAATTGGTAATTATTCTAATAGTCTTAGCCATTTGAATTGATTTCGGAAATACATTTGTTAGTTTAAAGACTTGAAATAAACTGAGATGGGGGTGAATTGGTTTTAATAAAATTTTCAAAATCAATACCTAATAAGCACAAATTCACAAAATAATTTATCTAAGCAAATGAACACAATAAATGAGAGTAAATAATAGATAGAGATAGAGAATTTGACACCAAGATTTATAAAGGTTCAGTCCTTTCTTTAGGCACTTATGTCCTTTTGCCTTAGCCTCTCTTGCCAAGGAGTTCAATCCACTATGTGTTGAAAGTACAACCTAGCTTTTCAAAGCTTTACACAATCAACACCACAAACTCTTAAAGGTTATCTTACCCCTTAAGCTCACAAACTCACAATACAAAATTTCTGAAATGTTTTGCAAACTTAATAAACCTATCTAAGGTTAGGTGTTTGCTAACATATAGTACACAACATTATTGATAAGGAAATTTAGAGAAAATTTGATATAAGTGGAATTTTTTACACTTTTCTCTCTTTGAATAGCTTTGAATGTTTGAACAAGATGGTTAGTGAATAGCAATAAGTTATCTTAGCTCTTCTTGCTTTTGTTATATAATGGAAGGCTTTATTTATAGGTAAAAAGAAGTTGAGAGCCGTTGCCTTACATTTAGTGCTTCAAACCTACAAAAAATATCAGATAAAATTAGCCGTTGGGGCTTTTTAGGCATCAGGGGATTGTCTCTTCCTTTAGGGGATTGATTGGGTTAGTTTTGAAACAACCCAAATTCATGCATGAAATGCCTTACCTAATCGATCAGGTAATGTACCTGATTAATCCATTCTTGGGTGATCGATCCCTTACGTGGGGAGATTGATCCCTTTTTTGAATTTTCAAATGAGGAGACATTTTTTTTGAACAACTGATCCATCCTTTTAAGGGAGGAATCGATCCCATGCCTAGGTGATCGATTCCCTATACGGGGAGATTGATCCCTTTTTTTGGAATTTTAAGTGAGGAGAGCATTTTGTGTAAAACAAATGATCAATCCCTTTAAAAGAGGGATCGATCAAGTATACTTGAAACCCTAGCCAATCGATCCCTACAAGGAGGGAATCGATTGATTCTTGCCAAAACTTCACGAAATTTGCTTTTGGAAGAAAAATGGATCGATCCCTTTTTCTAGGGGATCGATCCCTTCTATCAAAATATGCTTCAATTCATTTTGTTTAGAGAATTTTGTCTTGTTTTAGTTCCTAAATGAATTTTGGCAAGATAGAAGGCTGGAAAAAATGTTCAATTTAAGATTAGGAGAGATTGATTCAAGTTAGGTAAATTTTTGTTTTGTCAAATCAAAACTTTTAATCAATTTAAGGCTAACAATCTCCCCTTTTTTGATATGACAAAACCTAGTGAAAAATTTGCTTAAAAACATTTTTCTATTTGAAAAACAAGCTCCCCCTAAATTTATGAAAAACAAGCTCCCTCTGAATTTAAGCATAAATTTTTAAAAACAAAACCAATGTCAATATCATCAAGTAGAAATTGGTTTATACCATCAAAATCATCAATATCATCAAGTCATCAATACCATCAAAATCATCAAAAAAAATTTTCATACCATTATCTCTTCCCTTTTTTGTCAAAGCAAAAAGGATGAAGTCAAGCAAAGTGAGATAACAATCAATTTAAGGGCACACCAATTCAATATGACAACTTAAGTTCACACCAATCTTAATTGCAAGCAATATACCAATCATCAAACAAGATATCAATTTCACAAACCACAAGGTCACAAGCCATAACATAATTAAGATGACAAATAGATTTCATTAAGATAAACATCAAGTACCAAAGTTTGATAACAAGCCACAATGTAAAGTGTTTTTAAAGACAAATTTATAACATAAAAAAATGTGGGAAACTATATAAGGAATGGCTCTAAGAAGGATTATTGAGGAGAGGTGGAGAATGAGAAGAATGAGGGAAATGCTACCCCATGTGCTATTATGCAGACCGTATTTGTTCAACGTCAGCTCTAATTTGGCAAACTTGGGAAACTAGCTCATTTTGAGTCTTTTTCATGTTTTCCAATTGAATGATCATAGTCCCAACCACGAAATATAGACTGTTCATTTGAAGCATAAGCATTTCTAAGGCTCATTGGGTATCAAATGGTAGGGTAGAAAGTTTTTCTTGAGGTTCAAGAATATCTAAAATTTCATGCTCTTCCCCCTCTTCTTATATAGCCCTAATATCAGTTTTTCTAACCCATAAACAGGTTGCATTTTGAACATATCTCATACTATGCAAAGTAGAAGCACCAAGAATGCTAAATGGATCATTGAACATCATCTCTTTATCTCCTCTAGTATTAACATCCAATTTCCTCAAAAGATTACTGATTGCAAATCCATAGACCAAGGTATAGTCTCTATTTTACCCTACCCTCATTATATCATTAAAAATGAAATGCATCAAATTGACTTTTTGTTGATGCTTGATCTTATGCATCCACCAGTAATCTTGCTTCTTATTGGTTGAGTATTGAGTGCCAAATGGTACCAACACATGAGTGATAATAAGATGTAACAACCTATCATGTATTGACAGTCTAGAAGCTTGAGTGGGAGCAACTTGTAAACTATTATTTCTAAAAATATCTTAAGCTAGTTCCACCATGTCACACTTAGTATTGGTTTCTCCCTCATCATCTAGCATGAATGCTTTAGCTAGCAATTGCTTGGTAACTATAATTTCTTTCCCCATTACATATGTTCTAAATCTATAAAAATAGTATCTATGTGACCCTTTAATTTTAATACAACTAGCATTGCTATAAAACACCTTCGTTAGATTCTCAAATAAAAGTCCATCCATGCATAAGTAATTTAGCCATCCAAATCTCTCAAACGTTTGTAAGTTAGGGAATTCTATAGATTGTAAGAATTCAAGTGAAATTACCCTTCTATGCTTGACTTCTTTATAAGCAAAATGTGCCTCATATCTTTTCTTTGCATTTGGATTGGCAAAATTTTGATTGAAAGAAGGCCTCATTAATGAGCTAAGAGCCTTCCTTAGGGGATTTCTCATTTTTTCAGCACTTACTTTAGTCTTGGGAGCCATGAAATAATGGGATAGTGAAAATAGGTAGGTTTATGAGAAATTGATGAGAGAATTGGTAATTGTAGGTGATAAAGAGTAAAATATGTTTAAGATGAGCAAAAAGGTTGAGTGAATGTGGTAGTTTCAAAAGGGGATCAACTTTTTAAAGTGAGAAGAAGTGAAGATTTTATAGTGATTTGATGATTTTTAAGGAAGATTTTTGTAAGAAATCAAGTTGAAATGAAGGAATTTGTAAGAGATTTTGTTAAGAAAGATCAATTTTTGAGTGGAAATGAAGTGGGAATGGTTGGGGTTTGAAGAAAATGAGTTTGGGGAAGAAGAAGAATAGGTGAAAGGGTTGAAATGATCGGTCAAATGAGAAAGGACTCAATTTTATCAAGCTAAAATGGTGTGCATAGTGCCAACTATACATGACCTGATCGATTAGTTGTGAATGAGGTTTGATCAGTTGTGTTTTTGCATTGGACCAATCGATCGGTTATAAAGAGGGATCGATCAGTTTTTCACATTTTCAACTTATTTAAGCTATTGGATGGAGACCCAATCGATCCTGTCCAAAGGGGATCGATCGGTTCCTTAATATTTTTCATCAATTTGGCTACGGGAAGAACAACCAATCGATCCGGTCCAAAAGGGATCAATTGGTTTTCCCTGTAGCATTTTTTTTTAATTTAAAAAAAACCATGCAATATAAACATTCAAACATGCATCATACAATCATACATAAGCTTAAAATAGAAAAATTTAGATAAACATACATTTGATCAATCAAGATTGCAACATTTATCATAGCATTAAGAAATTCATTTCAAGGAGCATTCGTCATACCAAGTTCACCTCTAATTGCATAAAATCTATCCTTATCAAGAGATTTTGTGAAAATATCAGCTAATTGATGCAAGGTATCAACATATTCAAACACAATATCACCCATTTGAACTTGATCTCTAATAAAGTGATGCCTAATTTCAATATGTTTGGTTCTAGAATGTTGAATTGGATTTTTGGTGAGATTGATAGCACTAGTATTATAACATTTAATGGGAATATGAGCCATGGTAATTCCAAAATCCTCTAATTGTTGCTTAATCCGCAAAACTTGAGCACAATAACTACCGTCCACTACATATTCAGCTTCGATTGTGGATTGAGTAACACTATTTTATTTTTTGAAGAACCATGACATGAGCATATTTCCAAACAATTGACAAGTACTGGAAGTGCTCTTTCTATCAATTTTGCAACCACCAAAATTCGCATCAGAATAGCCATGTAAAGCAAAAGATGAACCTTTTGGATATCATAATCCTAAATTAAGGAAGTCCTTAAGGTATCTAAAACTTCTTTTAATAACAGATAAATGTGATTCTCTAGGTGATGATTGAAATCTAGCACACAAACATACACTAAACATTATATCCAGTTTACTTGTAGTAAGATATAGCAATGAACCAATCATAGACCTATATAATTTAAAGTTAACACATTTACCTCCTTCATCTTGGTCAAGTTTTATTAAAGTGCTCATAGGTGTTATGCAAGGCTTTGATTCTTCCAATCCAAACCTTATGAGCAAATCCTTAATGTATTTGGCTTGATCGATGAAGGTTTCATCTTTTGTTTGCTTTACCTGTAGTCCCAAGAAGAATGTAAGTTATTATATCATGCTCATTTCAAATTCACCTTGCATGTTCTTAGCAAATTCTTGACAAAGAACTTCATTAGTAACACCAAATATGATATCATCAACATAAACTTGCACTATGAGAATGTCCTTTTCTTTTGTTTTAATAAAAAGTGTAGTGTCAACCTTTCCTCTATTAAAACCATTTTCAATTAAAAATATTGAAAATATTTCATACTAAGCTCTAGAAGCTTGTTTTAAACCAATAAAGCTTTGGTCAATTTATAAACATGATTTGGAAATTTTGGATTTTCAAAATCGGGAGGTTGCTCTACAAACACTTCTTCATTTATGAAACAATTTAGAAATGCACTCTTGACATCCATTTGAAAAAGCTTAAAATTTTTGAAACATGCAAATGCAAGCAACATTCTAATGGCTTTTAACCTTGCAACCGAGGCATAGTTTTCATCATAATCAATTCCTTCATCTTGATTATAGCCTTAAGCTACCAATTTAGCTTTGTTTCTAACAACATTCCCATGCTCATCCCTTTTATTCCTAAAAACCCATTTGGTGCCTATAGTAGATGATTATTAGGCTTAGGTACAAGATTCCACACTTGGCTTCTTTCAAATTGGTTCAATTCCTCTTATATGGCCAATATCTAATAATAATCTCCTAAGGCTTTGTCTATATTTTTGGGTTCAATATGAGATAGGAAAATAACATAGTTACACACATTATAAGAAGATCTAGTTCTTACCCTTTGAGTTGGATCATCAATAATTTCACTATCTTTAACATATCTCTTTTCTTTATAGTGATTTGGCTCTTTTTCTATATGTTGTAGCTCCTATAGAAACTCATCATCTTCCTTTTGATTGTTTTCCTCAATGTCAAGTGATGCATCATTGACATTTTCTTGAAGTATACCTACATCATCATCATCATCAAGAGGCATCTTTCTCGGAGGTGGATTAAACTCATCAAAAATAAGATGTATAGATTCTTCAACAACTAATGTTTTTTTATTAAAGACTCTATAGGCTTTTGAAATTCAAAGAATATCTTAGGAAAATTCTTTCATCACTTTTTGCATCAAATTTTCCAAGATCATCTTTTCCATTATTCAAAACAAAACATTTGCAACCAAAAGGATGAAAATATCTTATGTTAGGCCTTTTTTCTTTAAAAAGTTCATAGGGAGTTTTCTTCAAAATTGGCCTAATCATAGGTCTATTTATAATATAACAAGATATAAGAAGAAGTATTTATGGCTTTCACCTAAAAAAATCTAGGTAAATTAGTTTCACAAAGCATGGTTCTAACCATTTCTTCTAAAGTTTTATTTATCCTTTTTACTACCCCATTTTGTTGAGGAGTTCTAGGAGCAAAAAAATTATGGCTAATACCATTTTCACTACAAAACACATTAAACCCTAGATTTTCAAATTCTTTTTCATGATCACTTCTAATACTAGAAATTGAATAGCCTTTTTCATTTTGTATTTGTTTGCTAAAAGTGATGAATTTTTCCAAAGCTTCATTGAATGCAAAAAGAGAACCCATGTGAATCTAGTAAAGTCATCAACAATAACAAACCCATATTGTTTTTCACCTAGACTCATTGTCCTAGTAGGATTAAAAAGATCAATATGAAGTATTTGAAGAGGTATAGTAGTTGAAATGCAATTCTTAGGTTTGAAAGAGAATTTCTATGTTTTCCTTTAGCACATGCATCACAAACCTTGTCATTTTCATATTTCAATTTTGGCAAACCAACAACCAAATCATTTTGACAAAGTTTTGAAATTACATGCATACTTGCATGTCCAAGTCTTCTATGCCTAATCCAACTTTCATTTCCTTTTTGAGCCATAAAACAAACATTTTTAGAGGAAAGATCATCTAGATGCACTACATAAATATTTCCTTGACAATGTCCAACAAAAACAAGTATTTTAGTTTTGATATTAATCACTTGACAGCACATGGATTCAAACACAACTCTAAGTCCTTTATCACATAATTGACTAATACTAAGTTATGCTTAAGTCTTTTTACAAGTAAAACATTTTCAATAGTAATAGAAGAATTATTACCAATGGAGCCAATTCCTTCAATTTGGCTTTTAGAGTGTCACCAAATGTAACATCTCCACCACTTTTAGCTTTTAAGTCCCTAAATAGAGTTTTGTCTCTGGTCATGTGTTTTGAGCATCCACTATCAAGGTACCAAGGATTGTTCTTGCTTGAATTTGCTTTGTAGCAATGTTCATCCACCTACAAAAACACTATCCCTATCCCTAAAGGGAGAATATCGATTGATTCTTGCCAAAACTTCACGAAATCTACTTCTGGAAGAAAAATGGATCAATCCCTTTTGCTAGGGGATTGATCTGGTAAGGCAGGGAATCGATCCCTTCTATCAAAATATGCCTCAATTCATTTTGTTTTGAGAATTTTGTCTTGTTTTAGTTCCTAAATGAATTTTGGCTAGATAAAAGGTTGGAAAAATGTTCAATTTAAGATTAGGAGAGATTGATTCAAGTTAGGCAAATTTTTGTTTTGTCAAATTAAAACTTTTAATCAATTCAAGGCCAACAATATTTATTTTTTAAATCTCTTACTTATTAATGTTTGAAATATTATTAAATTAGTATTATTTTTATCCAAATAAGCTTGTATGATTAGAAACAATTTTTTTATGACAAAACAAAGATCATAACGATTTGAGATTGATATTTGTTCAAATAGTTGTAACTATTTGAATTGGTTCACAAAACAACTTTAGTTTTTAAATCTCTTTCTTAATAATTTTTGAAATATTAATAAAGTAGTATTATTTTATTTTAAATACATTTTTTTGAACTAAAACAATTATTTTATGACAAAACGAAAGGTCATAATGATTTTAAATAAATAATTATTCAAATAGTGATCTATATTTGAGCTTGTTCAGTAAATGAATAATTATTGTCAAATAGTTATGACAAAACAAAAGATCATAACTATTTGAAATAAATAACTGTTTAAACAGTCATAACTATTTGAGCTTGCTCAGTAAACAAATTTATTTCTTAAATCTTTTACATATTAATTTTTGAAATATTAATAAATTAATATTATTTTATTTCGAATAAGCTTATATGAATAGAAACAATTGGTTTACGACAAAACAAAAGGTCATAAATATTTGAACTAAATAATTGTTCAAATAGTCATAACTATTTAAACGTGTCAAAAAATAGATTTATTTTTAAATTTTTACTTAATAAAATTTGGAAAATTAATAAATTTATATTATTTTATTCAAAATAAGCTTGTATGAATAGAAACAATTGTTTTATGACATAACAAAATGTCATAACGATTTGAAATAAATAATTGTCCAAATAGTCATAACGATTTGAACTTGTTTCGTAAATAGATTCATTTTTTAAATCTCTTGCTCATTAATTTTTAGAATATTAATAAATTAGTATTATTTTATTTCAAATAAGCCTATATGAACCGATGCAATTATTTTATAACAAAACAAAAGGTCATAACGATTTGAAGTTGATAGTTATTTAAATAGTTATGACTATTTGGACTTGTTCAGTAAATATATTTATTTTTAAAATATTTTACTTATTAATTATCTAAATATTAATAAATTAATATTATTTTAATCTGAATAAGCTTGTATGAACAGAAACAATTATTTTATGACAAAACAAAAAGTCATAACAATTTAAAATAAATAATGGTTCAACTAGTCATAACTATTTAAACTTATTTGGTAAATAGATTTATTTTTAAAATTTTTTACTTATTAATTTTTTGAATATTAACAAATTTATATTATTTTATTTGAAATAAGCTTCTATGAATAGAATAAATTTTTTTATGATAAAACAAAGGTTATAGTGATTTGAAATAGATAATTTTTTAAATAATTATAACTATTTAAACTTGTTCAGTGAACAGATTCATTTTTTAAATCTCTTATTAATTTCTAGAATATTGATAAATTAGAATTATATTATTTCAAATAAGCTTGTACGAACAAAAATAATTGTTTTGTGATAAAACAAATGGTTATAACGATTTAAAATAGATAATTGTTCAAACAATCATATCTATTTGCATTGGTTAGGCTAAAAGATTCTTTTTTTAAATCCATTACTTATTAATTTTTAGAATATTAATAAATTAGCATTACTTTATTTTAAATAAGATAGTATGAACAAAAACAATTATTTTATAACAAAACAAATAGTCATAACGATTTGAAATAAATGATTGTTCAAATAGTTATAACTAATTGAACTAGTTTAGTAAACAAATTTATTTTTTAATTCTCTTACTTATTAATTTTTAAAATATTAATAAATTAATATTATTTTATTTCAAACAAACTTATTTGAACAAAAACATTTGTTTTATGACAAAACAAAAGGTCATAACAATTTGAAATAGATAATTATTCAAATAGTCATAATTATTTCAACTGGTTCAGTAAACAAAATTATTTATTAAATCTCTTATTGATTAATTTTTGAAATATTAATAAAATTTTTTTATTTTATTCTAAATAAGTTAGTAAGAACTGAAAAAATTATTTTACAATAAAACAAAATGTCATAACAATTTAAAATAAAGAATTGTTCATATAGCCTTAACTATTTGAACTAGTTTAGCAAAAAAAATTATTTTTTAAATCTATTAGTTATTAAATTTCAAATTATTATTACATTAGTATTATTTTATTTTGAATAAACTTGTTTGAACAAAAATAATTATTTTATGATAGAACAAAAGGTTATAAGAAATTGAAATACAAATAGTCATAACTATTTGAATTAGTTCGGTAAACAAATTTATTTTTTAAATCTCTTACTTATTAATTTTTAAAATATTAATAAATTAATATTATTTTATTACGAATAGGCTAGTATGATGAAAAACAATTGTTTTATGACAAAAAAAAGTTCATAATGATTTGAAATAGATAAATGTTCAAATGGCCATAATTATTTTAACTGATTCGATAAACTGATTTATGTTTTAATCTTTAAATTATCAATTTTTAAAATATTAATTAAGTAATATTATTTTATTTGGGATAAGCTTTTATGATCTGAAACAATTGTTTTATGATAAAATAAAAAGGTATAGTGATTTTAGATATATAATTATTCAAATAGTCATAACTATTTGAACTTATTCTGTAAACAAATTTATTTTTTTAAATTTCTTGCTCATTAATTTTTTGATTGTTAATAAATTATAATTATTTTATTTGGAACAAGCATGTATGAACTGAAACAATTATTTTATGACTAAATAAAAGGTCAGAATGATTTGAAATAGATAATTATTTTAATAGTTTTAACTTTGAGCTAGATCAACAAACACATTTATTTTTTAAATCCTTACTTATTAATTTTTAGAATATAATATTAACTTAACAATATTTTACTCTGAATAAGCTTGTATGAACAGAAACAAATGTTTTAGGGCAAAACAAAGATCATAACAATTTGAGATAGATAGTTGTTTAAATAGTTATAAATATTTAAACTGGTTTGGTAAAGAGATTTAGCTTTTAGATCTCTTATTAATTTTTGAAATAGTAATAAATTAGTATTATTTTATTATAAATAATTTTGTATAATAGCAAAAAATGTTTTACGACCAAACAAAATATCATAACAATTTGAAATAGATAATAGTTCAAATGGACATGACTATTTGAACTTGTTTGGTAAACTGATTAATTTTTTAAATCTTCAACTTATTAATTTTTAGAATGTTAATAAATTAGTATTATTTTATTCCAAATAAACTTGTATGAAAAGAGACAATTGTTTTATGACAAAACAAAAGATCATAACGATTTGAAATAAATAATTGTTCAAGCAATCATAACTATTTGAACTGGCTCAGTAAACAAATTTATTTTTTAAATATTTTACTTATTAATTTTGGAATATTAATAAATTAGAATTATTTTATTCCAAATAATCTTGTTTGAACAGAAACAATTAGTTTATGACAAAACAAATGGTCATAATGATTTGAAATAGATCATTATTTCAAATATCATAACTATTTGAACGTATTCAGAAAATAGCTTTATTTTCTAAAATTTTACTTATTAATTTTTAGAATATTAATAAATTTATATTATTTTATTCAAAATATGCTTGCATGAATAGAACCGATTATTTTATGACAAAACAAAAAGTCATAATGTTTTAAATAGATAATTACTTAGATAGTCATAACTATTTCAACTTGATTGGTAAGCAAATTCATTTTTTTTAATTCTCTTACTTTTTAATTTTTGGAATATTAATCAATTAATATTATTTTATTTCAAATGGGCTTATATAAATTGAAACAATTATTTTATTATAAAACAAAAGGTCACAATGATTTGAAATAGATAATTATTCAAATAGTTCAAAGATAAACATATTTATTTTTCAAATCTTTTACTTATAAATTGTCAAAATATTAATAAATTAATATTATTTTATTCCAAATAAGTTTGTATGAACAAAAACAATTGTTTTATGATAAAACAAAAATTCATAACAATTTGAAATAAATAATTGTTTAAATAGTCATATTGATTTGAACTTGTTTAGTAAACAGATTTATTTTTTAAATCTTTTACTTATTAATTGTCTTAATATTAATAAATTTGTATTATTTTATTTGAGATAAGCTTGTATGAACAGAAAAAATCATTTTATGACAAAGCAAAAGGTTCTAGCGATTTCAAATAGAAAATTATTCAAATAATCATAATTATTTAAACTTGTTTAGTAAACCGATTCACTTTTTAAATCTCTTAGTTATCAATTTTTAGAATATTAATAACTTAATATTATTTTATTTCTAATAAGCTTATATGAATTGAAATAATTTTTTATGATAGAAGAAAAGGTCATAACGATTTATAATAGATAATTATTCAAATAGTCATGATTGTTTAATCTAGTTCAATATACATATTTATTTTTTTACATTTTTTACTTATTAATTGTCAAAATATTAATAAATTTGTGTTATTTTAATTCGAGTAAGCTTGAATGAACAAAAACTATTGTTTTATAATAGAACAAAAAGTCATAACAATTTGAAATAAGTAATTACTTAAATAGTCTTAATTTGAATCAGTTTGATAAATAGATTTAATTTTTAAATTGCTTATTAATTTTTGAAATATTAATAGATTAGTATTATTTTATTCCGAACAAACTTATACGAACAAAAACATTTGTTTTATGACAAAACAAAAGGTCATAATAATTTGAAATAGATAAATGCTCAAATAGTCATAATTATTTGAACTGATTAGGTAAACAAAATTATTTTTTAAATCTCTTACTCATTAATTTTTAAAATATTAATAAATTTATTTTATTTTATTCTAAATAAGCTAGTATGAATTGAAAATATTGTTTTATGATAAAACGAAAGGTCATAATGATTTAAAATAGATAATTGTTCATATAGTCTTAGCTATTTGAACTAGTTCAAAAAATAATTTTATTTTTTAAATCTCTTAGTTATTAATTTTCAAAATATTATTGGATTAGTATTATTTTATTTTGAATAAGCTTGTATGAATAGAAATAATTGTTTTATGATACAATAAAAGGTTATAACAATTTAAAGTATACAATTGCTCAAATAGTCATAACTATTTGAATTAGTTTGGTAAACATATTTATTTTTTAACTATCTTACTTACTAATTTTTGAAAGATTAATAAATTAGTATTATTTTATTCCAAATAAGCTTGTATGATCAAAAATAATTGTCATATGACCAAACAAATGGTAATAACAATTTGAAATAGATAATTATTGAAATGGCCATAATAATTTAAATTGATTCAGTAAATATATTCACTTTTTAAATCACTTATTTGAATTTGTTTGGTAAAATATTTATTTTTGTAAATCTTTTTCCTATTAATTTTCCAAATGTTAATAAATTAGTATTAATTTATTCTAATAAGCTTGTATGAACTAAAACAATTGTTTTATGACTAAACAAAAGATTAGAACGATTTGAAATAGATAATTATTCTAATAATCTTAACCATTTGAACTGATTTAGTTAAAAAATTTATTTTTTAAATCTCTTTCTTATTAATTTTTAAAATATTATTAAATTAGTATTATTTTAATCCAATAAGCTTGGTATGAATAAAACAATTGTTTAAACATTAAAAGAAAGGTCATGATGATTTGAAATAGATAATCATTCATAGAGTCTTAACTATTTGAACTGGTTTGGCAATTAGATTTATTTTTTAATTTTCTTGGTTATTAAGTTTTAAAATATAATTAAATTAGCATTATTTTATTTTGAATAAAATAGTATGAACATAACCAATTGTTTGATGACAAAATAAAAGGTTGTAATGATTTGAAATAAATAATTATTGAAATAGTCAAAACTATTTGAAATGGTTTAGTAAGTAGATTTACTTTTTAAATCTCTTACGTATTTATTTTCTAAATATTAATAAATTAATATTCTTTTATTTCAAACTAACTTATATTAACAAAAATAATTGTTTTATGACAAAACAAAAAGTAATAATGATTTAAAATAGATAATTGTTCAAATAGTTATAATTATTTGACTAAACAAAAACATAATTATAACTTTCCAAACCAGTTCAAATAATTATGACTACTTGAACAATTATCTATTTCAAATCGTTATTACTTTTTGTTTTGTCATAAAATAATTGTTTTATCTATACAAGCTTATTCGGATTACAATAACACCAATTTAATAATATTTCAAAAATTAATAAGTAAGAGATTTAAAAAATAATATTTTTTACTGAATCAGTTTAAATGGTTAATACTATTAAAACAATTATCTATTTCAAATCATTCTAACCTTTTGTTTAGTCAAAAAAGAATTATTTCAGTTCATACAAGCATATTCAAAATAAATTAATACCATTAATAATATTTGAAAAAGTAATAAGAAGAGATTTAAAAAAATAAAATCTGTTTACCGAAAAAGTTTAAATAGTTATTACTATTTTAACAATTGTTATTTAAAATCTTTATAACATTTTGATTTGTCATAAAAACAATTGTTTCAATTAATACAAGCTTAGATAGAATAAAATAATACTAATTTATTAATATTTCTTAAATTAATAAGTAAGAAATTTAATAAATAAATCTGTTTATTGAACTAGTTTAAATAGTTATGGCCATTTGAACGATTATCTATTTTAAATTGTTATGACCTTTTGTTTTATCATAAAACAATTATTTTTTATTATACAAGTTTATTTGAAATAAAATAATACTAATTTATTAATATTTCAAAATTAATAAGAGATTTAAGAAGTAAATCTATTTATCAAACTAGTTTAAATAGTTATGACTTTTTAAATAAATATCAATTTCAAATTGTTAAGATCTTTGTTTTGTCAATTAACAATTATTTCTGATCATAGGAACTTATTCGACTAAAAATTATACTAATTTAATAATATTTTAAAAATTAATAGGTAAGAGCTTTAAAAATAAATGTGTTTTGCTGAGCTAGTTCAAATAATTAAAACTATTAGACTAATTACCTATTTCTTGACCATTTGTTTAGTTAAAAATATTTGTTTCATATCTTACAAGCTTATTCAGAATAAAATAATTTAAATTTATTGGAAAATTAATAAGTAAAAGATTTGAAAAATAAATCTCTTTATCGAACAAGTTCAAATAGTTATGATTATTTGAATAATTATTTATTTAAAATCGTTATGACTTTTTGTTTTAACATAAAAGAATTGTTTCAATTTATAAAAGCTTATCTAGAATAAAATAATATTAATTTCCTAATATTTCCAAAATTAATAAGAAAAAGTTTTAAAAAATAAATTTGTTTACCAAACAAATTTAAATAGTTATGACTATTTGAACAATTATCTATTTAAAATCATTATGACATTTTGTTTGTTATAAAATAATTGTTTTAGTTCATACAAGCTTATTCAAAACAAAATAAAACTAATTTATTAATATTTAAAAATTAATAACTAAGTGATTTAAAAAGTTAATTTGTTTATTGAATCAATTCAATTAGTCATGTCCATTTGAACAATTATCTATTTCAAATCATTTGACCTTTTGTTTTGTCATAAAACAATTGTTTCTGTTCATGCAAAACTTTCAAACTAAAAAAATACTGATTTATTAACATTCTAAAAATCAATAAGCAAGTGATTTGAAAAATAAATCTGTTTAGTAAACAAGTTCAAATAGTTAATGATTATTTAAACAATCATCTATATTTAAAATTGTTATGAACTTTTGTTTTGTCATAAAACAATTGTTCAGTATAAAAGCTTATCCAAAAATAAATAATACTACTTTATTAATATTTCAAAAAATTAATAAAAGATTTAAAAAATAAATCAGTTCACCAAATCAAATAAAATAATTATGACATTTGAACAATTTATACTATTTCAAATGTTATTAACTTTTGTTTTGTCATAAACAATTATTTTCTAACATACCAAGCTTATTAAATAAATCGTTATTACCTTTGTTTGTCAAAAAATAATTATTTTTCAACATACAAGCTTATTTGAATAAATAATATTAATTTTTTTAATATTTCAGAATTAAGTAGAGATTTAAAAATAAATATGTTTTACAAACCATTTAAATAGTTATGACCAGTTCAAATAGTTATTACTATTTGAAAAATTATCTATTTCAAATTATTATAACCTTTTGTTATATCATAAAACATTATTTTTGTTCATACAAATTTATTTAGAAAAAATAATACTAATTTAATAATAGTCTGAAAATTCATAACTAAGAGATTTAAAAAATAAATACGTTTACCAAATTAGTTCAAAATAGTTAGGACTATATGAACAATTATCAATTTCAAATTGTTATGACCTTTTGTTTTGTCATAAAACAATTATTTCAACTCATACAAGTTTATTAGGAATAAAATAAAATTAATTTGTTAATATTTCAAAATTTTATAAGGAAGAGATTTTTAAAAAAAATTTTATTTGCCAAACTAGTTCAAATAATTATAACTATTTGAACAATTATCTTTCAAATCATTATTATTTTTGTTTTGTCATAAAAACAATTGTTTTTGTTATAAAGTTTGTTTGAAATAAAATAATACTAATTTTTTAATATTTAGAAAATTAAGCAGTAAGAGATTTAAAAAGTAAATTTGTTTACCAAAATCATTCTTCAAATTGTTTTGACTATTTGATAATTACTTTATTTCAAATTGTTTCAACCTTTTGTTTTGTTATCAAACAATTGGTTCTATTCATACTATTTTATTTAGAATAAAATAATTATGGCCATTTGAATAAATTGCTATTTCAAATCATTATGACCTTTTGTTTTGTTATAAAAAATTGTTTTTTGATCATTCAAGTTATTTGAAATAAAATAATACTACTTTATTAATATTTCAAAAGTAATAAGTAAGAGATTCTAAAAATAAATATGTTTATCAAACCAATTCAAATAATTATGTACTATTTGAAATAATTAAAATAATATAAATTTATTAATATTCAGACAATTATAAGTAAAGATTTAAAAAGGAAACCTTTACCAAATAAGTTCAAATAGTTATGACTATTTGATAATAATTATTTATTTCAAATCATTATGACTTTTTGTTTTGTCTTAAAACAATTGTTTTTGTTTATACAAGCTTATTCGGATTAAAATAATATTAATTTATTATATTTTGACAATTAGTAAGTAAATATTTTAAAAATAAATTTGTTTACCAAACAAGTTCAAATAGTCATAACTATTTGAATAGTTATTTATTTCAAATCGTTATGACCTTTTGTTTCGTCATAAACAATTGTATCGGTTCATATAGCCTTATTAAAAATAAAATAATACTAATTGAATAATTTTTCAAAAATTATTGTATAAGAGATTTAAAATATGAATTGGTTTACTGAACAAGTTCAAATAGTTTACGACTATTTGAACAGTTATCATTGTCCAAACTATTATGACATTTTGTTTTTGTCATAAAATAATTGTATTCATACAAGCTTTTTTCAAAGAAAATAATATAAATTTATTAATATTTCAAAAATTAATAAAAAAATTTAAAAAATAAATTTATTTTCTGAACATGTTCAAATAATTATAACTTTTTAAATAATTATTTATTTTAAATAGTCATGACCTTTTGTTTTATTATAAACTAATTGTTTTTGTTATACAAGCATATTCAAAATAAAATAATACTAATTTATTAATATTCAAAAATTAATAAGTAAAAAATTTAAAAAATAAATAAATTACGAAGCATAGTTTAAATAGTTATGACTGTTTGAAACCAATTATTTATTTCAACTAGTTATGATCTTTTGTTTTGTGATAAAAATAATTGTTTCTATTCATACAAGTTTATTCAAAATAAAAAATACTAATTTATTAATATTCTAAAATTAATAGGTAGGAGATTTAAAAAATAAATATTTTTACGCGAACAAGTTCAATAGTCCCATGTCCCATTTGAATAATTCTCTAATTTCAAATCGTTATGACTTTTGTTTTGTTATAAAACAATTGCTTTTGTTCATGCAAATTATTTAGAATAAAATTATTCTGATATAATAATATTTTGAAAAGTAAAAAGATATTTGAAAACTAAATCTATTTACGCAAAATAGTTCAAATAGTTATGACTATTTGAAGAATTATTTATTTCAAATCGTTATGATCTTTATTTTGTTATAAAGCAATTGTTTCTTTTCATACAAGCTTATTTGGATTAAAATAATATTAATTTAATAAAATTCCAAAAATTAGTAAGTAAGAGATTTAAGAAATAAATTTGTTTACTGAACCATTTCAAATACTTAAGACTGTTAGAACAATTATTTATTTCAAATTGTTTTGACCTTTTGTTTAGTCATAAAACAATTATTTAACTTCATACAAGCTTATTTAGAATAAAATAATACAAATTTATTAACATTCAAAAAATTAATGAGCAAAAGATTTAAACAAATAAATCTATTTATCGAACAAGTTGAAATAGATTTGACTATTTGAATAATTATCTGTTTAAAGCCATTATAACCTTTTGGTTTTGTCATAAAACAATTGTTTCAGTTCATAAAACTTATTCAAAATAAAATAATACTATTCCTATTAATATTTCAAAAATTAATAAGTAAGAGATTCAAAAACTAAAAGCTGTTTTTTCAAACCAGTTCAAATAGTTATAAAATATTTAAACAAATATCAATATCAAATCGTTATGATCTTTGTCTTCTCATAAAATAGTTGTTTCTGATCATGCAAGCTTATTCAAATAAAATAATACTAAGTTAATAATATTTCAAAAATTAATAAGTGATTTAAAAAATAAATGTGTTTGTCAAATCAGTTCAAATAGTTAAGAGTATTAGAATAATAATCTATTTGAAATCATTCTAACCTTTTGTTTAGTCATATAATAATTGTTTCAGTTCATACAAGCTTACTTGAAATAAAATAATAGTAATTTATTAACATTTGAAAAATTAATAAGCATAAGATTTGAAAAAATAAATGTGTCTACCGAACAAGTTCAAATAGTTATGAGTATTTGAACAATTATCAAGTTAAAATCATTACGACCTTTTATTTTGTCATAAAATAATTGTTTTAGTTCATAAAAGCTTATCCAAAATAAAATAATACTACTTTATTAATAATTCAAAAATTAATAAGAGATTTAAAAAATAAATCAGTTTATTGACTCAATTCAAATAATTATGGCCATTTGAGCAACTATCTATTTCAAATCGTTATTACCTTTTTTATTATAAAACAATTGTTTTTCAACATACAAACTTATTTGAAATAAAATAATCCTAATTTATTATTATTTGAAGAATTAATAAGAGATTTAAAAAAATAA